>OX104134.1:96521305-96717899 GCA_944470555.2 Heterobilharzia americana
AGATCTAATGATGCGATACAGGATTCTGAGAAATGATTTTGGACTTGATCTATCTCCTCTTTTCCTTCCTCATAGTATGGGACACCTCAGAGGATATAGCAAGAGAATACAAAGCAAAGGACGAAAGTAGTCTCGCGTCAAGTAATCAACTCCCCGAAACAATTTCTGAGATAAGCAGCGACCGTATCATCAACAGACTCGTTCAAAAGATGACTGGATGAGCACAGAGATATACAGGAAATGCTTAATATAGATTCACGGCCTTCTAAACTTAAACAACAACCCTAGATCTGAAAGTGGACTGATTCCAACACCAGTTTCAACGTGAATCGTTCAGTGCTGAGGAAATCCAAGAAACACGATGAATCTATTTCTGTACAGGTTGATGTTTCTCAGTGATTCATATTCACAACTCACCAACTGAAATAACTTATGAGTATTCGGATTTTATAACCAGTGCGTTACCATCCATCCACCCATTTGGTGGCTGACAGAGGATTTTACACGGACAACCTGGTTCTAATTGAGTGGTTAGCAAATAACACAACTTTCACAAATGGGAAGATTTTACCTTTCTTTCGGGTGGGATCACTGGTATGCTTCCCTAAAATCTCCAAGCCAGACCATAGCGGCTGTACTGTGCTTCTCATTCGCTTCTATCTAATGCTACGTCGTAACAATAACTTTCGTCAACTCACCGAAATGGACTTCAACGTGACCAGATACATCAAATAAAATGCCAGGTAAGCAAAAAGTAGAGAATACTTCTCCTTTGGTTGACTAGACTTTCAAATCCATTTAATTGAAATTTAAGTAAAAGATACGAATCGGTTTCTAAGGAAAACCTCCTACTTTAAAAAAATGTTTTTTTTTATACTAGAAAGAACAGGAATGAAGAAATCTTCAAAGTATCCATATTCAGTATTTTAATAAGTTGTTTCTTGGTTGTGTTGCGTTCTCTGAGCTGGATGGTTTAATTGTGAAACTCTCATTTATTTCTAGATAACAGCATCAGCACTAACTTCAATATTAGGTGAGAAATCAATATTTTCCATGTTGGATTCAGTAGCTTGCCCTGATGAAATGGTTTGTCAGTGGTAATTATCTTTGGTTTCATTGATTGAACTATAATACAAGGGATGTCTCAAAATCATAATTCTTCGTTGCATTAGAATTTTCATGGAAACATTAGGATTATATTAGGACACAACAATAAGTTCATCAAACAGTCGTGTTGCTGATGAGATAGAAGAAAGTTTACACTTGGTCAACTACTAAGGAACAGTTGGCATTAAAAAACTAAAGAGTAAGGGATATATCTTTATACTCCCGGAAGACAAAGGGCTCACTACTGTGGTCATGGACAAGGAAGATTGCAACAAGAAGGCAAAGAATTCACTCAAGAACAAGAATGTGAATCAACGACTTGAGACCATCCCTTTCAGAAGTTTGACTACTAGATCATCAAAGACCTCAACAAGTAAATCAGAGTAGGAGAAATACAAGATCAAAACAAATGCAAATGAAATCGAATGAACCTGTTCTTCTTCGGTTTTATAACAGACCAAAACTACACAAACCACACACTCCTCTACAACTAACAGTCTCACTTTCAGAGAACCTAATCTACAAACTATTTAGATAGCTTTTGAGGAAACTCAGATGCCTTGTAGAGTAGTGCGGACATTCCATCAAACCACCGACAAAATGTTTGAAAAAGATCAGAGGCATTAACACAAAAAACGACAAATTAGTAGTGTCTCTCGACGTCACAGTATGATGGACATCAACTGAACCACTCCTAGGCAAGGATAATTTGTCTGTCCTCCTCACTGACAACACAAAGCTCTCAGAACACACAAAAAGCTTCAGTCTTCAAGTCTGATAAGACTTACTGATTCTTTTCTGATGAAATACTTCCTGTTTAATGGTAAGAAAGGAACTTCAATGGAGTCATTCAAATCTAAAGTAACTCGAAAAGCAGTAGTGCAGAGACTGGAAGCCATCATTTTACAGGTGACCAAGCAGAAAATTTGGAACTTCTATGTTGACAATAATTATCTTTTCACTCAAAAAGCTAATTTAGAAAACACTGTTTAATCACTAATGTCTTCAGTTAACATCAAATTCACAACTGAAAAGGAGTTGAACAACAAACTGCCATTCTTGAATGTTTTAGTCAGTAGAACCCATTCTAGAAGATTGGAAACTCAGGTGTACAAGAAGTCAACACACACTGAGGAACTACTCAACTACAGTAGCAACAACCCAAAAACGCATAAAATTAGTTGGGTACCGACTGTAATCAAAAGAGCAGGAACATACTGCAGTACAACAACTTCACATAGAAAGGAAAAAATCACTTAATATCTTTCCTCTGAAAGGCGATTTCCATGAAGCCACAAAAAGTTACAAATTTATTTTTTACCTCACTGGGATTAAAAATATATTTCATTCATAAAGAAGAACTGTTACTCACGAAATTTCATCAGAAGATGCTTATCCCGTCCATCATCAACCACAAAGTCATCGGCAGAAACCAACAAAAGATTCATCCTGCCGTACACAAAGAACATACAAGAGGTCATGACAAGTTTACTGTAACCAACTGGAAGTGGCGTGGCTCATAAACCAACAAATCATCTTCAAACCCCATTATGCAGACTAGTGGACACAACGGTAAAAGAAGACAAACCAAATGTTATTTACTAAAGCAACTCCAACAACTGGGATCACTGCCTTGAACGAAGTGGTAGCCCTCTTCGCCTTTGTTTGCAGTTAAGTTGGCGATTGGAAGTCCCGATATTTTGTCAGTTACATAAGTATACGTGGATAGCTATAGACACAAACTCAACTATGAAAGTGTAGACAAGTTGGACAGAGGAAACACAAATAATATTAAAGAATTCCTAGAAGCTTGTCATTCAGCTATCAACAGATGTATAGACATAACCCAACCTATAAACCAATGGCAAAAATGATAGACAAGGTCAGACGTCAGTTAGAGAAATAACCACAGGAAAATCTATGCGGTCAATTACAAAACAATCAAAGGAAACTGGCAGTTACAAACTACTTCATCAGGGCCGGACACTGAACCAGTCACGGAGAAATACTGATTCCTCACTTAATACTGAAGTTAGTACGGATGCTGTTGTCCAGAAAGATAACAAGAGTTTCACAATTAAACCATCCAGCTCAGAGATCATCTACCTGAGGTAAAAATACTCTCCACCATTTTAAAGTTGCTTCTATAAACGATTATGGGAAAGGTAAATATCTCCACTATCTGTAAGTAAAAAAGCAAGGACATTAAATAATAGATTTTTTTATGCAGTAAGATTTGTGTAAAAAAAATTATACACCTATAGTTGCAAATTGACTATCTTCACTTTATCCCATATTGACGACCACTACATGTGAGAAGCAGAAAGCTTGAACTAAATTCATTCATCAGGATACTTAACTTCTGAAGGTGAAACATAATAATGTGAGTGTGAAGAAAAATGTCATTCATGATTCCCCAAGTTTTACAATCACCAATTAAGATAGGAAAATGAATGAAAACTCTATTTCATTTGATCATGTGAAACCAGACAATTACACTAAATACTGCCAACATGTTTTTCCTGATGAAGGAATTAACTAATATTATTTTTGGTCAGTTATTCAGTTTACTCATATTTTTTTAGAAAAAAGTGATATGAAACCACTTACACAGAAGACGAATTCATAAATTCCGTCAAATAGTGTGTGAGAAATCTTAAGCATTATTAGGATTTTATTTACCAAGGCACAATTAGCCAACATTATCGTTAGCATACGTGTTTAATATGTTAATGTTTCTAGAATATTTGGGTTCCTAATGTTCATCTTTCAGTGGTTACACGTTTTAAATATCTCGAAATGTAATGCACAGTGTTTTTTAATGACATCGTTTCAACTACGTGGTTGTGTTGCAATTTCTTGTTGCCTGTTAAAAGTTGTTTTGATTCACTAATATGGTTTTCTCTGTTTTCGCTTACTGAGTTGGGTTTTCTTGTTGGTCGTTTCTTTGGATCAAAAGTAGAAGTATGCTGGCTTCTTTGTAGATCAAAATTTGAAATATACCGTGACCCAATATGCATTTCACTTCTGAGAACAATTTCTAAAGGTGAATGTGTGTATAAAGATGTGTAAGCAGTCAAATGTTTACAAGTGTTTAAGCGATGTAAACGAAATTTTAGGTTTATAAATCACTAGATAACTGATAGCGATATATAGTGTTTTTGGGAATTCTATCGCTGCACGCTTGGAAGAATAAGGAATCTGAGCAAATGTAACATGCGGTTTCAAAGGCACGGAATAAAGAGTCAGATTAAGTATTAAACTTGACGATGGAAAATATGTTTTAATACAGATTTTGTATTTTTAATAACGATTGCATTGAAGAATATATGTAAACTTATGTTGGCCGTAGAAAGTTGAAGAAAACAGAAAAAGTTGGATCTAACTGTGCTAATCGATGGTAGATGTGAAACGGTTGATATAATTTCTTATTCCCCTAAAACGTTTGGTAAAAGTTTAGTGACTTAAGTGTCATGAATATTCGAAATGTCTACAGTCATCATTTTGACTATCTGAGATACTCTTGGCTTCGCAGACTTGTATTATTGATAACGGGTGATGATTGAAGGGGAATAGAAAATTTGGACCACAGCAGGATTTGAACCGGAGGTTACCAGGTTAGCGGCCTAGTTCTCTACCAGCTTAGTTGCGGGACCCAACTACTGACCAAATCTTAGTTTCATTTCAACCACCAAGGTTTTTCTCTGACTTTCATGGGAATCAGCCATGTGTAGTTCGGTTGGTGGAGCACTAGATCGGTAACCTGGAAGCCACTGGTTGGAATTTTACTGTGGCCCAGATTTCCATCTCACATTCAATCATCATCACCCGGTATTAAAGTTTTTTAGGTCAGATAAATGTCAGTTAATATCTAATAATATATTCTAAATCTAGAAAACTCTAATCGAGATGTTAGAACGCATGCGTAGAATGGGTAAAATCACTACACACTCCGGAAGTGTCATTGTTAGAGGGTTCCAGTCCTCAGATTTAGACGTTATGTTTTTCCCCTCTACTTATCAGGTATCATTGTAATGTAATTACCCAGAAATTGTTAATATCTACTTCACATACAGCAAAAACGATGCTGATTGAGCACAGGATTAGAATAGCAATGACGTCACAGTCAGTTCCTGCTTCGGATAGTCATGACTAGTGGCATTAGCCAAGATGGACCTGTGATTTTCTTATTTACTAAACAACATAAAAGTTGGATTTTGAACGCCTCGTTTAAAGGTTTAGAGCGGTAATGAGAGGCAAATCTAGTACTAAAACGTTTACCATGAACTGCACAGCACTTGAATCTCACGTAGTCAAAGAACTGTTTCTAAATTATAAAATTCACATGTGTTCATTTAACCCATGTTAAGCGCTCAGTAAGAAGTGCAGTATACAATTATAATTTACTTGAGATCTTAGATCAAGAATGTACACAAAATTTGGTAACAGTCGGTCTTCTTGATATGTAACACGAAAATGCTACAGCTTCAATCCTTATTATAGACAGAGTCATTATAAAAAATTCAATGTCATCCGATACCTAACTGAATCTATCTGTCTAAAGGGCACCTTTAACCACTAACAAAAAGCTAGTGAATGTTTATCAGCAACTGAGTCATTTTCTCTTTGGAAAGTGATCCTTCCAGTCAATGAATCACGAGACGTGACAGTGGATAAAAAAATTGAACGTAGAAAAAGAAGAAATGCAGATGATCAGGAAAATAGTCAGAATCTGTCACAGATTGACTCATTCAAAGCCTTCAGAGAAAGACGTGTCATCCGAACATTCAGCCCTTAGAGTCGTAAGTACTTTCTACCCCACTCTATCTTTGTTAAATCTTTTCGTAATATTACCTCAGGTTTTTTAGTGATTTTCTATGGATCGTGTATATCCTTTTGTGAATCAGTGGCGTTTTGCAACACACTTACCAACACTTACGTTACTTTTAATAAATTATTCGTACTATGTTTTATTGGCTCAAATTATTTTTAATGATTTCATCTGTCTATATTTCGTAAAACATTTTTAATGACTCCACTGTAAGGATTGTACATACTTACTTTGCCTATAGCATATCTTTCTTATTGTTTATTTTGAGGAAACCAGGTATCCATTGATCGTAAGGAGGTTTCGATAGTTGTGTGGTTTCAGGTTTAAAAATTGTTGCTTGCCAACTTGTAAAGAATTCAGGATTATTGGGTACCTTTTCATAACTTTATAAAGAATATCACAGGGTGTTTTTTGGAGTTATGTTATGAGTAACAGATGAATTAAGAATATTATGTATCACGTCGCTTTGATTTTACAACATTTTGTTTTTTTTTTCTCTTTGCGTCTCTCACTAAGTATAAGTTTGTAAGTCTTAGCAGTTTGTATTGATAAATCTAATAGGATGCTGAAGCTTAAGATGACTCTCAGTGTCGAAACGTTAGCGCTGCAGAAAAATAGCACAGAAACAGTGGATCGATATAGACACTCTAGCAATGACTTAAATAGGCTACTGGTAAGTAATTACAAACTTCTTATGCGCATCTGCTAACTAGTTTGAACGATCCCGTTGCGTTATATGAATTTATCCATGCACTTATGACTCAACTTGAAATCACTCAAATATAACCAGTAAAAGCTGCAAAACAGTACCGATCGTTTCTAACTGATGGACAAGTTATTTTAAAGAAAGGTATAGGTATTCTTTAGTTTATTTAGCACTTAAGCAGTAACAGTGACACCACATATTAGATGTGGTTATATTTAGTCAGATGGCCAAAATGACCAGTGTATTTACCAATTACAAGGTCCATGTGAATATTAATTATTGCTGTAAATTATATTCATACAATTAAATTTGGTATAAGCAGGGTGTCGGCTGGATTCCACCAAGCCAAGGTCATAGTTATAATCTTAAAAAACAGAAATGATAAGCACCGATGAAGCAGGTAACTCAAATGGAAGCCGTTACCAAAGTTTGATTAAGTGGATATTAGTGTATCAAAGTACCGACCAAGTGGAAACGTGAATATTTTTTAATAATAATATGGAAAAAAACAGAATTCTAATGAAAAGGGAAGGTCACCCATATTCGTAGAATCCGCCTTATATGACGAATCTTTGAGCTACATGACATAAAGATAATCGTCAGTTAAAACCAATTCTTATCTTTGGGTCGGTGAATGGCTTGTTTTCCGTTCTCTATGTCAAGTGTTCCCATATTTGTCAAAATTGAACGCAGGTAGGTCATAAATAAGTCAAATTCTAATTTTATGTAACGATCTTATTCTGTTCTTCACGGTGTGTAGTAGTAAGGTATCCTGCTTTGTCTTCGTCACAACATAACATAATTAAAACCCATTTGTTAATTATTCCAAAGTCATGTTGAGTAACTCATCGCCATCTCTAAATAAAAGTGTTATTCTCTTCTGGTGTTCAAATGTAACCTTGTACAAAAATTATATTTCAAAGAGATTGTGTCCATAGAACTTTGAAGCAATCAGAACTGATCTTTTCTCGAACAGAGCTTAGTTAACTGTCTCCCAAATTACTAAACTGAATCAGATGTATTTTCAATCAGAATTGTGTTAGTTCAATATTCAATTGGATGGCGGGTGAATGAACACTTAAGTAGCAGTAGACAATTTCGGTCATTGAAGTCACATCCATCATTTTTCGGGGAATGATTTCAATCGAATTAAGTACATCTTTTCACAAAAATGATAAATTTCCCGGAGAATATTTCCGAGTTCAAAAATACAGTAGTGTTAGGTATAGTAATTCCATGTCGCGAACAAAGTGAAGCCACATGAAAATCTATAAGTCAAGTAATTTAGGAGGAAAGTTCAAGTAGGACGGAAACCGAAACATTTTTGACAACGTTTTTTTTAAAATACTAAAATATCAACAAATTATTTCGTCATAAAATATGGTGAAATTTCTTAATCCTAGAATTGTTAGGGTTGAAAAAAATAAAAAGTTGGAATAATTTGATGAAATAGATATGTACCCATTACCTTAAGGTAAATTCAAGTAAAATATCCAAAAGATTTTATTCAATTAATTAATAATCAGGTTTCTAATAAATCTTTTAATTACTTTTATGATCTATTTGATCTTGAGATAATTGAATTATTGACATGGTACTTCTGGTTTCATAAATGAATACTTTGATTTAAAACTGGAACTACAGTGGTGTTTTATCAAATGAAAAGGTAACCACAGCTGGAGTTACTAGTTGAAATAATTCTCTGGAAAATTCACGAGCACCAATTATCAAGAAATGAACATTAAAGTACTTCTATCCAGTTTTCTTCAGACCCTATTCATGAAGAAAAGGTCCACTCGATAGAACAATCAATAAAATCAGTCGCATTTAAGTACCTTTCCATGAATCATGAGAATAAGTCTAATAAATAACGGATTCACACAGCTACTAGCTTATAGCGAAAATTTAGTGAATACAAGAACACAATACTAACTGGAAGGGAATAGCAGGTTCAACAAATACAGTGAACTAGCTAATAAATACGTTCACAGTTGACATTAATGACACAACTTCCAGCGGTAAACAAGCCAATTTTGAAAAAAAAGTGCACTAAAGATGTATGGTGAATATAATTTGTTTCAAAAGTCTAGCACCAATACTCATCTAGACATATTTTTCTATGAGTACCAAAAGGCACAACACTTTAGGAGCACAATCAATCGCTTCATTTCCTTGAGAAACTCTGATGAACTGATGACGATATTTATTATGACACTGAAACATTTGCCAATCAAGACCCCAGCCCAGAGAAAAACGTAGAACAAACACCCACATCATGAGTTACAAAAATTCTCAATCTATAAGGTCAAAACGATTTCATGTTAACCTTAAAAACAGTCTTCTAGTTTCATTGGTTACATTTACCAAGCATAAGTGTAAAAGGCATTTCATGAATCGATAAACCATAATAAATGTATTACTCATTTCATGAGAGATATTTCTCAGCAAATCATATGGCATATCCTTACGTTTTACATTAAAGTGAATAAATACAGCAATATGGAACATAATGAACCTAAGATGGCATGAGGAAGAAAATGGGATAAAATGAATTAATGCACTGGAAAAACCCTCATCCCAACTTATATAGTATGCGGTTAGTATGTACAACCATTATTGCAGATAAAATAAAGGTATGATTTTCTGGACTAATTAGGTTTCATCAGAAGTGTATTCTTATTCACTTTAGTTTATGTTAAACAGTTGCAGATAATCGACAGGAAGTGCAGAACCAAGGTTTTGCGCCTGTTATCAGTCGGCAGCAAGGCGAATTCACAACCTCGAGCTTATTGATGTCCACTGAGAGATTCCATCTGCGTCACTCAGTACTAAATTCACAGACGCTATTAGATCATTCAATAAATATGGAGGCTGAATTAAGGAGCAGATCATAGGGATTATTTCAATTCAGTATTTTACAACGTTATTCAAATAATTCATTATATCATATTACAATTACTGGGTAGTGTAAATGAGAGTTGACTAGGAGTGGAATAGGCTACTGCATGTGTATTGATTGATATTCCCGTGAATCTGGAGCTTAATTCAAACATATAAGGAATATTAAATCATTTGTCTTCTAACTATTCATCAAATTTTATTCAAACCAAACTATGCCGTAGAACAAGTGGTATGAGTGATTTCAAGGTCGGTAAGATATAATGATAACTTAAGGCTGGAGGCAACTTATCTTGGTTCAAGTAACCAGTGGATGGTAAATTGTTATTTAACTTGGTTGAAGAGAAATCAATTAATTCATTGTCAGTTGCCTAAATAAATAGGACACCACCTAGGAACACACTGAGAACTAACTAGTAATAGACAGTCGTGCTTTGTACTCCATATTAAGAGTCAATCATGGGGATGCAGTGTGCATAGATTTTGTGTCTGCTGTCAGTGGGCATGCAGCCTTGAGAAATATCATATTCGCTCAGAAGTGTAAATTTATCACCAAAGTCAGAACTTAAGAGGTAGATTGTTTAGATCATGAGTGATTCTTTCGGGAATAATTAATATACATGAATTCTTCACTGCGTATTGGCTGATGTGGTTGTCTAGTTCAATTTGCTGATTGAAGTTGGTAGGCTAAGTCTCTACCTGCTTCAGCTTAAAGTGAAACACGCTAACAGTGCGTTTAACAAATTACTTTGAGGTGGATGTTTCTTGGATTTAATTTGAAATTGTTAATTATGTTATCAGTTTTGTCAGCAGCCAGAAAATGCATATATGATAATAGTGATGCATGTTGAAAAAACTGATAATATGGAGTTACTACTGAATGTCATTTAGCTATTCAATATAATTAAAGCTTTTTTATGCAGCTTGAAAAACTGGTTATTAGTATTATTCTTATTCTTCCTGGTACCTGAAAAGCTGTTTGGGGTTCTACTCAGTAAGATCAGATAGATTTAATCACGCACTGATATCACCCAAATGATCTACTTAAAGTCCAAGCTAATAGTTTCACTTTGGTTCTAGATTTCCCTTTAGTAGGAATTGGTGAATCCGTATGCATCTCAACTGTAGATCTTTAGGTTACACATAAATCAAGTTACAATTCATCTTAATCTTCATGCTGAATTTCATTATTATCTCTTTCTTACTTCTCTTTTCAGAACTTTTTACTACTTGTGACTACTTGTTACATTCTCGCTTAACCTACAAATACGAGGTGTTCCAAATTGGATGGCTATGTAGTAATGCCAGGTCTCATCTGGCTTCTGACTGACTGACTGGCTTCCACCTACGGGTGCTTCAAAACTTTATCAGCAAAAAACAGTAGGATAGTTACTAAGTAGTGATGTCTGTTTGGTGATACGTTTGAGACCGTTATTTTCGACCTACTATTCAGACTCCGATTAATTGAACACTATGCTGAGTCTATCTTGACTGATAAACGTAAGAGCGATGTCGAATGCAAGTATCTATTCAGGTGTGATGGTTTCATGTAAAAACTGGTATATGAAGTACAGTCTTTGTGTGCCTTGAATTTGGAGTGTAGCACAGTGGATTAGATAGTGTGTCTCCTGTCTTTGCTATGCCTTTTACTACTTTTCGTAGCAGTGTAAATAGAGTGAATCGATTGTCACGAGAGAAGTATGCGAGCGTGACTAGATGATGAGATGTAATTAAAATTTTCCGTGAAGATGCAGAGAGGATTATACTGCCGACTGGTGAAGTCGGTTAGGTGGTGTATTGTGTGATCGATTGAAGTGGTGATGCATAGGAGTTTTCCACTGGTTTGAAATGCGATTGTGACATGAGTGTGTTGGGATGGTTTGTGTGTTGACATTCGACTGGGGATTGTTTGTTTATGCGGGAACAGTACAGAATGTGTGAATTGTCTGTTGGGCACGGTGCAGTCACTGGTGGTATGATATTGTTACTTCAATTTGGCCGGTTGTTGGGTGACTTACGCCATTCATGTCGCGACTGTGATATGCGATTGCCTATTGTGGTAAGCGTGAGTTTGGGAAGGTGGTTGGGTGTTGTCTACTGTGCTGCAGTTGAGTGTGTTGTACTATGTGGGTGTGAAACATGGTGACTAGAGGTAGAGGAGGTGATGAGGAGGCCTTAGGTGTCTGGACGACCGTTGGGTTCGTGGCATATGCCGTGTATGTTGCGGTGTCCCGACATGAGTGAGGAGGAGGTGTGGGGGAATATTTGTGGTCGGGAGAGGGAAGTGAGTTAGTTGATGATTGATTTGAGTACCTGAATCAATTGAGATGTCTGGTGTATGTGTTACACATGTCGAGTGATGGTCTGCCTCGTCAGGCAATGTTGTCTGAAGAGTAGGTTGAGGCAGGGGATAGGTTGGAGGCAACCATACTGAAGCATTTCATCAGTGCATGAGAAGTGTTTGACTGTTGATCGGAAGCATGAAGCGAAATGAAGATTTCCTGGTTGGGGTGTGCGTGACAACGGAGATCGGTGGTTGAAGACTGTAGGTGATATGACGGAGTATTGATGGTAATGGAGCAGATCAATCCACACATTGTGATAGTTTTGATAATCATATCAGATTTCTTCACTGTATGATTGTTTTTCTTCCCTTTTCAAGACTTTCTACCACTAATGACTTCTATCTTATTTCTCCTTCATTTACCCTGGTACATCCTCTCTTGATATCGTGTGGTAGCTTGAACTTTAACGCAGTAATGGCAGGCCTTATCTTGGTAGTATTTCTGTATCTATCTATCAAGTTACTTTTCAGCAACAGAATCTGAAATTCTATATTTCAGAAATTCAACTTCCTGTGAAGAATAATTAAGGAAATGGGGTCTGTTTGTCAGATAGTATCCAATTACAAATATTTTTTTGACCGTTAGCTATATGAATGAAGAGCTTGGGCATTGCGGACAAAACAAATCTATTACTTTTAGTTTGCTCGATCTTGAAACTGTTCCCCAAACCAAAAGCTGAGAATAAGATGACTGAATGGAAGTCAAGCTGGTTCGTGAATCTAATTACCTGTTGTTGTTATTACTGTTTTATTGGTTAGTCCATTTTGAGTGTTTTTGTGCTTGATTATACCTTGATCTTTATGATTACATGATGGAAGCGAGTCTACTGTGGTGTTTAAGTTAGACAAAAGTGATTTGATTGTTACAATGTGAGAAGGGTTGCAGTTTATCTGCATTCAACTAAGATATAGAAAATTAGGAAAGAATTTAATTTTTTTTTTAGTAATAATCGGTTTATTCTAAGCAACATATATGATACAGTATGAAACTTTCTGCTTGGAGTATTTCAACAAATCTGCTTAACGTATAGTATTTTTAAAAGAAATAATCGTTGCGTCTGCATAGTACTAATAAAACAGTATTACAGGCATAAATGTGAAACGGACAGCTGGTGTCGCATTAGCATTTGGTCTTGATTCGGAAATGAACACAAAATCGAGTATAATCTTGATGGTGGCAGTTCAGTCAGCCAGTATAGAAGTTCACAATCCTAAAGAGGCATCCAACGAATGGCAATGTGCTGTACTTTTGAATACTCACAAATCCGTTTCCATCCGGTGTAGCGTTTTTCCTTTGTTTTGTTCTTACCTTGAGAAACGAAAGTTCAAAAACATTTTAAAAACGTGCAAGAGTAAACGATGTACTTATAACATCCAATATCTTTAACGAGCTTGTGTAAACCCATCGACCTCTTTGTGCTTACTTCTAGGTCTTACGGAACGGTCCAATTTCTTCGGTGGATTCAGATGCAGTAGTTCAAGACACATATCTGCAACAGCTCGGGTATACCGAACAGGTGGTTGAGTGTTGGTTAGTTTGCCTGGGACCGTGATATAGTTGGGTTCTTCAGATGTCGAGTTGCCGGACGGCCGTTCTGATTGGTTGTGAGAGGGAGTTAGGGATAGTGAAGAGATAGCCTAGGAAGACAAATGTGTGTGAGTAAAGGACAAAATAAAGTGAAATGATGGAGTGATCTACGTACACCCAAGTAAGACGATGGAGGTGGAAAGATGTGCAGAACTTAGGTGAGTAAGAGGGATGAAAAGGACCTAAGTGGTTAGAGTAGGGAGATAATTGGTGAAGAGGTAACAATGTTCGGATTGTGTGACGGCAGTTGGTTACTTCGGTCTACTTCGTATTCTAACTAGATGAGCGCAAAGCGTAGGTTACCGCTTAACTGTCTAGCCTTTTCTTGAAAATATCGACAGATGAGGTGGAGACTACCAGTGCCCAAAGACTTGAAGGGAGAAGTGTGAACATACACGAGTTTTTGACTTTTGATGGTAAATTCTCATCAGAAGATTAGAAACTGAAAGAATTTGATGGAGTATATTCAATGGTAGGCCAAGATTTAAGCAGGCCGAAGGAAAATGAAGTTAATTAGTGCATAGGGAACCAGTAAACCTGCCTTCATCTTCAACTAATAAATCTCTGTAAGCCTTGACAGTAATGAGCGACAAAATATCTTTGAATTATGCAAACACAGTGTGCTCAGTACAATGATATAATCTATCTATTTATCATCCCATACAAAAATAACAATATGCCACAGCTGGATTATCACTGGTTCACTCCATGGTTTCTCTCTCTTAGGAAGTATTACGGACCATTCAGTAGAAGAAATTAAGGGAACGAACTACTATTTCACTGGCCAGTCACATGATAATTTGAAGTTAACTGACTTGGAAGTCATACTGTTTTCATCACCTGGTAAAAATAGGAGTACACTATTGTCAATAATGTTATCGTATCTTCAGTTTAATCACATTTATTACCGTAAACAATATTTCACATGAGAAGTAATAGCATAAAATGCACCACCAGTTATGTGAACATGAATCTATGGCTTTTATTGATGAAAATGTCTATGCATAGCTTTTGGGTCACAGCACTATATTTGATTTCGTCCTTGGCTCTCATCAATTGTGACTGAATTTATCAATGAGGAGGCGGGGTTGTTTATGCTGAGCAACATAAATTCACATCATATGATGTTTGTAATGCCGAGAAAGTACGTGATTTTCGAAAATACTCTCCTACGTGTGTGTGTGTGTGTGTAGAAGTCGGAGAAACAAGTTGTCTGACAAAACAAAAATGAATTCATTTTCACTGTTAAATAACCTATAAAAGTTCACAGTCTAGACACATTAGGTAAGTCGAATTTTTCACTATTTTTGGGAGACTGTAACGAATCATGTAATTATTAACATAGTTACCTAATTAATTCTTTCACTCAACTTATTTGAACATTCATCTCCTTATTAATGGTTGGTAGATGTGGTGTACTTGTAACAATCCTGGGTGAAATGGTAGTTATAGTGAATGTCGTTTATGAATTAAAAAGATGGAATCTTTAAATCATATTCATCAATCAAGTTTATTTTTAAATGATTAAAACATGCATTGTAATTAGATAGAAAAAGATTTTGAGATCCATTCAGTCATTCCAAGTTGTTTTTTTTCAAAATTGTCAGCCGAGTCAAAAT
Source organism: Heterobilharzia americana (assembly GCA_944470555.2). Taxonomy (NCBI): domain Eukaryota; kingdom Metazoa; phylum Platyhelminthes; class Trematoda; order Strigeidida; family Schistosomatidae; genus Heterobilharzia; species Heterobilharzia americana. Next base: position 96,536,399 of record OX104134.1, read on the forward strand.
TATGATGAGATGAAGGGTGGATGTTTAGCTTAGTTGTATATAATATGAGAACTAAGATCCACTCTGAATATTGGTTTTAATGAAGAAACTTGAAAGTAGTATCACTAGTATTGAACACAGCATCGCAGGTTATAATACTTACTGTCAGGATGAAGAAAACTGTAGCCTCATGTCTTCAGGTAAAAATTTATTAGTTGTCTGGTAACCTTTATTTTACTTTCGGTTGACCATTCGAAGATCAGATTATAATTGTATTTCATCTTAGTCACATCCGAGTATACAATTGATTTTTTTTATTTAGTCTAGTGTGTACTTAGCATAGACATCACTCCTGTTCATTATGTTTACTCACTGAAGTTCGAAAATAAGTGCCAGACTTCTGTGCAAAGCATGTAACGTCTTCACGCGTTTCCATGTTACTAGTTTTAAACAAGTTAGTCAACATAGATGTTGAATGTGGAGAATTAGTCAGCACGCAGTAAATGGTAAGTGCGCTTATAAGATTATGAAACAGGATGTCAGATACTGTGAAATCTTTTACCACCTGTGAGATTTACAAAGTTAAACATCGTATGCGCACAGTATAATTATGAATGAAGAGGAATAGGTAAAGGAAGTAGCTTTGGGAGTCACCTACAGAATACAGATGGGTTTTCAGTAGTTGGTGGCCAATTGTTGTACCTATGACAATTGAAAGGGTTTTAAAATCATCAAAATGGTGAACAGAAGCTAATCATTACTTTACCAGACACTACTGAAGATAATATTACATCTTATGAGTGGACTTATACATGATTTGAGATCTTAGCTTTGCCTTGTTCAGTTGTAACAATGAATAAACTAGTGAAAAGTAATAGTAGTTTTGTAACATCCAGTTCTCGGTTATATCCTTAGCGGGGATACTAACACCCACTTGAATTCATGTACATCTAACTGACAAGTTTTTAGTCAGTATAGGTAATGTCAGACCTCATCCAGTTTATTCATTTATCCCTTTTTAACCCTTAACGATTTTCAAAGGTCAGATTAACCTTACTTATCTACCAATCTTATAACTTAACCATCTATACGGTTAAATTACAAAAACAAAATCAACTATCAGAGATTAGAATGCCTCATGTATTTGATTGTTTGGTCTTGGTAACTTTTATTTTTGAGTATGGCACTCACTCTTTTTTTGTACACGGCTGCCTGCTTGAACCTTAGGCTACCAAAATTTTCAACTGAACCTATCAAATTTCTTCTCTCCAATTATTTCAATCATTTAAATATGTCCTCTGAACGCATCACGTACTCTTGAACATTTTTACAATGTTTTCAACTCACTGTTTCTCGATTTAATAATAAAACAGAGAAAAAACGTCACGTTATATGAAAGTGAACTTTTCAGTGTGCTAAAGTGCATCATATTTCTGTTTCTCGGATATTCAGCATGAGTTGTAGATTATTGTACTGGCTCAATGAACCGCCACCACCAAAATTACGCTCGAATTTTGTTGATTCTTCATTATGGACCGGATGTTAATTCAAAACTAGCTGACTGTTTCACATTGCCTTGAATACTGTCATTACTAACATCGTTCCGATGAGATAACCATTTTGTCTGAAAATATTGTTCTGGGAGTGATTTTGTTGAAAAATTATGTGCTGAGAATTCCATACATATTGTTTGGAATAAAGCGATTATTATCACTAAAAGGCTATATATATATATATATATATATATATATATATTAGTCACAAAAGAAAGATAATCTGACACCGTGAAGCCTCTTGACAAGCAGCTCATTTTCTGAAGCTCTGCAATCATTGTGAAAAAAATCTACAGACAATTAGGGTTTTTTGAAAGACTTTTTAATATGGGGATAATTTTATCAATCAGATAAGAAACAATCTACGGATAGGCAACAGATAGTCTTTTCTTTTTATTATGTGATTTCGCAGCTGTTCATGCTTCTAGCAACATACGAGATCTTCCTGTCCCATGGTGAGCACGTTTGCATCCAGTTAATCGGTTGGACTCCACAGTAAAGTTTTACAGAATTACAAAACGTCCGTTTGTGTAGATGTAACATCGGGTTTGGTGAGTTTGTTAAAGAACAGTTAATATGTTCCTCAATCTATTCCATCAGTATTTCTGAAGGTCTACGCTAGAGATATCTTCACAAATCTCCTTTGTATTTGGTTTTTCCGAAAATGTAAAGTACACTACATATTTGGATGTTTTTGATTTGCAAACCCCCTTTACGACTAAACTAGAATTCAGTGCTTCTTGAAAGAAAAAACAAACACATATGACTCATCTATTTCGAAATGGTGAAATTGTTTTTCGTTGTTTCATCATTCCTTAGCTGTGTTCCCACATGATGGAAACAATACTGATACTTTATCCACTTCAAGTAAACTTTAGAAAACTAAACATTATCTTTTCCAGATAAAAACAGTTATTTGTTTTAGTAGCAATCATAGTAATAATTATTTTCGTATAATAAGTTATGCGAACATGTGCCATTTTTAACAGGCATTATCTTTATGGTATCTTTTAGAGTGCAGGTGAGAAAATGTGAAAATTATTAATAATCAAACCGCATGTAGTCTTTTAGGTATGTGAATACTTGAGTGAATGTCTGTTGTAAATGTTAGGGAGAACGTTTTCTTCATGTAGTATAAGTTACAGATATTCCGGGGATCATTCAACACGCTCAGCTAATTGGTAATAGTGATTAGCTGCAGATACTAGTTTTTAATCGAAATTACACAAGTAATAAAAGTACTTTGCATATGAAATGATCAGCGAAACTCAAGTTGAAAACATGCAAATATTTATTAAGGTTATGTTGGGATGCTATTGCTTGTAATTTCCCGCCGTTGATTGCACCGAATTGATGGGTCTTCATTGACATATGGGCTCAGTGTAGATGCCTTCATACTGCCTGTATTTTCAGTTCCTTAGAAATGATGGACAGTGGCTAGCAGCCAAATCCAGGATGCATTCAAAGCGATCGGTCCTGGGTTCAAGTTATAGTGGAAATAACATCACTCACCGGGAGGCAGGTACATTCAACAAACGAGTCTCTAACAGGATGAAACGCGCATCCTGGATGTCACTGCTAGCCGCCACCCATTACTACTTTAACAGTTTTGTTGTCTTTTGATGGCAGGAAAACTGGATGAATTTACTAGAGAATTCAGGGGGGGGGGATAAATTTGGAAGTAGAATGATGTGTATGATATCACACAGCATACAACAGTTGATGAAGACGGGGTTGTTGACATAACTTTAGGCAAAAAATGCAAGTAAATCTGACAAGTATTATTACGTCATGACAGCTGAAGGAATACAAGGTATTTTTTAAGTTTCGAAACCCTGTACTGATGAGGAGGTCACCCATTCAACGTGCCTAGTCATGGGCAGCGTGAAAAATCTGTTGATGGGTCCTTTTAAGCAAATGTTGAATTAACAACTAGATCATGTGAACTTATGAGACTGGCACGTTGCAGTATCCAATGAATTATATGTCTCTGGAATCTTGCCTGAACTATTAAGTACCAAGCATTGCTAGTATCAGAATGCTGTACATCAATGATAAAGATAATTCAGGAGGGCTCACGGTAAATACAACTGATTAATACAATAGATAAGGAATACATACAACATCTAAAGTGAACTGCTATCGCGAAAGTTCTTAAACACACCTGCTTTTTCAACTTGCAGTCCCGTAATCAGTAATGATCCCAGTTAATATTAAAGATCATTGTTTTTGGTAAGCCTACTAACAAAAAACGCAATTTCTTGTTTCGTAAGTTAACAAAAACAAGACAGTATAATAATATGTCTCCGGTATTCTCACCATAACAGCTTTCGTAAACATAAATGAAGTTTTGCAATTTCTGTACTTTCATTTTCTCACCAGTTCTCACATAACTTGTGAAGTCTAGTGCAACAAAGAAAGACAATCGGAATGATGGTATAAATAACTTGGATAGACAGCATAGACTAACTCCCTCAGACAACAGACTGAACTAAGTACAAAATAAAAGTCTACAGTTCTCACTTGATTATATGGAATTATATTAAACTTGATGATCTGTCTGTAGAATGTCGGGATTTATTGATGCTAGTAGCTTACGTTAATACTTCTTTTATTAGATCGAAAAACATATCAGCAACTTGAACCGGTACACTACTCTTGAAAGATCTTTGTTGACCTATTTATCTACCTATGAAATAAGATGACATAAAACTGTGCAAATTAAAGCTCACACAATAAAAATGCATTAATATGAACAAGTAAGTGTAACAGTGAAAAAATGTTTTATTTTCAATAATATTCACAAGAATGATTTCTTTCTGAGATGAAGAAACACGCGAACAGTATGTAAATAAAGGATCTTTCCTGTCTCCCTTTTACCCTGTATATGGCAGTGATAGTGAAGAAAATTGAACAGAGCCTCATGTACACCGGTGTTAAATGACTTCAATAAATGCATCATACACAAAAAAGGGCAACTACAAATCAAGAGACTACAACAAGATGGGATAGCTAGATACCAAGCAGACAAAGATTAACTCAAAAACAAATTAATGTTTTATGAAAAATATCAATAGAATACTATTTACAAAATTAAGTTTGTCCTTATACTTCACGGTAGAAGATGCAGAAGAACAGTTGTACGCTGGGTGTAAAATGTAAGATATGGAGAAATGTCAATCTGTATGATACTGACGACAATAACATTAGTGACAGAAGCCGAATATCATGAAACGGAAACTGTATATCATTTACACATCTATCTTTTTTCAAACAACAAGATCATAGCAGTGACATAAAAAGTATTATAAAATTCAGTTTGTATCACTTATCTTAACAATAAGAAGGCGGTAAAATCTAATAAACAATTCTGCTTCCTTTGATAACGAAATGGGATCTAGGCAAAACGATTATATATCATCATCATCATCATCTCGTTCCAAGCCATTCCACTCCTCATAGAGTGAAATGAATTCTAGTAGAATAAACTTATGAATGAATAGTAGGCAATAAATTGAACAAAGTAGTATTAGTAGCGATGATAAAGTGAAAACAAGGAAGTGAGAATGGATCACAGAAGATAAAAGGGAAGAAAGGAAGGAAGGAAGAAGGATGCTACACGATATTAATTACCTTTCTTTTTCGTCACAAATAGGATAGACAAAGTAATTACGCTTTAGAAAGACGGTTCTCGACTAACTACAACAGCATGTCCAGATTTACCACAATCCATTAAAGTTTTTTCAGTCCACTGATCTGTTGTCGGATTGTAGACTTCCACACTGGAAAGAAATTCGCTTCCATCGTAACCACCTAAAGTGTGAAAAAAAGAGAAAGCGATTATTGATAATAGATATGGAAAGCTCTTCTGTAACTCAACACAAACAAGTCAGGTAGATACTCACTGATGACAGTGGATGATGAACGAGCTTGGAGTACACAGACTATTCGATTCTACAAGATCTGACAGTTTTATGAGCGTTAATATAATGATGCGAATTTCCCCACCACGACATTCAGTAATTTTAAAGTTGAGGTCTTGATATCACCCTCATTAGGGTTTACCATGTATTTCATCAGCTTATTTACAAATATATGAATCCAAACGCTTTTTACATTTAACGTTCCTTTCAACAATACTGGATTTTTTAGTTAATAAAATTTAAAATTCTGTTACTACTATTAAGATTCTTTCTAGAAAATTGAACAAATGAACAATTAAACTTGACAGTTGGAGAGTTGTCTGTCAGACAATATAGAAAAGGAACCGGGCGTTACAGTATGACAACCCGAATTGCCAAACCTGGTATCAACACATAATTGAACAGCTAGCTGTCTTCTATTCATTTTCAAGTCGGGTTGATACTACAAATCTTTAATCATTTTATTGTATCAAAGCGATTCTTTTTCTGCCTATCCCTTTCCTCTATAGAATAATATACACTTCATATTACCTGGTCTCGATAACATCAACACTATCTATAGTTCCTCCAACTGACGTCAGTCCGTGATGAATACCAAGTGAAGAAAAAGTCTCTAAATCCACACAACCCTCTAAATTCTATCTATAGTTGCCAAAAAGCTGGAATAATCGGAAAACAATACTTTAGAGTGGGATATCTTTCTTCAGCTATCACAGTGTACAGTAAGAGATCGCCTTAAATCCAGTGGTGAGACTTCAATGGCTACTTAAAGACTACCTAATATATTACTTTACATCTATGTTGTCTCAGTTATACCCTTTTACATTGCATTGATTATCTGGAATCCGCACTCTTATACACGCGGACAATAGGTTCGCAGTTCGGTCTTCAGATATACAGTCAGCTGGGCCTTGGCTTTAGCAACCAGTCAATTATAGTTGGTCGAAAGTCTCGGGTTTGGTTATGAAGTCATGTACAATTAACTGGGGATCGTTACAGTATTTTCCACCCATACAAACCTTGAGTACATCTTCTTAACTTGGAAGAGGTACATATTAGTTGTTCTATGATCCTTGATTCATGTAACCTTTTGATTGAAATCAATTAAAAAGGAGATTAATCTTTGGATTATGCAAGTTTCACTCACCGAAAACCCATATTTCATTTCCCCACACAGAGGCACTTAATGCTGATCTTGGATGTAGCATAGATGAACAGTACTCCCAACAATTACGTTTAGGATCATATCTTTCCATAGTATTCAATTGGCTGCAAGAATCATATCCACCAATAGCATAGATGTATTCTCCAAGTGCAACGACACCTGATTCATGTTTGAAAAGAAAGGAACAGAAATATTTATATCACCCTAGGGTTTACATGACTAATGTCACCAGTTTGACTGTAAAACGTTTATCAAGAATTTGCCGAGGAATAAAATGTAGAATCCAAAATGTGAGTTAGGTCCCACTTTAAGACATCAATTGAATGTAGTTGTGTGCAAACAAGTGAGGTTCTAACTCGATTACAGAAGGACTGAAAACGTCGCGGATATTTGCTCGGTGGCTGCTAGCAGTGGAATCCAGAACGTTTAGTCTTATTCAGTACTCGCCAACTGGATGTACCTGAATTCTAGCAGCAGATGGCATTCACACTGAGACTAGAAACCTAACAACCATCAGTTGAAAAAACCCGGACTAAAAGATTCAGTCCAGTATGACAGACATCAGGAAGTTACAAGTATCAATTCCATATACTCACTTACTTTATGGATGTTTATATTTGACTAGACGAGAACTAAACATACAAAAACAAGCCATTAGTTTTATGTGCATGTTAACTGTCTACCTAGCGGGATTATGTGTACACACTGCAAAGGAGTCCCATTCTAGGATGAAATAGCCCTTCAGTGTCCTAAGGTTTTCAGTGGTGCTTCAACTGGTATCAGTTCATGATGAATACCCCCTTAAAACCATCAAAAATAGTTATGACATTCACAGTGAGTTGTTCACTGAGCTGGGGTTTCAGTTTCAGTTGACAAACGGTTGAATGTCATACTAGCCGTCGTCATCAATGCATCGGAGCTTCCATAAGGCAGCGAAGAGAACAACTCATTCTGAACATACACACCCTGAGCTACAAATATTTACCACAATTATAATATTGATACCAGACAAATTTCATTTCGATAAAACCTCTTCCTTATTGAAGAAGTTTGATAGCAGATGCTCCATGAAGTGAGTAACTAACTATTCACCCAAGTTAATCTGGAAATTTTAGACTTTCTAAATATGCTTTTTGAGACATTCGACCAGAAAATCTAGACAGTACAACCTAATGCGTATTAGATTAGATTGACTTTATAATTGATTAGCTGAATTGTCCACATAGAAGTCTATACTATTTTATCCTCTTTCCTCGTTGACCGCTTCACATAAATATATGAATTCAAAATCTATTTTTTTTTAAAATATCTATAGTGGCAAGTTAATTAAGCAGTTATGACTTTGATTTCGGTCTTGCTATTGTTTGAAGAAAGTCTGAGCTGTTCGCTACATATTCTTTACTGATAAGTCTAGGGTTAGATGGTATAGGCCAAATTTTTATTATTTCAATTGTCTATTCATAACTTGTTTTTAATAGCTCTCATTTGGTATGAAGTGGAAAACAAATACTAAGCTTCACACCAACCGCATTGTTTGCCTCGTCATGACGTAAAACAGGGAAACAGTGATGATTTTGTTAAGAATCGATTATTTCGAGACAAGTAGATCAACAGGTCAACTGAATAACCTCGGTCTACTGAGATGTTTAAAACATGCTTCATATAAAACTAATAAACGCTTGAATCCAACTAAAGGAGTGAGATGGTTTTCTGTGCACTACAGGGAAATGGCATTTTGCAACGTCATTAATTATTGATATTCACACTGAGACCGGTGATAGATTTCTTTAGTGCATGAGCAGAGTGTTCTTCGATTTTATCTCCTAGTGTGTTGGGCAGTAATGAAAATGAAAAGCGTCTACAAATTATTAATTGCCTAGTTTTACAGTTATTCCAGTCTTTAACTAAAAAATCAATCAATTTTTCCAATTATTTTATAGCATACAAGTTTTTATGAAAAATCGTGAGTACTACACCGACAAGAAGAGTTTAAAGGTTGCCACTCTTCTACAGCTGAATGTTAATAAAAGACAAATGAGATATTATGATTAATTCAAATAGATCTATCCATGCAGAAAAAACTTCTGTCTAAAAATAGTTATTCACTTAACTCAGAAGCCAAAGTCAAGACACTGAAGCTAGACACTCCACGCCTTTTAATAAACAAGTTTTATGATCGGAACCCTCGAAAAATAGTCGATCTTTAAACTAAAGATGACCTTAGTGGTTCGCTGGTCTAGTGAATAACGTTCAGGTGTTCAAAACGATTGGGGCTGATTTCTAGACTCGATGGGAGCAACAATATCCACTGATACTCGTATCAAACAGCTGATAGATCCTGAAACAAATGGTATAGACGTGCGTACTATCCACTACCAAATAAAACCAAGACTTAGTCCCAGAGAATACCAGGGTTTTCGTACAAGGAACTGATATGCAAACAAAGGTTAATCAATTCCTTTTTGTAATGAAAAAATAAAACAAGAAGCCACCTTAACAATATAAATAAGTAATTATTTCTCCCAGTAATGATAACTGCAGATATCAAACAGGAGGCTTAAAATTCTGACCAAATAACACTCAAATAACTCCCCTTCCCTTTATTGTATTCACTTGTTTGAATTAAACTTGGTAATTTATGAGGGTTTTGGAATATGATGTCAAAAACATGTTGGAAATGTAATTTGGAGGTGAAGCAGCTTTTCTATGATTTTTCAACATAATGGCTAAACACCAAACGTCTGATATAATATGTCATAAATTTGAGAATTTCTTATTTGATGCCATGATGGAATTTATGAATTTATTATTCGAAAACGAATGCCACTTAATAATTCCACATGGATGAAAAGTAGTATTTACCATTTAGAGAAAATATTTTTACCACTGAAGGAAAGAAAGAGAGAGAAAAAAACAAAGGACATACTGCTTGGTGTCAGTCTGTGATGAATACTACCTCTAGATTTAGAATCCTTATTCATCTCGAAAATAACTCATTAGTGATATGCTTTCAGATGGATATCACGAAGTCCTAATGAGAAGCCGTGACCTGTGCGGTCAACCAGTCCGGAAGGGAAGCGGATGCCAACTGAAGACCTTAGGTGATAGTCGTGCTAGAACGTGAATTGAACCACTGAAAACCGATCCATTGGCTGAATGGTTACCGCGTTCACCGTTAAACCTTAAGGTCCTGGATTCGATCCCTAGCCGGGTCGCGGGTGCGTACCGCTGAGGAGTCCCATATTAGAACGAAACAGCTGTCCAGTGCTCCCAGGTTTTCAATGGTTCTTCAGTTGATGTTATTTTGTGATGAATACTACCTCTAGACTGCTTACTTGTTTAGAAGTTAACGAAACCTAAATGTAGACAGAATTAATTCCCTTACATAACCAAGCGCTCAAGACATGTCAGTAGATGAACAGACAAAGTAACCAAGTTGCAAGCAAGCAAAAAGGCAGACAGATGGTTAGACGGGCATGTCTCATTATGAAAAAACAACAAGAACAGTAACGAAAATAAATTCAAGACAAAAAACTACATCACCTTTGTACTGGCAATGAGAAACTGATCGATACAAGAAATCAGACACAGACATACTAGAAGTCAACATGTTTGAGGTGTTTTTGCAGTTTATGTACGCTGTGTGTGCGTGTGGTCAATTATGAGAGTCAATGCAAAAGAGACGTACAAAATATTTTAGAGTCGCAATATATACGATAAGCTGAGAAAATAATATACACAGGATAAATTATGATACAGTTGTCTGGAGATGAACAGAAGAAAAGTTTATTGGGTTTAAAGTAGACAATCGATGCCATAAAGGTAGGCAAAGTGACAGACAACAGCGCACTCGTCTCTCTCTCTCTCTATCTCTTGCCCTAGAGCTCGTTAGCTTAATCATGCTGAAAATGCGAAAACCTGAACACAACTATTAACTAAAAGTTGGACTGGATAAGCAAATCCTGGTCCAGACTATCACCGAATAATGCATCATAATAAAACGATCAAAATGGTAGACATAGTCTGATAGATAAGCAAGAACAAAGACTTTCACCAGAAACCATACATGAAATAGCCGAAAGACAGACAAACAGTGAGGGTCATAATAGTATCCGAATAAAATGTTTGAGCAGAAAATAAGACTGATAAAATTTGGCCCTGTGTACGTGTAAGAGGCGAAATCCCATTTTACTGATGAGTCAGTCATCCCTCCCTCTTTCTCACTGGCGGATTGGTTTTATTTCTCGGTGCAGACATGGTTAACTAACAGAAAAGAGTACGCCTAAGTGCATAAACACTATGAATGTATACACCAACTAGTTAGTTCTGTCAATTAATTTTGAAAAGCATGACCCATATGTGAAACAGCAACAAAAATGAACGCAAAAATAACGCGACAAGATTTGCATTTATTCACGTTTAGAATTATATATATATATATATATATATATATATATATCATCGTACGGTACCTCAGAGTTACAAGAACTTTAATTATAGAAGAGTCGTGCGATAACATCTACAGAAGGGGTGATGAAAATCACAGGGTTTTATTCCTTCATGCATATACACAAACATCGAAATAACATCAACTTCGCCTCATCTTTTCGTGATGAACAGATCAATTCAAGTGTTGAATAGGGAAGAAATTTTTTATCGAATGCAAGAACCATTCTCTAGTATCATCCTTCAGCTGATACATTTATTGACTAAATGATATTCGAAGCAGTTGGCGAATTGTGAGTCTGATACACGATAGGTGATACGATCCACATTTTCAGATAAACATGAAATGTACAAACACTTGTACACATGTGGATGTGGTAAATACACTGACGCAACTATGGTGTTACAAGTCAGTCACCAACTTGGCGGGACTCATCGAAAAGGTTTGTCTGCAACACCGACAAAAATTGTAGGCGTTTTGAGCTTTGAACAAACGCCATTAAGCGTTGAAGTCACAGACACTTCCTTTAGGTCAGTGAATTTACAACTAACTGCTTGAAGGAGTGGATTATGTGCATAGTTCGATCACCGGATGGCAACTGTCAGACTGTATTTATCAACTGAACAACTCTGCATCTAAGGGAAGATCCAACTGATCTTATTAGGCGCAATTTATCATAATTTTGTATCAAAGTGTTTTTGACGATACAAATCAGTTGAAGTCGTATTCTAAATATCAACAGTAAATCTGTTGATCAAGTATTGCTGCAGCGCTTTACTTAACCAAACTTGTATCCGAAATAGAATGACTAGTTTGCGAATGATATAAAATTACACAGTCGACGTTGACACTTCTCACAACTGAACAATTTTTCAACTGCCCAACTGCAGTGTCAACAGGTTTTCCGCTGAAAACCACTTAGCCAAGATCATAAGGTGTGGTCTTCGATACAAAAGTGTCATGAACTGGTAAAATATAGTACTACTGAACAATTTGAGTAGTTAGAAACCATTCAGGCTCTATTAGCTGAATTAGTCCGGGTACACTGCTGATGAGCTCAGGCAACAAACGAGTGAAACGGCCGTCTGGCGTTTAGATCACTTTGATCTCACTAGCAAAATCTATAGATCGGCCTGAGTTAATTCTGACTACTCTACTTGTTCAGTAGTAGCATACTTAAAACTTGTATCCAGCGGATTCATGTATTTAATGCAGTCTTTTGAGAAGTCATAACAACACTGAAACTTCAAATCCATTAGAAAAAGACATGATAAAAAACATCGAGAATATGAAAAGGAACATAACCGCAACCACTGAATTAGCATGCCAGCGTATGTAAACTATGATAATCCTAACTAACTAATTGGTAATCTTTCTCTTGTCGATAGAAAAGGTAAGAAAGTTGATCTGAATTCTCATACCGATGAGTGGAATCCTACTACTACTAATAATAACAATAACAGCAATTAAGAAAGTGGTGACCAAGTGAATGCATTCACTCTTTATGTTGGTCAAAAACAAACAATTTGCCAAATTCTTTTCACGATGAAACAGTAAAATAGGATGTATCAGATGTTTTCAACGTACTGACTTCGACTTCAAGCTATTTCGCCTATCTTAATTTTATTTGCAACTACACGATGACTGGTCATTCCATCCGTAATATTCCGAACGGCCAGTGAAGTAAGTAGATTGTAAGGGAAACTAATCAACGAAAATACTTTGGATATGATGTTAGTCTTGTGTAATAAAACATTGAACGGTCAATGAGACCACATAAACCACTGAAACTGAAATTGGTGAAAGGGCTTTAGAACTGCTTGAACACGGGTAAGGTTCTGATCAGCACAATTACCCGACTTTTCGTGGATACGTGCTTTTGAAACACTAAACGTTCAGAAAATATCAGGATAATTTGGCATCATGGAACCAATTAACCTAACCTAGTTTACTAGTTACTAGCTGGTTCTAAGCCCGGATAAAGAGGGATGGTTAGGCATAGGGCTAGCAACCCTACCCCGGAAAACCAATCCAACCACCACAGAAACTTCAAAGCACAAAGAAATTATAGATAATAAAACAAACTCATTCCTCGCTGGGATAGGAGAGGCGAAATGACGCTGGTTAGTGAAAGCCTTCGGAAGCCAATTGGCTTATGTATATCCTCTCGAGGAAAACGAAAGCAAACATGGGAACATGGAATGTCCGCACTATGATTGAACCTACCAAGGCTACTCAGATTGCCAAAGAGATGAGAAGGTATGGCATAGAAGTGCTAGAAATCAGCAAGGAATCTGCAGATGGAATGGAAGTGGAGTCTCCCAACTGTCAACTGGAAAGTCAATAATCTACTCCGATATTGTCATCCAGACGACAAGCATGAGGACACTGAGATTTCCAGTGGCTGTCATGATGTTCCAAAGAGTATCGAAGGCTCTCTCTCATGCAGTGGGAACCAATCTCCTCCATGGTCAGGATCATGACAGCAAGGTTCAACTGAAAAGGTAGGATAATCACGATTATACAATGCTATGCTATGCACCTACAAATAATGCAGATGAAGAGAAGAAGGAGGAATTCTACAGACAACTCCAATCACTACTGCACAAAAATACAGTTGGCGACATCAACATTCTGATGTGTGGGGTGACATGAATGCCAAACTGGGAGGGAGCAGACAACACAGGAAGAGAACTCATCATGGGTCGAGAAGCACGAACGAGAATGGAGAACTGCTTGTAGATTTCTGTGCACTCAACGATTTGGTGATTGAAGTCAGGCAGTGTGTACAAACACAAGGATATTCAGAAGGCGGCGACATGAATTTCACCAGACACCAGGACACACTACACTAAAAGTCAGATCGACTTCATCTCAATGTGAAGAAAGTGGAGACACAGTCCACTGGACACAAGATCAGATCAAGAAGAGAGAGGAGCAGACGTATGTTCACACACACCACTCACCATCTAGTGCAAAATTAAGAACAATCAAAATCAAGTTGAAAGCCTTCACAGAAGTTGGTGATGATAAACCCTAGTTCAAGTTGAATACCCAGAACAGAAACAGAATTGAAAGACGAAACGACAAAGGACATCTTCACGTCAGTCGGTCAGTCAGTCATCAGGACAAAATGGGAGACATTGAGCAACATCCCTGAAGGAACCTGTGTTCAAGAACACTGCAACTCTTTGAAAGGGATGTGGAAGCAGAAAAGCAAGAAAAAACAGGACAATAAATGGATCTGCACGGACACATAGAAACTGATGGAGAAGGGAGAGGAAGGTGAAACAGAAGATGAACCAGTGTAGTGCAGTGCAGGAATGAACAGCAGAAAGAGGAAGTGAGTACGACCTACGAAACACTACAGTGGATAAAGAAATGAAGAACAGTGTGCGGAAAGACAAAAGACACTCCTACGACACACTGGCAAGCGGAGCGGAAAAGGCTTCAGGTAAGAGAGACCTGACAATTTTATACCAAATAACCAGGTTACTTGCTGTCTGGGAAGAGATCAACACAGATGAGACCAATGAAAGATAGTGAATGCAACTCAGTTATCAAAGAGGAGAAACAAACAAAACGATGGACTGATCACTTCAAAAACTCTTGAATCGACCACCAGCACGACTTGCAACTAGTCCATAAATACCACCTGCAGCCCAGCCACACAACTATCAGTGAACACAAAAGCTTAGATAAAAGCGGAAGTCCTGAACGCTATAAAGTTACTGAAAGCTAGAAAAGCAGCAGGACCATGTGGAATTCTTCTAGAAGCACTGAAAACAGACGTAGAGATATCAGCGGATATGCTCACACCACTACCGCAGAAGGTTTGGAAGGAAGAGCTATCTTGTCAAACTCCGAAAGAAGGGCGACCGAAGTTTTTACAAGAAGTGACAAGTAACCATGCTCCTGTTCCTGTCCACCCCATGCAAAATAATAGGCCGCATCATCCTGGAGAGACCGAAAAATGCTCTGGATTCGAAATTACGACCAAAAAGGACTGGCTGGCTGCTTTCAAGAAGAACAAATCATGTGCGGATCAAATTGCAACGCAACACAACGCTACGCACCATCATAGAACAGAGCAGAATAGAATGGCAGTCAACTCAACTCCATCGATTTTGAAAGTCCTTCGACAGCGTCGAACGAGAAGTAATTTGACAGGCAACTGCTTCAACACTACGGTTTTAGTGCCACAAACTTTAATCAACCTCATTTAACAACTATATGAAGCTGCAACATGCCGAGTGGTTCACAATGGAAAGTTCAGTGATGCCTTTGAAGTGAAGACAGGAGTAAGACAAGATTGTTGCCTACTATCACCCATGATCTTCCTG
The DNA here is from genome assembly GCA_944470555.2 of Heterobilharzia americana. NCBI lineage: Eukaryota > Metazoa > Platyhelminthes > Trematoda > Strigeidida > Schistosomatidae > Heterobilharzia > Heterobilharzia americana. The sequence goes on from OX104134.1 coordinate 96,551,809, forward strand.
ATTGTGGTCGAATGGACTGGCTCATGAGGGCAAACCATGAGGAGCGAGAAGATGGGGACACGATGGTCGGACCGATGGAAATAGCTCAGAAGAAGATTTGGATGTCGCCGCCGCCGCCGCCGCCGATGATGATGATTTATGTCTAATGTCTTGTGGTACAAACTCAAAGATCTACAGGCGAAAATCAACAAGTTGGCAGAAGTTGTAGGGCAGCGAAGATGGGACTTCAAGTGAATATAGAGAAGACAGAGGTGATGAAGATACCCAACTAACGAACCAACAACAACAAGCACCAATCACCATGAACAGGAGAAACCTAGAGGAAGTTGTCTCTTTTGCCTACCTTCCCAGGCAAGGCAGCATCGTTTCAATTACAGACGGTGGCACAGATGAGGATGTGGAGAGCAGGATTGGAAAGACAGCGAAACAGGCCTTCCTTCATTAATCTGGAATAGTCAGTGTGGAGATCTACTCCATTCGGCATGTGGAACAAGATACGAATTTTCAACACCAACATCAAGTCAGTGCTTTTATATGGTTGAGAGACTTGGCACGGCAAGGAAAGCATTTCCGACGAACTATAGACATTCATCAACAGCTGCCGACTACGTTCACTCGATGCTGAAGTTCAGATGGCTTGAATAATAAGAATAAGCAACAATGAACTCTAGCTGGCTGGCTGGCAACGAACCAACCAAGAACCTATCATTCAACAAATATGCAGAATGAAGTGGAGGTGGATTGGTCATGCACTGAGGAGACCATTCTAGGACATCACGCGCCAGGCCCTCGAGTGGAACCCAGATGGGAAACGACGAGTTCAGCGTCCGAGGGTGACACGGAGGAGATCATATGAGGAAGAAATGTGAGCTTCTGGCCAGTCGTGGAGCGAGGTTCAAAAGACTGCACAGAACAGAGTGCAATGGAGCCGTGCTGCTGAAGCCCTATGTTCCATCAGGAATCCTGAGGACAAATAATAATATAGTAATAATGGAACCAATTGCTGCAAAACATAAGCAACCACATGTGAGCATACAGAAAGAAAGGTGTGATCAGTCACCGATTTCTCTGTTCACCATATTTCGATTCTGTTTGATTTCAATCACATAATTCTTTACTTCATTCGTTCACTGATTCCAATTCACTGTGTTCATTCCAATAACATGGATATCATTTCTTCCCATATTACTTAATCTGTTAGCTGATATTACTTGTTCCTTTTCTTGCATTCCTTACCTTGAATCCCCCCCTTTCAAAGCATATCGACTAGCAATGATTTAAATAAACAAGCATTAATTTTCGCTTTTTTCTTCTCTCTCTCTCTCTCTCTCAACACTTTGGACACCTTAAGTGCCTTAAGCATGGCTATTTGGAGTGTATGATTATATCATCGCGTAATCGTAATTGTAGACTGCATTGAACTAATAAGTATTTATGAATTATAATTAACATTGTTCAACACCACCTTGGCTAAAATTTCAAATCTGGGAGGACGGATGTTGGGCGAGTGAAACACATAAAAGCATCTGGTATATGAGTCCAAGCAGAGCTTACTGTCCATTGATTGCCAGCATCGGATAACAAATTTAGAACAATATGAAGCTGTATCATTTAGCTAAGTAGATATAAATTGTACATTTTGTCGATAGACTTCGACCAGTTTCAAGATTGTGACTATTTCACTAACTATCATTATGTTATCTATTTGCGTATTGTGATTGATTTCTAGGAGTCTGTAGAAATTTGTAAAACCACTTTTTTCTTTAAAAAAAAGACAGTACAAAACAGTCGAATAATAATAGCGATGATAGTAGAAGTTGAACAAAGTAATGATAAAAATGGTGAATTGTTAATTATAAAATATCAGTCAAATATTTCTCATTAATGACTTGTTTCGAGTTGAGAATTTTTGAAGTCCTAATGAGAAGTCATGACCGGTGGGACACACCATGTCGAACATGAGGATAGATAACGAAGTCATTGAATGAACGATTGGTTTTTGAACCAGTGTATCAATGGTAATGTAATTTAATAGTCATAGAACTTGGAGATCCGAGGTTCGATTCCTGATGGGGTCATCACTGCACACTGCTGAGCAGTTTCATACTACGACGAAACAGTAATCCAATACTCCCGCATTTTCAATGGTTCTCCAACTAATGTCAGTTCATGATGAATACCATAAACTTCCTATTTGAATCCAAATAACACATGTCCACTACAGCATAAATGATACACTTGTAACTTCAATTCCATGGAACAAAAAATGCAAAGTTCGATCTTCAACCATTCTGCACCACTGACCAATAAATTCATGCACCTCTCTTTGTGTATATTATAAGCAACTCAACGAACAATTAGCCTTTAATGAATCGCACTTTTTGCTTGAGCGGTGAGATATAAGTTGTCTATCCAAACCTGTGACCAGGTTTGTCAGATTTAAACATTTTATCCACTGACTAATTGACAACCAGTAGCTTAATCCAACATGTTGATCTACACAGGATGGGAATCCAATGATTTAGATTTTCTGTCGTCAATCAATTTACAATGCAATGCAATCACCATTCGTTCTTTATTATCTACTTAAATAAACGTTAGTGAATGGTACTACAGTTGAAGTAGTAGCATCAGGGTTTACAATACAGGGAAATCGATCATCTGACCAACGCAATATAATGTTAACCAAAGGTGTACACTCAGGTAATATGCGACAATACAAAGATGTCTAAAGACACACATACAAAATATATAACTAAGATACTGTAGGTAACTGATGTGCCCTGAATATACAAAAAATAGTGTAGTGCTATTCGAATATTTATTATTCCTTGCTGACGTTGGAGATGGGCATATGCATAAATACGTTTATGAGAAAAACTCCACGTATACGCAATCCAACAGAAATGCACACACACACACACACAACACACACGAATGAAAATGTATCAAACCGTTAAAAAAATTTACGCGCACCGACAAGAGTTAAAAATAGAATAACACAAAAGGAACAGAAAACTTTTTGAAAAGAAACACAGACAAAGAAGAAGGATTAGAAATGACATAGATAATATGAAAAGAGTAGATTTTATAAACAAAAACAATTTGCCTATGTTTGCACTCTCATCTTCTACGGAGCGAATAAGTTGAATTGTAAGGATTCACAAAGTAACAGGTTTTCAGTGTCGAACTGGTCGAAAAGAAAACTCATTCAACATTCTGAATTGATTGGCTATCTCAATGACAATCGTATACGATGTAATGTTAACTAGTTATCTATTAAATATATTATGAACCAAAGATATCAATTGATTGTTATGAAGATAATGTGTACATTTATCTGCACTATTTTCATAGATACTGAGCCGTATCACCTACAGTCTCCGGCAACCGATTGTGGTTGTCACGCGGACACCAACTTGGAAGTTTAAACTCGTCTACGCACCCAGATCAATGATTAAAGAATTCATGCACTGATGCCATATTTCAGTCTTGTCACCTCTAACGTTTTTCCAATCTGAATCTACTTTAGCTAACATTTTGCGATGAGGCAGACGGTGACTAGGCATGCGCAACATATATTCAAGCCGTGTGAGTCGAAGGAGGTTCACAATCTCATCAGCTGACTATGCTCTTTTTCTGAAACTCTACGCCCGACTTCTACTTCACTCACCTGATGGCACCAGGTCACATCACATGATCTATGTTGCGAAGGCAACGTTAGTGGGACAGTTGAAGCCTCTTCATGTCACCTATTTTTAATGAGCATGTTTCACACCCACATGATAGAACAAAACGAACTGTAGCACACAACACTGGACCCTCAATATGCAATCACGCTGATACCATAAATGGAGTAATTTATAGAAAGCCAAATAAAACTTCGGTATCCGTGCCAAAATCTTATCCGTCACTGGCCCACCACGACTGATCCGAGTTCACAACTACTTCGCTCAGTATTGTGAAAAAAAGTAACAATCCAGATTAGTCCTTGATTAACAATTTGTATTTGGGTGGTTAGAAACGCATCTTAAACATTTTTAAATAACCATTCAAGATGACCAATAAACTCTGCGTCTTCACGTAACAGGACTATGTCATCTACGTATTTTAAGTTCACTAACTAGTTTTCTGTGTCAAGATGAATAACTGTAAGGTCAGAAGACGAAAAGCAGACCTTCACAAGTGCGTTTATGACGAAGTCTTACAAGAATTGAGTTATGCAACGAAAAGAAACAAGGCCAGAACAGTTTATTAATAGAGTCTTTGACATGGATTCAAACTTAGGAAGGAAAACAATCTTTCTCGTAGTTATAGATACGCTTTATCGATGAATTCCAGTAAGTGTAAGACCTATATTGAATACTTTCCGTCGACTGGTTGATCACCAAGTATCTGACAAGTCTTCGGTTCATTTAATATAATCCAATAAAATAGCTGATCAACTGATGAAACGATCGTGAACAGGCAGACTATCTACCACTCATCTGTATTGAATCAATAAACTCGATTACCTGAGCAATTGTCGCCCAACCATGTCATAATATGTGCATTATTGATCGATCAGTAAACAAACAACCAAGTCCAAATGAATTAAGGTTTTCATTCTAATATTTGACATCATGATCTCAACAAATAACTTTAAAGATGAATCAGATTGCCCAAGTCTCTGAAAGAACTTGATCCCATTCCTGGTATATGAATATCATAAAACAAATAACTAACACCAGCTGACCTTCTATGATCATGTTTTGATGTAAACTGACTTCAGATTGTCTATCAATATATAACAGTTCATCGAAATGTCAATCACTTCATTATGAAATTGGGTTTTCATAAGAAATTTTTAAAACAAGATCAATGAATACAATACCCAAGAAATCATATTAACTGAAACGAAATTTAGACGTGATTAATACTTGAGTTACATAGATCAGTCGGTAGAGAACATGGCTGGTAAGGTACTCATTGAAGTCTATGATTATTGTTTTATCTGAAAGTAATAATAATAAGTTTGACTAGTTGTATGATATATAGACACTAAGGTCAATCTCGTATGATATTAGATGTGTTCATCACAGGAAAGTACTAGTCTAGAATAAAACAAAGGTTCAGCATTTTCTGCTTTTCAACTGCTATCCGGTTTACATGTTTTCATTTAAGGATCAAAAGTAATTTTTTTGGCAAAAGATATATTACTAGGTGTGCGAGTGCTGAAAACAGGTTAGTATGATTCAGCTGCACGATGAAGTAAAAGAATTCTGTCATATGAAAAATAGACAGGGATACACACACAAATACAGAGGTAATAAACAAATAACTATATACTCACCTGCACCTGATCTAGCACGATTTAAACAAGCCAAGTCTTCCCAGTTATCAACTTCAGGATTATAACGTTCAACTGTATTCAAGCGTTTTTCACCATCGAAACCACCGACAGCATACAAAAGGCTGAAAATATGAAAACAGAGGAAACAATGCACCCTCCTGGATTAAATAATAATTTAAACGGCTGATAATCTTCTAGTTAGAAAGTATTCTTCAGTTTTCATAGCCTGACCATTAGATAGATGTTTTAGGATGCCAAGTTTCGAATAGTACGCTATTCTTCAGACAGTATCAAGTCACTTGGATAAACTGTCTTGAAATAGCATCATCATTTGAATGGTACACGTAATAATATTCCTAATTGTCAATTAATGCAGGCAGTTCAATTTCCCGCCATATTATCTGAAAGGGAACAACCATTTTCTGAAAAATGCATCCATCAACCTAAAAATTAATATATAAACCACCTGATTCATAGAAGAGAAAAAAATTGGCAAAATGGCTGTATAGCCCGAAATCTTTGTGTAAATCTAAAATTGTACAATTTTGCTACCTTTTCCAAGACTGAATACTGAATAATTTAAAAAAACTTTTATTGCACCCTCATGTCTGGTATCAATTGAATCAATCATACAATGATCAAACAATTCATTTCACGTCAAAGTCACTAATAGTGTGTTATATTTCGTTCAAGCAAGAGGCTTAAAGTTATTCCACACGCAGTGTTGGATCTACACAGACTGAGCTTGCTAACAAGGTGTATCAGAAAGTATGAGAAAACTGACATCACTCCATGGATTCAATAATCATCAATGTTTCAAGGTCTGGTGTAGGTACTAAAGCATCAACCTACTCTGTCTATATTGACTTGACAGGCTCAGTAGTATCAATAACTTTTATGCAGTGTATACGATATCTTGTTTAAGACCTGGTACACAAACATTCATTTTACACAATTATTCCCTTTTATGAGTTTGGTGTGATTAGTAGACGAAGTTTATTTGAACAATGTAATGTATGTGAGTGACACATTTCAAACAATCTGATAATACATTTACTTGGTGAAGTTTTTTTTTTATCAAGATTAGGATCAACTGTCACTCTTCTTTTTGTTCTCATCCCACTCACTTTTAATCCTCTTTTGTTCTATTTGTCGGTTTAATATAAATCAACTTAACAAGTAGGTGTATGATATTTTTCAAAATGCTTTGTGAAAATACATTGCATTGTTCAGATAAACTTTGTCTTCTAATCACAATATCTACACGTACATTTGGTTGATAAGTTTGCAGTAACGTAACTAATCGGTTTAAGGAGTTAACTTTCAAACCCTAGTTCACCCTTTCCCCCCCCCCACCCTAAGGTTCTAGTAGGCATTAGATTTGCTCGTAGTCTAAATTCCTGAGGGTAGTAACACTAAAAGCAGATAAACAAGAATAAACACCTAAATTGAAATGGTTCAAACAGCAATTGATTAGCCTACACAAAGTGGTGAATGATACCTCACTATTGTAATTAAAACAACAAATACCACTTAGCAGGCATAATTTGGTAGCAGTAATGTTTGCAAACACACATAAGAGTTAACAAATCAACGCAAACACTGTAACTATGTAATTTTTGCCGGTGTTTGATATTTGTAATCTCCCGTTGCCATACTGGGTCGAATTGCTCGACCTCTGTTTACAGATGGGCTCCTATGCTTGGCGATCAGAAATCGGACCCAGGAGGCGCATTTCGCCCTACTTGGCGCTCGTCAGCTGGACGTACCCAGTTGCCTAGCGGATAACCCTTTGGGTTTTGAAGCGATGGGTACTCCGTCCAAGTCCTAGTGGGAACAATATCACTCACCGGGAACAGACACATCCAGCTGACGAGTCCCTAATGGGACGAAAGCGGGTCCTGGATTCCATTAGCAGCCACCAAGCAGACAAAAACATCCAATTTTTACTTGAGAAAAACCAGACACTAAGCCAAAAGTGTTAATTGTTAAGCACACATAATCAATAAAAGCATTGTAAATACAACTGTCAAGGGCAATTATGACACCATTAATAATAATAACAGTGACATGACAACTTATCGACTTTTACTGACAGAACTATAGGACAGTGATACTCAGTAATACTTGCAATAAGTAACTTTTCAAAATGAATTAGTACTCATAAGACCCCCATTGTAATGGTACTTTTCTGTTGGTAACTGAATATGAAATCCAAAATGAGCACTTAATATAACTCACAATGTATCTGCATTGCAATGTTCATAAGTACTTGAAATCAAGTCCAACATTTACAGCTTTCAATGCAGAACTGTGGTCAACTATTTCACCTATACAGTTGACTAACTAAGTTTGATGCAAAACAGACACTTATTTAACGGATCGAATTCACTAGCCTATATTTGTGTATGAAATAAGTGTGTTAATTCTAACAGAATACAAAATTAGAGGTATTTGCTGAGATTGAAAATGAATTGGAACACAAAACACTCATTGAGATGGAGAGGTAAGTTTATTCGTAGGAGAAGTTCAACTTTTTTTTACAAAATAATGCATCATTTTATTCCTAAAGGGTTTAAAGATTCACATTGTTCCACAATGCTAAAGTGGAGCAAAAAGACTACTGCATAGTCTTCAGTTTTGTATATATATATATATATATATATATATATATATATATATATATATATATATATATATATATATATGATCAAATGTTTGATCAGTTGAGTTGTATCGCCACTTGTAGGTATGAATACATTCGGATGGTTTATATAATACGCAAGTAATTGTTAATACTCAATTCAATTAAGTAAGTACTGACTAGCAGTAGAACCTAAAGAAGTATCCCAACACACTTGATTTCATGTATTAGATTCAAAACGATTCTTTCGACCTATAAGACTACAACAGAGATAACACTATGTTACCATCTCGTGACTAATTATTCTGCCGATTCCGATTCTGAAAGGAATTATTCGTTAGCTGAATAACACAGTGGTAAAGTCTTGAACTGTAATACTGGGTGACAAGGGTTAAGACACCTATGAAGGCAATAGGTTTCACCAAGTCTCAGATATTGCTTATTGATGAGTAATGAAGACAGAAACTGGGTTCCTGACTCATTACCGATGACGTCTTAATACCTAACAATGAATAAAGTGTAAAACAGTACACTCCACTTAGTCTAGTAGCTACATTTCACACTTAGGAATAAGTGTCTACAATGGGTTACCCTACCGGTGATCAACCTGTGCGGTTAAAATGCAAAAAGATCAACAGTTAAGTATGAAATGACGTAGAAGAAACAGAAGAACTTCATTATATAGGTAAGTTTCAATATAATCCCGTGTTTAGAAAATCGAAAACAAGATTTTTCTGAACGTTTCCCTGCGTATGTCACAGCTTGATCAGCAGAATATGTTTATGAACAGAAGAACTCACCGATTAAGTACAGCGACTCCTAATCCAATCCTTCGACTGTGCATTGAAGCTATAGGTATCCACTGATCCATGTCTGGGTCATATCTAGGCAAACAAATGAAGGTAAAACACCAGTTTTCAAAATAACGAACAACAAAACAGCATCAGGATAATGAAACAATAATCATTACTTCAAATGTACATATACATGCTTTTGTCCTAGTTTTCAGCAACGCCTGTGTAGCGGACCAAAAAAGTATATAATTTGGTGAGCGGAGCTGGATTTTCAAAGTACGATTCAAGGACTAAAAGCCCATAGTCTGCATAAACGAATTACAGTTCCAAGCACCAATAAAATAACATACTATCACTATCCTTTCCCTGAATAGGGTCTCTTCGTCACAGAAGAACATAATAACTTACAAACTTCAGGATCGAAATTTGACCTGATAAAGTTGAATATGTTGAACATTGAGTAAATGGATTATAAATGAAATAAACTTGTAAAATCACGATGAAGTAGAAAAATAAACTTTCACGAAGTCGCGAAACGTCAGAAGTTTACTTTTCTACTTCATTAGTATTTTACAAATCTATTTCATCTGTAATAATAACTTACACTATTATATCCAACGGTTTATGTTGTAGGCCAGTTTCAACCGATCAACATTGAAGGTTCAGACGCGAACAACAAACTTATAAATGACTGATTAAAAGTCAAGAAAATCCATCAATGAAACCAAACATTTTTTTATTTCTTTAAGAAATAAAAGCTGTATATGCCGCGGTTTTCAAACAGCCACACACGTCCCAGTTCTAGTCTTCTGTGACGATTGAAGTCAAATAGTCTCATCTTATATTATGTCAGTTAACGTTGGTTTAGTAGAATGTCTAAATAATACGGCCAAAAAGCTTACTAGTAAAACAGAGGATGTAAGACAAGAAATCAGACACATTAAGGATACTTTACTCATCAATGACTACCCTCCTAAATTGATTATTGGGTACCTTAGGAATCACAAAAAAAATACGACTGATATCAGTAATACATGTACTATTAGTAGTACTAATAACAGTACTAATCATCACCATAATAATAGTGGCAATACTGTTAAGAGAGAATTCAAAACCTCTGCAGTATTACAATACAAGTAATGTACCTCAGAAGCATTGGACAAGATTCTCAATAAGGCTAGGATCACAGAGACATTTTAACACACAAAATCGTTCAGAAATAACCTTTGTTGGTTTAAAGATCCGATTGATTCAACTAGGCAGAATAATTTAGTTTTCCAAACCCATCCAATGATTGCAAGGCCAAATACATAGGTTAAAGTAGTCAAACAGGGTCAGTTAATTAGGCTATCGGAGCATAAAACCTAGCTAGGTCGAAATTGGTAGATCCCATTAAGATAAGGAATTTAGAAAAAATCTCTCCCATAGGTATATATGCAAATTGCATATAACCATACAATAGGATAGGACAGGTTGAAAATCCTTAAAACTAACTTATTGGGGTGGAGGGAGAGATTGATAACCGAATCTTTGTTCATCAAATTAACATCTAATACACATAATATGAATGACTCAGCACGTATCCGAGGTATATAGAAAATTCTACTACCCTTATCAAAAAGGAGAGAGAATGAGAACTGTATAAACTGTGTCAAAGCTGTGGAGTTACTTGATATGAATAAGGACAATAAATTGTATCCGAAACGTTATGCAGTAAATGATACTGTTTCGCTGTGTGATGCATCTAATAAATCAATTAAAATGGAATTACATTCTTCCACAGTGCACAAGTTTTACTCTTAAATTAGACATTAAAGTCTATCAACAATTACTACGGCATAATAATAATAACGACAGCATACTTCTGTGCACTATACTTTCCTTGTAAGACACAAGTTATTCGCAGGTGCAAGAGGAAAACTTGGGCACTTCTTTGATATATGATCAATAAATTTTACTCGGAACCTCATCCAGCAAACTATGCTGTGTCACTGTGTTTTATAACTAATCAAATAAACAATCTAACATGGAATTATAAGTAGGAAACTATTACAATCTGATAACAGGTGATGTTTATTAATAAAGCTCATGAACCTGCGGGACCAAACATAATCTGCATGCAATTCCACTTGTGAAGTGGCGAAGTTAGGGTTTCGATACTCACATCATTGATTTTCAGCGAGTTGCTTCGCTAGGCACAGGATTTATTTATTCGTCACCTATTCATAGCAATAATAATAGTGATAATAACAATCACTTTGTTCTAGACAATATATTGGACAGAATGATGGATAGTGGCTAGCAGTGGAATGCACGAGGAGCATTTCGTCCTATTTGGGACTCATCAGCTGGATGTACATGCTTCCCAGTGAGTGATGTTGTTCCCAGTGGGACTCGAACTGGGGAGTGATCACTCCAAACGCGAGAGCGTTATCCACCACACCAATGAGCCACGATAGACGCTTCTTGTGAGATGGGTATAGTTTTAGTGTTATTGCTTGTATTACACCGTCCTTGACTGGACCCAATTGATTAGTCTATACTGGCATATAGGCTCCTGTGCGGATGCCTCAATACTGCCTGTGTTCTTTACCATATAGTAATGATGGATAGTGGCTGGCAGTGGAGTCCAGGATGCACATTTCGTCCTATTTGGGACTCGTCAGCTGGATGCGTCTGTATCCCAACAAAGAGTGATCAATCCGGTCCAATCAACGACGGTGTAATACAAGCAATAACACTAAAAAATATATTGAACAGTTTAGAATTTTCAGTATGTAATACTTCACTAAATTTACTCCCTGTACAATATGTTTACACGAAATAATCATAGGATTTCAGGATTTTTAGTAATAACAATATTACAGGCAATAACATGAAATAACCAGCTGTTGTTAAGTCATCGTCTGGTCTGAAAAAGAGAATCAATAGAAAAGCAAGCATAAATTAGTTAGTAGTGGCTCAACCAACCAGTTCAAAAATTTGCAATTCGAGTTAAGTATTTCAGGAATGGTGATATGATGTATTGTTGTGAGTTTAAATCTTCATTGTCACTTACTGTGACGCCTTTTCATTTTATTGTTAACATGCAAAATGGCGACTTGGAAACATTTTAAAAATGTGTTGGAGTACATTATACGTTTAAAAGACGTACTAACTGAAAGGGAGTAATTGGATGTAACATATTCGGTGGAAAATTGCTTCGGTTCAAGCTTCAAGCAGGCCATCATGTGAATTAACTTCATCTATGGTTATGGATTATGAGAATATACTTAAAAATGAATGGGCTTTAGTCTAGTTTAGTCATTGATACTAGAATCACAAACTATTCTGTCCTGTGAATTTTTTCTCGAAATTGAAAGGCAATAAAAATGTGGGTCGTTGTTCATTGCTTGACATTCGATTTTCCCGAGTTATCAAACCACTGACTTTAGTCACACTCCATAGTTAGATTCTCTGGAAACGGCAAACGGTGTCACATGAAGAAACATCTAGTATAACTCTCTGTTCAAGAGAATTCAAGCTTACAGAGTAGTGAAACTAATCAAACTCATTTCATCTCCATTTTCTCAACTTTTAGAATACACTATACAGGTGGAAGTATGTGCTCACTACAAGCTTAGCCAAAACATTCAAACCGTATAAAACGTCAAAGAGTGAATACATCTCAGCCATTATGACCGATTTTCAGTAATGTCGACAAAATTCCTCAACTACTGATTGTCACCGTCTCGAGGACCACAGTCAGGTAGTCTGCACCTGCCCACACGGTTCAGACCAACAGTCAAAGAGTTTATGCACTGGTGTCACATCTTGGTCAGGCCGTACCAAGTCCTCTCACAGCCAAATCTAACCTCTCCCAACATTTCACACCGAGATAGGCGGTGGATTGGCAAGCGCAACACATGTCCAAGCCACCTCAATCGATGAAGCTTCGCAACTTCTATTAAATTTCTTCTAACCTCTAAATTGCTCATATGGTGATTCAACCATACGCTGATTATGCTACGAGGAAACCAGTCGTCAGAAACCTTTAATCTCTTGATATCTTCTATCTTCAACGACCGTGTCTCACACACAGCCGTATAACACGACACATTGGACCCCATCACAATATTCTCGTCCCTCAACAGGCACAATCGTATGTCACGCCAGTGTCAGACGCAAGTTGACAAATCCCAAACGAGCCTGCTGTATCCCAGTTGAGATTTCGTCAATAACTTACTTATCTGGACTAGTGTAACTTGTCAAGTAAACTATCAACGTACTCTGTAACTCCACTCACTATCCCCGAACCGAAAGTAGCTGCAGACCATTCACAAAGTATCAACTTATATTTGATAGGTGGAAAACTTATACCACCCTAACATAGCCAGATTTTTGATCTCGAGCTATTCAGAAGACCATGAATTTTATCAGCGCTGTTGCCTAACAGGACAATGTCGTTTGCGTACTCGAAGTGTGCTGCGTGCCCGCCATAGAGTAGATCAATATCTGAGGGTTTTAGATATCATCTAGATAAGAGAATGAATTTATTACCTATTGCTACAACAGATCATACACATGATCAAATAAAACGGGTTGTCAGTTGGTTATGTACTCTATATGTATGTGTCAGTGTTCAAACGAATAAAGAAATAAAGGAAAAGCAAACAATATGATATTCATCATAGTTAGATAACAACTGAAGAATCACTGAAACCATGAAGGACTTCATAACTGTCTCTTCCAAACTGGATCAAACTTCCCCTGGATGGTTTAATGTCTAAACAGTCCCATCCCAAGACTCCATGGTATTGGGTTCGGTAGCACATGGATTCGTAGGTGCCCACTATTGATGATCCCCAAACTAGGATAAAACAAATATCCAGTACTCTCTGATTTTTTTTAAGGTTCTCCACTTGACGTAAATCTGTCATGAATACTTTGAGATCAGTTAGTTCACCACGAAAGCAATTTAAAAATAGTATAGAAACATTCCGTAGTATATTTATCAAGGCAGACAGGAAATACAGCCTTAAAACCAATAGTTGATCACAAATAGGTGATAATAATGCTACTTTTTCCAGTTTCTTTACATAAGTGATAGTTTATGTAGTCATAAATATATAGTTCAATTAATTCATTGGTATTTGTAGTTTAACATTCAGGTGTAGTCAAGTATGCTGAGATGGAAACTTTTATCGCATCAGTAAATATCGATTAGGTTAATTCAATGTTCATTTGATTGTCGATTCATTCAGTATTTCCGTATAAAAACCTTCTTACCACACACTTACTAAACTTTTAGAAAATAATAATTGTTTCAGATTACTTTTTTAGTGGATAGCTCAAACTGAAGTGGTTACAATTTCAGTATACCATCTCACGCAGACTACCACAACAGTCGAAAAGTATACTGTATGCCAGAAGGGAGATAAATAAATAGATGAAGGGATGAAAATATTCAAAACGTCGAAAATGACAAAGAGGGTATACGCATCTGTGCCATTTGTCTATCCCTTTGCTAACTGAATTCTTTCGAAAAAGTTGTCACTTTGGTTATAGATGTGACCTGTTGTACTCGATATTAAATGAGTAGTTTGATGCACCACTTGGGTAAACTTTGCACTAACATTTTACTTATAATACATTATCATATCCATTATATTGATCTTAGTAATTTAGTTAAGTTTGTTGCGTAGACTTGAAACCTTTTAATATTCTATAATATGTGAAAACGTAAAAATGTAATGCTTTGACAACGTAGATAATGATGATAAGGAATACAGTAAGTAGCCTGTTGATCACGTGTTGATATTGATGATGAAACATGGTGTGAGATATTCGCTGCGGTTTTCTTCCTTTCAAGTTAAAAAGATCTGATAGCTAACACTGTTTGCAATTCGACCAGGTTACTGTGTTCATATTACTAGGCTAGAAGGATTTGTCTTAAATCCCGGACGCTTAGACCAAAGTAAGTATAGTAGAATTTCAGTCTATAGAACATTGGTGAAAAACATGTTTAAACAAATGAGACACACATCTACACCTTATTATTAAAATTAAAGGACATATGTGAAAAATGCATTACCACCAGTATTATGACCATACTTTTTCCATAATACGCCAATGGTAATAACAATAAGAAAGGAGATTTTACCACTGGTAAAGTATGACAATCGTCTAATTTTCTCAGGACTTTGGTATAATGGTAATTGATGCGTTAGTCTGAGACTGCGTGTCTACACGTATATCTGTAAGTATAGACATACACACCTGTATGAAATGTCTTTTCAAGGTCATTCATGATAGCATACTAGCCAGACATGGTGGAGTTCATCTGTTCATAGTCAGACAACACACTAGCACGTATGTTTTGAAATGCTAACAAAACAGAGTATAATTTGTCTGGATAACTGGAATATATACTGACAGCAGGAAAATAATAACTATGATAAATCAAAAACAAAAATTGTCTGGACAATCCGGTAAGACAAGAGAAAGTCATGTTGAAAACGAAGGAGAGTATGCGTGATACAAAAAAACATACAATAAGATGCAAACAACAATAAATTGGATGAAATGAAATTTGGGTGGTTTTCACTAGTGAATTGTCCAGACGACTAGATAAACTAAAATGCATATATTCTAGAATCAATGAAATGTTTTCAAATACGCTGAATGATGTGCTACAGTAAGTTGCACAATAACAATTCTGGACCGAATACATGTATGCAGAGAAGTCTTCAATGATTAGCGAATGAAAATCTATCTATCATAAAACGAATGTTCAATACGACCAAACTGTATATTAGTTTCACAACGAGACCAGTATCGGTACAATACATTAGGAATAAATTACTGATAATGACAATTCCAATGTGCTCATATTGGATGAACTGCTACTGTTCAGCTAGTTATATAGGCCATAGTCAGAGAACTTAAGTTTAGCAAACTCATGAATGTGTGTCAGCTTAGTTTCGCAAAATGAGTCAAAAAATCGATCAATAGCGGTAAACTGTTCCGTTTGGCAGACAGTGAGCATCAAATTTAAACAGATCAGCCCTTCTCGGTGGCAAATAATCTAGAAAGCGGAACACAGCAACGTTTTCTATGCACAGCGTAACCATGAGAATTATACATACACTACGCAGCAGCTCGCTGTTTTCTACTGTTAAGCTATAGTTATGTAGAGAAGTGGCTAATTACTCTACTCACTGGACTTGTAACCAGCAAGTCGTGGGTTCGATACCTGCCTTACCTACCGAGGTTTAGGTAACCACATAGCCCACACATAATGGGTGTAGCTTATTGTTTAGTGCATGAAAATGCACTGTACAGCTGAGAAACACAACCATTAAAGGTAAAGGACATAAAAAGACTCTCGATGTTTAATCATTGTTGCCTTAAAGGTATTGGCAGTGTGACATGAAGCTATCATGTGTCATGTGAAAGATAGGCGTAGGCTTTCAAGGAAAAAGAAGTAAGTCAACTGATGAGATTGTGAACCTTCATTGAGTTAATTGGCTGAGACGTGTCACACATACTTAGTTACTATCCACTCCAAAGCCTTATCTCAGCTGGGGAGGAGTCGAGTTGAAAATAAGCTTAGGGCGATTAGTTTACGAAGTCTTAGGCTAGTGGTCTGAGTAATGTGTAGAAATGTAGACTTTTAGGTTGGTGTCTACGTGACAAATGAAATTGGAAGTTGTTCCATCTAGGTGGTATGATTCAGAATCAATCACAGGAAAGTAGAAGATTTTCCACTTTATCTTCATCTTAATCGTAACACTGCATATTTTTCACTCACCTTATAGCTTTCTGTGACTTTTATTATATTACTTGTATTCTCTTGTCTTTCATCATGTTTTCTTACATCTTGATGTGACGTGTTGCAAAGGGGATTGTTCCGGAGTAGTTGTAGGTTTTATGTGTATACTGACTGACCGCTTAAACGTGTTAATGTATGATGTGAATTAAACTTCAGAAGAAAGGTGTTTTGAGGAACAACTTACTATCCACAGTATACGTCGTTTCAACTGCTACTTGATTAGATGTAACTATGTTTAGTCAACTATTAAATAGACTCGGTGGTGTAATTGAATACACAACTAAACACAACTGATTTACAGTATTGGAATGACAACTATCCAAAAGGACAGCTGAGAGAATAACCGAATGATCAAATGGCAAAAAAGAACATAAAAACTGAAATGAAGATTGGTAGGCAATTAATAAATTATTTCCAATAGATATAGATTTAAAGTTTTATTCATTCTAAACCATATGAGTAGTATTCAATAAGACTTATGAACTCATTAACGTAAAAATGGAGGAAAATGCGGTCGGAAAAACGTGATTTTGACAATTGCTCTCTTTAAAATATGAACGCATTACTAATAACCTACCATCTGATGCTCTACCTGATTATGAGTACAGTCACCGATCATCCTATCTTAAGAATACAAACTTTTCTTGGGCACCTGATGTAGTTATGCATCATACGGACCTGGAACAATACGACGAAAGATGAACCAAAAACGCTGGATACAAAGAAATGAAGACAATGACGCATAACAGTAATAGGCGATGGAGGGAAGAGATGGGGAAAACATAGTGAGAAAGGAAAAGAGAACCTTCAAAATAGCAAGGTTTACCACCGTATCATTATTAAAAACTATTCAAAGGTCGATTTTGTCTGTTTCATGTTCTCCAGACAAGTAGCCTATTTTAGATAACAGTATGTGTTTATATAAACTGTAACTCAGCATAGTGCATATTACAGTCTCTCCAGTCAAGGAAGATCCAAAGCTGTATCAACTGAATGGTCCTCCTTACTGAGTAATCCACACCAAATGACCGAATTGTTAATGCTTTGATTCTGTAACATGGAAACGAGTACCCTAAACTTTGCACTAATCTTCCCCTTAGGCATAGAAGTGAAGCGGTGGTCTGCTTAAACTTTAACCTACCGAAAATTTTCCACCGAATATATTTCATCATATCCTTCCCTTTCAAATATGTCTTTTAAGCCGATCAAGTATTCCTGAACACTTTTAACATGATTTCAAACTGCTGTTTTTCAAGCGAACAACAAAACTAGGAAAAAATGTTACATCGGTAAGAAATGGACGTATAAATGGATAGAAATATAGTACATTACTATTTCTTGGATAACTATGTCGAATTGCAGATTCTGGTACCAGCTGAATAAACTACCGCCACCAAAATTACGCTCGATTTTCTATTCATTCACCAGTCCAAACCGGAAGCTAATGTAATACCGGGTGTCTGTTTCACACTGTGGCTTTTATCAATGTTATTATTCACATTGTTTAGATGCAATGCCTATTTAGCTTAAAGATATTGTGTGCATGGAATGAATTTGTTGAACTATTACATGCTGAAGGTTCCATACTGTATCACACATGTTGTTTGGAATAAAGCTATTATAATTAATAATTGTTATTATCACTTTCTACGGACATAAAGTAGGATAAAACTCACTGCTACCTCAGTACAATAAGTCCTCAAGAGAGAATGGTTAATTCACCAGTCCAATCGGTGACCTAATATAATGTACACCTAAGCATTTTGGATGCATATTGAGATGTCATCAAATATCAATAGACTGTGCTTGGTGTGATAGAATAATTCACCGTTATCAGAACAATATCAGTAACGATACATATTAATCATCACCTGTTAAGTGAATAAAAATGAACGAATTAAGATATACCATGAGTATGAAGTGCACGGTATAAAGTGCATTCGAAATATAAAAAAATTATATGACGTTGTATTGTGTGGATGGTAAAAAAAAAATGTACTTATACAAAAACCAATTAATAGAGCTTCTCTATCTGGGTATATTCGAGAACTATTTTTTTTTAAAAAAAACAGAGCAGATAAAACCAAAATCTAAAGACAAAAGTTTCTTCATATAATACTACAGTTTCTTGTTATCAGCTATGATAAGAAAGTGTCAAGTTAACCATAGTATGATGCCTAAAATAACTTTGGGGTCAGTAATTCATATATGGTGATACTCATAAGCGCCAACGAAATGACATTTGCAGACCTCGTAGTTTAGGTATTAAAACTTAAATAATGCAAAAAAAGAATGCAGTCCACCAATTATATGAATTAGGTCACAAGAAAATGGATCAAAATCCACAATTTAGGAAAAAGTTACATTAAACCAGTTTGCTTAGAATGAAATTAAACTAGTGTCTAATTAAAAAGATGAGCGTTTTGAGCAAGCAAAATCAACATATGGTAGATATCCGGGTAAAATAAATCAGTCGTGAAAGTGCTAAGTCAGTAATTAAAAGTCGATGGTTCGAGCTCACAGTAACCCAGGTTGTTATTCAACTTCAACCATCATCTCTATCTGCCTTTGGCTTAGTCTGCATTAAAGCTAGTTTACACATACATTTTTCATTAATAAAATGAAATTATTTTGAAGTAACCATGCTACGTTTACACAACAAATAAGATGGTAAGACTCATTAAAATGGGATAGAAATAAATTCAAAAAGTGGAGTCATAGGTTGTGACTCCTTTCAATACCAATAAGAGTATCCAAGTGAATTAAACTAATAGGGAAAAAGCGTTGTGATTGGTTGGTCTAAGCTTTTAACTATCAACTATAGGGTTGTGAGTTCGAAACCAACTTTATGTTATTTGACCTGAGTAACTGAGTAAGGATATCATGTCCTCACTAAATTACAGCCTACTGTATAATTCTGCATTAAATCACTAAGTTCCATCCACACGTTGAAAATTCCTGACAATGTACAACGATCTACAATAATCCAATCTAGTCTATTGACACAGAGAATGTAAAAACAGACTAGACAAGGATTAATTGGATCAAAGAGAGAAGCGTATTGGAAATTCTAGAATGTATGTAGGTGGGAAAACGACAGACAGAGAGAAAGAAAAAGAATCAAATCAACATATATTATAACTACCGAGTGATTCCGATGTGAGAGAAACCTACTGGAGTATTTTATTCAAGCGTTTAATGAGATCAAAAAAGCAAGGCAAATCACTACAATATCTGATATCCTTGTTATAAATCTACAAAACGTTCCGTAAACAGGCAGGGAGTGATTTTTAAAGATCTAAGGTTATAAATCTTCTGTAAAATAAGTAAATTTGTTTCTGTGTTAAATACCTGTCGCCACTTTATATCCTCGTTAAATCAATTATCTGTAGACGAGACTTATGAGAAAATCACAATCACCATCACCTTTTAACTAACACTGATGATGATAACTAGTGTAATTGAAAGTTATGCCTCAATAAGAATACCAACTCAAAAAACACTTATGACAGAACATCCATACCCTTAGTTACGAATATTCTCCGATATCTCAAGGCTGATAGTATTATTTATTGAATAAATTGAGCAGTGGGTTGTTGAATTATAAAGGAACTATATTTTTAAAATCCAAAGAAAGTAGTATCATTTATGTCCCACTTCTTCCAAAGCATACACAGATATTCATTAGTACCAGTTAAGTGAAACTCCACTTTGTGATGAACTTTACAAAACTAAGATTTAAAAATAAACACTGATGGCTTACTTTTCAGAGCTTTTGTGGTGCATTGTATTAGTTGATCCACCAATAGCATAGATCATATCATCGATTACACCCACTGCAACCCTGTTACGTGGTACTGACATTGGAGCACATGTAGTCCAGAAGTTTTTCCTTGGATCATAACAATCCATATGGGGGGCATCAATATTACCTTGTTCATTGTTATTCCTTCCTCCTACAAGATAAACACAACCACGTACAGAACAAGCAGAAAGACCACTTCGTGGACTAGGTATATCTTGTAGGCGTCTCCATTTGGCTGTAATTGGATTATAGCATTCAAATGTACTCAGTGAATATCGAAGATAACCACCAGCTGAATAAAGAATCTAGACAAAGAAAATATTATAAACTTTAGATATACATCAGAAAAAGGCCGAAAGAAGTTCAAATATATTTTAACGGTCATGTAAACAATCGTGTACTGGAACATGACTATGCTTGATAAGGTGGCTAGATAATGTAAAAAAGCTAAGTACAAAACAACAAGTAATAATAGATCATTTCCAAATCCAGCTAGTCGAGGAAATAACCAGTCGATTAAATATTCCGTTAACTTAGGAGTGGTTGAAACTCTGTCTAAGTGTAATAAGTTAGTAAGGAAATAATCATATGCTTAGTAGTATTATCAACAAAATGCATCGAAATGTATACTTCAAATTTGAGCCTAAATTTATATAAAAGATCTTAGTTATTTGGACTAAAAACGCCCTGATGTATCAGTGTTTCCATAAAAACCGATAAGTGCCAAAAACATGAATGAATCGATAATACAGGTTTATGTTTACTTGTGGGGTTTGAGTATCTTTGGTCTATCCATCTTCTCCTTTCACTATCAATATAACGTAACATAAGCAAGACAGGAGTTCATTAACCTGAAACCAGTGTGGAGATCTTATGCACTTAGCATAAAGAACAAGATCCGGATTTTCAACACCAACGTCAAGTCAGTGCTTCTATATGGTTCAGAGACCTGGCGCGTTACGAAAGGGATTTCCAACAACTGCTTACACTCGTTAATGAAGTTCAGATGGCCAGAAAGAATAAGCAACAAGGAACTCTGGCAACGGTCCAACCAAGAACCTATCACCCAACAAATATGCAGAAGGAAGTGGAGATGGATTGGGCATACACTGAGAAGACCATTCTAGGACATCACGCGCCAGGCCCTCGAGTGGAACCCAGATGGGAAACGACCAGTTGGGCGTCCGAGGGTGACATGGAGATCATGTGAAGAAGAAATGAGAGCTTCTGGGCTATCGTGGATCCAGATTCAAAAGACTGCAGAGAACAGAGTGCACTGGAGCTGTGCTACTGAAGCCCTAAGTTCCACTAGGAACCCAAGGGACAAACAATAAATACTAATTTTGAACAGTGTGTTTACTAAATACTTCACCTAAAATCAGACAGAAATGCGAAGCATTGTTAAACAGAATATGTAATTCTCATGACTAACTGAAATTTAATAGACAATAGCATTGCAGCTCAAACTGAAGTCAATAATGGTAATAAAGTGAAGTAACATAATACATAGCTTAACAAGCTATAAGTTGATTCATAATAACTTATACTCTGGATCTGTAGAATAACAGTGGATGTTCGCTTACTTTGCATATGAAGACTCAAGATATACGCCCTTACATTCGTAGCTGAGAATATTACTCAAGGACAAAACTGACGACATATAGGTTTATGCGACAAATCAGTAAGGGTACGAAATTTTGAGGGTTTATATGCCCCTAAAAGTGTTTACTTAAGCAGTTAAATTATATAAATATATAATTGGTTCTGGCAGTAAATACATGTCTCATTGCAATAAATGTAGAGGTGTTCAGTCTTGAATAGGACCGTCTTGATGACAATATTTGGTTACGGAAATCAAAAAAGTACCAATCCTGTTGGAATCCGACCTATGTGATAAGAAGTAAGGCATACAAACTGAGGAAACTGCAGTCAAAACTGTTGACCCTTAAGAATGAGTAAACAACAAATTTAGTCAACTATTCTGAAAGGTAATCAGTAATACTCTAGTTGATGTCAGTTGGTAATGAAAGCTGTCTTTCAGAAAGAAAAAAAGCATTTCTACGACATTCAACCAGTAGCTCACATCACCAATTTAGGTCATAGAATACTCACTCACCGTTGAATAAACTGTTATTCCCTCTTCAGAAAACTGCGAGGTATACTACTCGTTAACGAGTCAATCGCATAGAAAGCGCTTCTCAATGTTGTGTGGATTTGCAATTTTTACTTACATGAATGTAATTAGTGTTTTATGTTGAATGCATGAAACTTCAAGTTATATCATCACTAATTTCCAAACAAATTAACCCAATACCCCCAAACCTGAATATACACCAAAGGGAAGATAATTAGAAATGTTTGGTCAGCGAAAGTTCTCAACTTCATGCTCTCAATAAAATGCCCGGTAAAGCATAATTGCCAATTTCAGTACAACCAAAAATCTGATCCAGGTTATAATAGTCTTATTAAAGCGTAACATGACAAAATGTGCTAAAATCATATGCTGAGTTAGGACAGTATGTTTTGAAGCAAAAGCTGACTCTGCCGTTTGGATACGACAAAAAAATGAAGTATGTCACACTCATCCCAAAGACTGAAAAACTCAGACTTCATATACTCTATCAATAGAGGCTTTTAGTAAAGACAAATGACTTAAGTAAAGCAGTTTCAAGGTATATACTCAAAAAAAAGAAGAGTAATTGAACCTTCCTGCAACTACAACGTGGAATAGATCGCAACAAAAAAGTGGTCAAGAAGTTGCAGGTACATCTGAGTGCACCTAATTACCACTAGTCTGTTTTTTGGAGTGGATACGTTCGGTAGCACAACATTTACTATCCAGATCTCTCGAGAAGCTGTAAGTCGCTA
This sequence comes from Heterobilharzia americana, assembly GCA_944470555.2. Classification (NCBI taxonomy): domain Eukaryota; kingdom Metazoa; phylum Platyhelminthes; class Trematoda; order Strigeidida; family Schistosomatidae; genus Heterobilharzia; species Heterobilharzia americana. The sequence goes on from OX104134.1 coordinate 96,575,065, forward strand.
AAAACAAATAATTAACCAAATTTACACCCGAGTCCGCAGAAAATCATGTGACCACAAGTGTAGCTGTTTGAATAGGTTACCAAAAACTGATAGTTATAACACTATAACACACAAAACATTAACGCTAACTATAAGTATAGAAAAATCTGCATAATGCACATAGTTAACATTGCAATCAGTCTATTGCCTTATCGCCTTTTCCTATTCCGTAGATTTGAGAAATATTGAAGTGGATTTTGAAAGCTATTGTTCACATAGTCAAAACACGTACTGGCTAAATCAAACATGAAGCAAACTAGCGCTGTATGATTGAGATTACTTGTGAGCTATCATTTGTTTTCCGCATTCAGCTATCAAAAGTCAGTCATATCAAAAATACATATATTCGCTTTTGCACAGTTATACTATCCACATATTCATGTAAGAAATACCATGATATGTCGAAATTTAGGTTTTATTACTGTGAAATTAGAGAAAACATCTGAGAAAGTACATAATACCAATCAAAACAAACCAAATGATCATGAAATAACTAATAAGAGTCAATAGATAATGAAAATGCATTATAAAAAGTATGTTTACAAGGGATACTTTCGAAGCACACAAGTTTCTTTCTGGGGTTAGGGTTAACGTTAGTTAGTTTCATGCCAAGTTTAGGGGATTGAGAATGCATTATTGGGACACCATTTAACTAAAATATTTCATTGGGCAATACTCATGTAGTGCTAATTTTCTTTCGCTTGTAATCTCTGTTCTATATTTCTATCAAAACATCTTCCTCTTTGTTGTATTGAGTTCTCTGAGCTGGATGATTTAATCGTAAAGATTTCATTGTCTTTCTAGACAACATCATCAGCACTAACTTCAATATGAAGTGAGCTGTCGATATCTCTTCGTGAGTGAGAACTCAACACAACCAAGATCATCTACCAGAGCTACAAATATTCTCTACAATTTCAAAGCATCTTCCTGTTCTGCTTACTTATGTCTACACAAAAATCAGGTGAATATGACAGCATCCGAAAACCACTGAAATTTTAGTAGTCATGTAGCTATATATGTTAGAGAATTTTTTGTCTATTCATTGAAATAAAAATACCATTAACAAAAACGTTGTGAGCAAATTTTGTTACAAAAAGAGATACTTAGCAGGTTTGAAAAAAAAATGAAATTAAAAAATATATACCTCCATAGAGCCAGAGGTCCGTTTGTTGACTGAGATATGCCGGTGTTCGATAAGGTCATCTAAGATATTTTGCAAGTGAGATTTTGCCGGGGTAGAGCCTGCAAGAAGATTACAATTTTTTATTTGTCCTTGTATAAATGTAGGAGGAAGTGTATAACATCTTACAGCAGACAAAGCTTCAAGTAATACAGGAAGTCTAGATACTGTATCGTGATTTACCCATCTGACAACTGCATTGTATACTTCAGCTTCAGTTCGTACGTTTAATTCATCTCGTTTAATTAAAGCTATAAGCTGATTAGAATGAAGCCCTAAAAACTCATCATGTTTTACTATCTCACTGAAATTTTGATCAATGAATTTTTGAGCAATAAATGATAATTCAGAACAATTGTTTGAATGTGCAAACTCTTGAATTCCAATGGCATTTGATGGATGTAATTGATGCTTCAAAAAACTGCAGCATGCCTGAACAACGTGAGACATTTGGATCATAGAAGCAGCTATAAGTAATTCACAAACATTTCGTTCACTTATTTGTATTCTACCAGTATATGCAAAATCAATCAACTTTTTTAATGCAGTTGCAGATATGTAATGTAATTTAATTTTAGGCAAAAGTGCTTCACGCATTTCACTGGTGAACATGGCTCGAAAGTAAGGCGAAGCACCAGCTAAGACAATTCGATGGCATTTAATCGATTCCGAATTCACACACAATGTAACATCAGTCAATTTTTGAGATTGAAATAATTCGTACATCGCATTCATTACCTCTTTTAAGTAGTGATTTAATTCGAATTCCATAGAAATCAAGTTATCACTTGATTCATCTGAAAGGCATGTAGGTAAAATGTATGTCGGATGGGGGATATACAAGTCTGAACTAGTTATATTAGTAAATGATGAAGTTATGGTACAGTTTGCAGATGATACAGATAATTCATCCATTGGGAAATCTTCAACATTCTCCTTCAAGATCATTTCGACCGCTATTGATTAGGTTACATAAACTGAATCATTCAGAGGTGATATCTAAAGAACAAATGAAAATAAAAATAATAGTTTGACTTGACAACTGATTGTAATTATATGCACTAAACAATGAATACTGTAAGAAGATTGATAGTGTAACTTTGTTGACCAAACCTCGGTAAGTACAGCGAGGTTTGAGTGTATGACCTATTGGTTGAAAGTTAACATATAAATGAGCTGCAGTTTCACCAAAAACAATGTGCTATTTTCTCACAAATTAAAAAATGTTTTAGGTTAAGGACTAGCAATTCTGAAGTCAATTATATCGAGGTAGCAACAGGGTGCACAGCTTTTGCAACAACTGTCACACACCAAGAACAATTAATTCCAGACACTTCCTAGGTTAGCTTAAAGTGAGCAGTAAGGAAGCCAATATTTCAAAGTGATCTTCCAGATGGATGACATCTTACATCTCATTCGGAAACACATTTATCTCAAAACTAATTACACAGTGTTTCCCATCGAAGAGAATCAATCTCACTAAGACATTTGGTACTGAACACAGGTTTTGAAATCGTTACCGTAAAAGGGTAGGTCTTCTCAAGTTTAAAGCAGAGGTCATACACAATCGTTGGGCAACTCACCTTTTATATTCAAATAAGGTTCACCGGCATTAAGTCTGACCTTGGTTAGTCTTTACATTACGATTTTTTAAAATACGTTTGTAACAGTGTCTTCCAGTGTCATGATTAAAAGCATATATTCGTATACTGGTCACCAACTGATTAGATGCCACTTTAATAGCCTGTGTCATGTATGCATAATGCTAACAGCATACTAAGCTTCGCATATATTTTAATTAAGTAACAGATCTACACTATCACTGCACAGCATTGTCTCAAAAATATAAAGTGGCAAAGTTAAAGAAGAAAACTAAAAAAAGGACAACGGAAAAATTGAAATGTATTCCCGTTATCTTGTCTAGGTTTAGGCACCAGGCCATAAGCCAAACATCTTGCACAAGGGCTCATAGTACAATTCGGCTGTTCAGACTCCAATAATTAGGAAGGGGTTAGAACCAAAAATGCACTGGTTGGAGGTCGACTGTCTAAACTGATGAGTCACAAAACCACAAGGATACAGGAAAAGTCCCTGCGTGTTCACAGTCTAATTGGGACAATTTCACAGTGCTCCCAAATTGCTAATACAGCATTCATAAATATGTTTTGCTAACAGTCGATTCAAGAGTGCCATTTCGTTCAGAGGATTTAAGGCTACCCCAACAGTGAGAAATATAAACTGTCTATATCTTTTATTTGTGACAATGTTTAGGCATTAAGTGAAGGGTGGTCAACGTATCTGCAATCTGAACAAAAGTACTCCTATTCTCTGAAGCCCGATTTTTCATGCAGTTGATGGTCAGACACAGGATATGATCCAAAAATAATTGTAGAAGACTACCTTTATTACCAAATCTGCAGCTAACCACTGGATAGTGATCGTTCAATTAGCTCTTCTGTGAGCGTAGACCTCGACCTGAACATTAAAATCCTCAACCGAGACCAAAGTATTCATACAATTTACTCGGCCGAGGACTTCCAGCTCATTATGTATGCAACTGTTATAACCTTGGTACAAGGAACTTAAAAAAACCACCTTAACCACAATCCACCCAATAAAACTGATAAGTTTCAGAAAATCGTAAGGATTCTGTGGATACAACATTTGTAGGTAGGACGCTGTTTCACTTCGCAAGCTAATTTGCTTATTGTTTTTATGGTGACTTGTAATTACAGTGAGTGAACGCGCACATTTCTTGGAGGATTTGAAATTTGGCCTCAACTCTCCAAGCAGCCAATTTTTTCGCGTCAACTCGTTTAGAATCACGATTTCGTTGACTGATAAAATATGAGATCAGCTTAGCATAAAAAGCGTAATCATAGCCTAAACAAGTATTATAAAAGTGGTGATGATTTGCATAACGTAACCTAACCCAGCATATGTTCACCTAAACGACTACGAGTCAATTTTCGTATGAGGACTTATGACATCACCCAATTGCCCAGATCAAAGTTGATGGAGCTGGATTTTAGCTCAAAAAGTACTGCTTCGGATTTTCATGCTCAAATAGTCCTTACATAACTATTACACCATGGGTAACCAAATACAATGTGACCTACTACAGTTCATTTTCGAATGGAAGCGGGAAGACACTTGTGATTTTGCATTCAGTTGCATGCAGACTAATTAATACGTTTGAACGTAATGAGGAAGAAGAGAAATCTTCCCTCTTGTCGGATACTTCTTACTATATTTGAAGGGTGTAGCTTAGCAGACCATAGATGACTTTTGATGGGTATTCAGTCAAAAGTTCAGTGTCGGCTCTGAAACTTAGTTCAACATCAACAGTAGTAAAATGGAAGGTACCTACATACGCGCGCGTGAAACAAGAAATGACAGATAGAGAACTGGTTTGATAAACTGCGCTGGTACTTCGTGTATGAGTCCATAATGCAGTACATATCAAATGTTTCTTACTAGTCCTGGGAAATTATATCCGCTTTTTGCATAGATCAAGTTAAGGTTGACAATGACTAACCGATAACGAAAACGCTACCAGTGACGCACAAGTAATTTAACTGACCAGAGACTAGTCGACAAAAGAATCGGTGAAAGCATCACTAAAAAAAAATGTTCACCGATATTCTTTCAAGGCATTAGACCCTAATAAGTGATACAACTCTCTAAAAACAGCTTCACTGGTCTGCAAAGATGCTAAGTAATATTCTTAATCAAACCACTTGTCGATATGATCTATCATAGGACGGATGGCTTCCTTCAATAAGCAACTGATTACCACACAGGTATCATAGCATTAACAAGTAATTCAAACTACGGGCGAGGTAAGAAGAATTGTTGAAAGGAAGCTCACAGTAGAAGTAGAGAGACAAAAGTTTCAGAACACTAACTTAAAAATCAGAGAAATGAGTGGAATACAGTTGTGATTCTTTGGTGATTCGAAGGTGTAAAATGAACCAAGTAGCAAAATAGGAAAAAGGGGGCAACCTTCCATTAGATGATAGAGGTTAAGCAATCAGATACCGAAAGGAAACCACACACTTTGTGTCACAGAGTATACAATCCTACATTATTTTTAAAAGCTTTTCCTAAATAGGGTCACACTGGATGAATTTGTGCGGGTTCATCGTAGTATTGTGTTATTTACTTACTAGAGTACCACTAGCTATAATGTTAACACCAATAAATCGAACGCAATTAGGGGGATGAACTCACCGAAAAGTCACTGAGATCACATATGAAATTCGTAAACGCGTACATCAATAAGGAAAAATTATTGAAGATATGGATAGTTCGATATTTTTATTTGATACACCATTGAATTCAAAATACACTCACTAACCACGAGATTTATGCAGTGGGCAATGAATGACACCTATGTGATGCCTAATGATAATAACTGGCTTCCCAGAGCTCAGTAGACAGAGCAAGTCTGCACCTACCACCAACCAGATAGAAGTCAAGGCCTAGACCAGTGGGTAACAGCTCAACATTTATCATAGAATGCTCCCTGATACACTGCAGTGTTAGCATTTCACTTAACTGACAGAATTTTAGTCGCAAATACAAACTTATCACTTGTGTCGGACCAACAAAACGAGGAATCTTCTTTTATTATATGCTGCATTTTCACCGTTCTCTGTATTTGTCGAGCAAAAGGAAACCATGAGACTTAAACTGACTTTATAGACAGCAACATTTCACTCAATCTAGTTCAACAAAAGAAACATGAGCTGCCGATGACTAAGATGCCCCATCAGTGCCTATCACTGAGTGTTGAGTGACTGCATTTCATTCCTAGGGCGCTTCATCTAAACCATTGTAGTTAAGTGGGATAACATAAGCTAATATGTGTAAAACTCAGGCAGTAGAAAAATGTAATTCCATATTAGATTTGCTTATTTGATATACAATACACCGATACAGTATTATTTACTTGATTATCAAATAAATGATATCCTCTCACTCTGTGCTACATACCAATTCAACAAATCTAATAAAGAAGTAACAAACTGTTAAATGCGACAGCTAGACTATAGATAAGTAGTTAAATATAAGAAAAAGAATGATTTAGAATCAAGTCCTTGTGATGAAAATGCAGCCTAGTTTTGCAATCATATCAAAATATGTCAGGCTTGATTTTTCTTTGACAGTAACACCTCTCAACAGCATTGTGCATACCTTCTGAATATCACATTAGGTTTTAAATGGCGTTGCTTTCTATTATGGTACAAAAGCACTACGAGATGCGTTTTCTAGACGAAGACAACAAGCACCACAACATATACGCTCACCACGCATAGCATACCTCGTGAATTGTATCAAGGTTTTTTAGGAATTCTATCAAGCTGAAACTTTTATTCCTAGCTTTGATTTATATTTTACTCTGAAGTTACCACGAGATGAAGCATACAGTCAAGTTTTAATTCGATTTCCGAATACGCTTGGGCAATGTTATAAAATACCGAAATCGAATAAGTAGTTAGGAAAATTGCGGACACCATGTTTAGCAATCATGCTGTCCAAGGTTTTCAATGCTAGATTTCATCCGAAGTAATTAATTGGATTTAAAATACCCTGGTCAACACCAATGCCTACAAACACAGTACAGCTCCGATAGATGGGTCATTAGTTTACAGCAAAAGAAAATTGATGGGTCAGCCCAAGAAATCCGTTGTTGTACACGCTTTTAGTGTCATTTAGTCTCAAACATTTCGAAACACATTGTGAACAAGAACTGGATGTCACACAAGTGCACCAATCTAAGTATCCTCACATCAAACCACAGACGTAATCTTCGATGATTAAAATGATATAAGTAAAGATAAGTAGTTTGAAATTTATAAATGTAATAAAAGGATTAAGTAGTTTACGACAAACCAAAAGACTTGATCAGTTTCACTAACTGTATTGAAAGGATGGATATGCCAGCGCGTTTTAGGATCACGTTTTATGTAGTCCCTTTCCACAAAACAAGGAAGGACTATAATACGAAAATAGTAATACGCCCAACGAACTTACAACCCTGAATCCCGCGCCGCTACTTGCGTGACCTAATTGAGGTTGTTTTGAAACCTATCCAATAGGTTAAACAAAACTATGATTTAAATAGACCATCAGTATTATCGAAATAAAAGAGGCTTTCGCCTAACTAGCCTCCGTAAACCACTAGTTCTGTTGTCATTAACCTGTATAGAAGTGAAGACAGAGAGTAAAAATCTGCGGTCAAAATACGAAAAACAATTTACTTCTAAGGAAGCTCATACGCTTATTTCAAGCATGTATCAAGTGGAAGTTTTAAGAATTCAAATAACGTGGCCTGTGTCACTTCAGTAAGAAGACAGTTCCAGGGTCTTACAACTCTCAGAGGATGTAATCTGTGTCCGATATCTAACCTGCTCCGTTTTTGACTTATTTTCATCTGATTGGTGCTGTAACTCAATAGTTCTGTTAGTGAGCGTTCTAGGAGCCTTCAAGATGTTGTCAGACATTATCGGATCCCCTCTTGGTCTTCAACGTTCCAAAGGATACAGACCAAGCGCAACCGATCATTCTGCATATGTTCAGACCTCAGGTTAGGAACAGATTTGGTTGACAGTCACTTGCTGCCTTATAAACCTACTTTGTCTTCCCGCAGAGAGGGGAAGAAACTACTGTCCTAACCTTCAGATGTGACCGTGCAGAGCCGCTGAAATATGATGAAAACATCTGCGATCGAATCGTCCAAAACTTAGTCTAAGAGATACTGACGCCATGCTTCCGCGAATTTCGTTTCTGTCACAGTTGCTACGAAGTTTAAGGTCTCGAGAGTCTCAAACATTCTAATCCTTCTCTTTTTGTGGCACTTCAATTTTTCCGCCATCGAGGCTTACAATTTTCAAGAACCAGTGCAGGCTGGTCATTGACTGACCAGTTTTGAGAAACAGTCTTCCTGACTTCTGATTTCTCCCCACAGTTGCACGTCATCACCGAAATGAAAGGCTTCAGAAGAAAACTGCCATGCCAAGTCGTTTGTGTATGATGAAAAGGGGAGTATCTAGTGTTGAACCCCGAGAAATTCCACTAGGATATTCCCTTTTTCAAACGGAAAAACCTACTCGAACTCTAAATAAATGGCTTCGCAGATCAGAAGACAACCAGTGAATGAGCCTCGATTTTATCCCGGACAATTTTAATCTGTCAATAAGGCAGTCCCGACTAACGCGACTAAATGCATCAAAAGGGTCTTGATGAACATGTTGTCTATTCGATCTTGACCATCGACAATCCTAGTTTATTTACTGCGGTAAGCAGGTTGGCATTGAAGGGGTGCTTTTATCGAAATCTGTGTCTCTGGGGAGAAAGAAGTTACTTGTGGCAACGTGATCCATTCCGTCATAAGCTGACGGCTCCATCACTTTGGAAGGCGTGGATAAGAGCCTCGTCTGTCCATATTTCTCCTCTTCTACTCATTAGCCCCTCTGGAAGGTCGGGGTTACGTATCTCAGCTTCCAAGGACAAGTCAAGGATTTTTGCCTTCAAGGATCCCTAAATGACTTACCAATAGGTGCAACCAAGACCGTTACTCCTGCCGCGGTATAGCCGCATGGGTTTTGTCTGGTCCTGGGGGGGTGCCTGTTCTGAGCCGTAGTAGTTTTCTGTGCCAGCTTGCAGTCTCATTCAACGACAGAGTTCTAGTCTGTTGTGGAGTATTTGTAAACTGTTGATTGAATGGTCGATGAAGGGAGGGTTTCCAGACATTGATCGGTCGAAAGTTCAGCTACTTCACTGACGCTGGTGTTTGGTTCATGGGGCCCTAGCCACTAAGAAATTCCCACTTTGACCCGTGTGAACGGCACAGCATTGTGGACAAGACTTTTCGTGTGGAAAGGAACTCGTTTTTATGTCTAACTTGATGCCGTTGCCGATTGGCTGCCTTCGTGCATATGTATATCGCCTATCTGAATAACTCGCACGTGCATTCGGTACAATTCTCTGTGGTGTCTTTTCTACCCAAACAGTTCACGAGTGGAGATCCTTATCACCTCAGGCGACCCGGAGCACTTCGCATTGAAAATGGAACAGACTGCTTGGTAGCATGCATGATTCTACCAACTACGAGTCGATTGTGGGTGGTTACATCCAGCTACACATGATCAACTTCCATTCTGTCTGTCTCAACGCCATCGAAAGGGCTGGAGAGTTTGGTCGTTCGAAGTTCCAGTGGGTCTGGAGCCGACAACAACATTTCCCCCCCCTGCCCAGAGGAGGAAAGATGGCTAGGCTGTCAATCGAGAACCTTTCATTTTTGTGGGGACAAATTCTATGCCGTTCGGGGTCTTAGTTTCTCTCCGTCGCGTTACTTATCTCACATTTTCAGCGGGCCCCAGCTCCTCGATCAGGTTGAAGAACCAGGCCCCACTGGAACGGTCACTCCGGCCGGACCTATGATCTGCAAAGTTAACCTTTCAAAGGCCGAAATCTCCAAGAATTAGTGCACCTACGTGCCCCAGTTTAAGAAAACAACTTGTTGCTTCTGGTGCTTAATGATCATACTGTGTCAGTGAACAGGTTCCTATAAATGACTCCATGAAACACTTAATAGCCCCGAACGACTTTACGCAGCACCACATGGACTCATGGAGGCAGTCTAGTCCATGAACACGGATTTAGTCAGCTGCAAGAGTAGAGCTAGCACGAGGCGCTGGCCCACCCTCTTACCAGTCTCCCTATCTTTGCAAGGCGGTATGATGTCGGCAACACCCAGCTCCTGACCTGCCATTTCAGGAGGAACCTATGTCTCATCATCACCCACAACATCAGGATCAGTGTCCCTACTTAGGCCTCACAGTTCATTGAGTTTGTCGAGCAAACTAGGTGTACTTGTATTGGCGCACTTTATGCCACCTAGTATGAACGCGCTTCCAGGGCCGTCTTCATTGTTCAGTTGACTGGCTGAATCCTCAAGAATGGGGGCTTGGAACTTGCTTAGGTGTGGCCTAACGGTGTAGTGTTTACCGCTCCTATTCCATTTTTGCATCCATACAGTCCACCGAAGGTATACCTAGCTCCAATCCTTTTTCCGTTTCCGTTGCAGCCTCTCATTCTGTGATGTGTTTGGCTGCTTATGGACTCCAGATAGCAGGCCATTTTTATTTGCCGAGAACGCCCCTGACATGGATGCTACCGTTCGATGGGCCGAAAGGATTCAATCAGCCCTAGTCTGGAATCATCATCCTTTTCTAGGGATCCGTGAGACGTTCTGCGCTACTTTTCCCTTAAAGCTCGTAGTATTCTTAGGGAGATCCCTCCCACGGGAGCCGTAATGGATTCCCCCGGTGCCTAGATTCATGGGTCCTCCGCTTACTGTCAGGTTTCGTCCTTAAAGTATGGCTCGTGACTGCCGCCTGGCAGTTTGTTCATAGCCAGTCTCTAGGGGTGTGTGACATCGGGTACAATCCCTACGTCTCTTTCGACTTTTAGTAGGAGTTGCCGACAACACATTCTCAACCTTATACCGGTCGTAGAATGCCAACCTCCAGAGTACGGGTCCACCGCCAATTATCAGACCGGGAAAGCGTCACAGCCTAATCGAGGCTACTGGTCTAATATGACTCAGCTTGAGTTTGACACATATGTTTTTCCACAGACCCCAACTTCCTCACTCCGAAGGTTATATTGCATATTCGAGCCATCCATCAGGTTAAAGACGATCATAGAATCGTCCCGGAAAGTGGCTTGCTTTGTTAACTGTTGACATTTGGATGTTTTTCACCTAGTTCTCCGTCTTTATTCTACTCTGGCCTCTCACGTCGGCAACTCGTTTGCTTGTTTGACTAGTTCGTGAGTGCCTCGCACGGTCTGTCGGTGATTCGATTTCACTGCAGACAGTTTTACCCCCGATATTTCCGTGTCATCTTGTCCGAGCTCGTTTAGGGTACTTGCCAACTTTCCGGACCCAATGAGTTTGACTGAAGTTGAGAACCGACTGTTTTTACTTCTCATGACGCATGTCTATGGGCCCTGTTTAGTGTTTCTATTCGGCACGACCCATGTGCTTTCTGCTACGCCCGCTGACGACTAACCCCTTCCGAAGGATTGCAGGGCAGTTGATGTTTTTGTACTACCGGGATGAATCGTTTCTTCAGTTAAACGAGCTCCTTGCTCTTTTAGGATGACCTACGCATCAATCCTGTCGTTCTATCTCCAAACTCTACAGCCTTCGTACCCGTGTTCGGCTTCCTACTTTTCCTGCTTACAGTTCCCCGCTTCTGGTCTGTTGTCAACTTGTGCCTGATGTCCGTTGACATATTAATTTGCTCTCAAGAAGATCTTGCAATTCAAATCTACGCAAAGGCTAACACTACCTGTGGCCAGGGTCGTGGGATATAGAGTTCTCAGACTACCTGAAATCTGTGCATGTGTCGTGAAACCATCCATCATAAACATCATACAGAATACCAGCCCGAATAGGTTGCTGGCAACCCTGCCTCTCACATCTGCTGCTTGGCAACTATTTCCATGAAGGTGTATAGCGAGAGGCACTGGAAACAGAGAAAGTGGATAGTCGTAGCATGTCTCAGTAAAAACAGAAATACACTTAATAATAGGCAAGAATTACTTGACTCAGAGCTTCAGAAAGATGCTTTTTTGAAAGTCAAAGCTTTTAATACATTAATGGACAGCGTCAGCCCAGGTATTAAGTCGCGGTGATGTTCCGGTTCCTTCCGAAACATACTTCCCTCAAGATAACACTATGTTTGCTTTCTGAATCCACATTCAGTCGCATTCACCGCCTCAGCTACGCAATTTGTTGTGAAAAACAACCTACCTACGTGTATGTACTGGTCCTAATGATAGTAACTTATTCTTCTTAATAAAAGAATGCACTGTATTGTAAGCTTGATCATATACTCATTCTAGTTTGACAGCCATGGTTGGCTCAGCTTCATTGCACAAAGACGATCAACAGGTTTACGCAAGCAGAGTTATTGTGCAAAATATAATACTATAATGGATATCTAAAGTTTCTATACATCACAATTTTGCACGAGGATGAATTTCACCCGCAGTTTGCACAGGAAAGGAATATGGGGCGTATATTAAGTGCATTAATGAAAATGCCTCACTTTCAATACAAACAGAGATGAAAACATGAACACTACACGACTTACCAAAGCCAGACCTTGTCAGGTTAGATATGTTTCATAAGCTCGAAGCAACGAAATATATCTGTCAAGGCAGTAATTGGACTAAACTTTATAGTAAGCAGAAATTCCCATAATTATACTTTTGGTATACTCATCCACATCACCTCATCTAAGAGATAGTTTCATTGGTTGGCTGTTTGACATAGAGGCAAACACTGTGTGAGGATGAACTTCATCTATGACTTTTGCACTCCTCTGCAATGTAATCAAAAGTGCTTGTATCCCGCAAACAAGGTACCCATCAAGCTGTGTGGGCAGACTATCAGTGATTCCAGTTTCATGAGCAGTGTGATATGAGGTATCTTCTCAGAGACCCAAGTGAAATGGATGAAAATGATAAAAACCAACTTTCTAAAGTCATCAGTGTTTAACCAATGTTTTATGATTGCATGAAGATTATTTGAAACACACAGCTTTGTTGGATTCTTCTCCACAGGAGAAGGGAAGTTGAGAATATGTATTGCCCTTATTTTCAAAGTCTTCATCTGGTGATAGTGAGCCTACTCTGTGACATGAGCGGACACCAGCTCCAAAAGCTTCGGATGGTGAAAGTCTTCCGAATTTACTTTGTAGCACGAGAAGCCATTCAGGTCTATGCACTGTGCAACCGAAATTAATATAAACTTAAGCAGAGGATCTTCTTCATGTTCATACATTTTGTAGCCAATCAAGGTCGCCAACTTTAGACGAAACGGTTTTGCAATATGCCTCACCAAACCTGTGAAGTTTGGCTTGCCTATAGCTAAAACAGCTTCATGTTCGTCATGTCGGCAGTCACCAAGTCTTCTGTAACAACTGGTTACATAACTTTTACTGAGGCATTAACTCACGTTATCAATGGAAAGCTAGTATCTTCACTTCACCTGGCCTAAAGACGATGAAGACAACCTAAGCGCCTGCTTACCGCGTGTACACACAAGTATGATGCAAGCCAGTTAGCTAAGGAGACATGCTCATGAGCTGAGGCTAAATCAAGCCGTGGAAAGGTTCCTGAAGTTAGGCTACAGGATCTTTTATTGGAACAAATGTGGATATTACCCCACCTTTGAAGCATCTTTCTCGGTAAAACCTTGGGTCTAGTTTTCGTCGTCCCTCACAATCTCAGTGTGTACTAGATACCACAGTCACCGAGGTCGGTAAAAACCATGGCCTGGTATACAATCTACACAAATATGCATTTCTAGTCGGAGCCATGGATTTTGGGGAGGTAGTAGTCTTGGATGGATTGTCTTCTGGTTTTTTTGCATCAATGGGTGGTAAAAGGTGATAGTTCTCATACGTTGGACGGGAGTGTGTTTCGATGCTCCGTGTATGTTGGCATGATCCGTCTTCTCAATCGGCATATCGCACGGACAAGGGAAGCATAGGGGCATGTGAAATGGCGTTAGTTATCTTAGAATTTGGGGAAACAGTGTTGAAGGCTAGATTATCTAAGGGAGACACGGGAACAGGGGGCTATTTAGTTTGATATTCTGCTTACAGAATACCTTTGAAGTTTTGCGTAAAACATTTCCTACTTTCCACTTTAAGGTGTACTACAAATGCTTGAGGATGGTGACCCTGTTTTGCATTTGAGTACCAATGACCGCTTCGGCACGCGTGTACAGGGTTGGGGGAAGATAGTTACTTTAATCCTAAGGGAACGGAGGGCGGAGGGTGTATATTGGGTTTAATGAATGCCGGGTTAAGCACCTCGGCCACATGTAACACAAACGTAGAATATTGTGTGATTTTGTTATCACTTCACTGTGAAAAAAGAATGGTGAGTGGAACCGACCGAAACCCATAAACAGTCTGTATGGACTGTGAAGTGATATTTTCTGTTCCCTTCATAGCCTGTAGTCACTTCTGATATCATGATAAATCTTGATGGGGCACCCTCTGTATCATTCATGACATCTAAACCAGTGGAGATTTATCCGCCATTATCAATTGAATGCTGCCTGTAAACCGGCTTCTCTCATGTCGAACTCTTAATCCGCGAATAAAATATTTATTCATTTATTAATTTATTATAAGAGTAGTTTCCGTAAGTCCCCACCATGAAACCTGTTATCTGATGTCATTAGGCACTTCTGCATTATCTTAGTCCATCACTACTGCACCTGCCCCGCGTGTTTTCATCACTTCCCCCCTTAACCCCTGTTTTCTTTGCTGGCCGCAGCGGTAAGGGTGACAAGGAGGAGGTTAGTCACAGGTACTCAACGTCATTCGTGGTCTTTGTTGTGCTGTATCGCTGCGCATCCAAAGGCCTCAACCACTCGGCGTTCCACGGATTGGGGTGGTTTCCATAAGTCCCCACCGTCAGATCCGCCATCTCGTGTTGTCAAGCTGCCTTCACGCGACGAATTATCTTGCGACCTGTCGCCAATACTGTCATAAAATTTCCTTTAAAGAAGCTTTTTTTCTTTTCGCCAATCGTAATGTTTCCTGCAGAGGCCTATGACTACTGCACGTTCGCTTCACTGTCAAGAGTGAAGATATGTGGGTACTTGCTCAACAGGGTATGCCTGGAGTGGGATAGGATTCAAAAAAAGAGCGCTAGTTGTGATGGTCTAAGTTCACTTACCTGAAATAAGGAGCAAAACATTTATTTTCCACAGTTCAGAATGAAAGGGTGTTAGGTTGAGAGGTCAGCTAAGTTACTAAGAAATGGAAGTTACATCAGAGTGGCCACGTGGTTCAGCGTTGCAAATAGTATCACACTTTGCTTACTTCGCCCCGCACAACACGGTAATCAAAAACAGAAATCCTACACCGCATGACAGCATGAAATTTATATTTTTAAATACTCTATGGAAAAAGAATATACAGTGAAAGCCATAGCAAGGGAAGTTAAGTAGGGAGGAACATGAACATAGAAAACACTCTCCCTGTTGAAACTCTTGCTTTTTCCGCCTGCTGCTTTGTCTGTTTTTTTCCCGTTGTAGGAAAATAACTCAGTTCTAAACGTTGGCTTTGTTGTCATCGAGAATTGATTACTTAGGGAACAGACCATGGCTGAAGCTGCCCTTCATGGAGGGTAACCAGATTAACCAAACTCAAAATACCTAACTACAACAAGCAGAAACAAAAAATGTTCGCTGGATTACAGCTTCATAATTTTCAAAATCTAGGATCAACTCATTATGAAAGTGACCAGCAAAGTCTAACACTTACCAACTGCAAGGCTGTCACGACCCGTGAAAACGAAGGACAGGATGTTCTGGAAGCCCATGTGGTGCATTCAAACAAGTCTACTGCTTCTGGATGCTGGGGTCGGAAAAGTGAAGACACTTGGCTTTCAGTCATAAGATTCATCAAGATTATGAATCTTTGTTGTTGAATGGTGTTAACATGCATGAATTATGCAGTCCTGGAATCGGCAATGAAATACAATGCGTAAACAATTCATAAACTTTTCATCATTATCTCAAGCAAAAAGTACCCTGCTGTGATGGAAGTATTAGCTTCAAGATTTATTTTTCTCCAGGTAATACCTGTAGTGTCTAGATACAAACCTAGTTTTTTTGTTAATGCGAAGACAATACTTCCACTTGTCCAACTTGTAAATTTTCTGCACTCTTATTCTGTCGGGATGTTCCATTATATGAACATGCAGCAGTTATATCTTATTGTGACAGCGGTAGGGATTCAGATTACCTTCCATGAAGATGAATGTAATTTTTATAGAAACTTATTCGTACCTGCAAAAATGGTGTGTGCCTGTATATTCAGGAATAAATATTATTATTATGGGTCAGTTGATCTGTTAGCTTTTAGCTTAACTTCTGTGCCTATCTTTCGTCGCGATACACTGTAATCCTTTCCGCGTAAGTTTCCCTCGGGTTTATGTACCAGTAAGACCATTGTACATGTTATCACCCTTTTGTGAGTTGGCTGTCAACGGATAGGTGAGAGTCGTTAGATAGGAGGAATTCAATAAGTGGTCGTTGGAACTGGCCGAGAGTTCAAAATGCTCCTGTAGAAGACGGAAGTTTGTTCTACAGCGCTATGTTGCCTAGTGAAAAACCCACATAGGAGTTTTGAGCGATACTTATTTATGGGAATGGTATGTTTGCCATTATGGAGACTGTACACCGGTATTGGTTTAAAAGTGATAGCACAGTTCGTTTCAGATTTGCCAAATAAATTCGGAAAAGAAAAAGGTTAAGCTGAGTTCATAAGCTTCGGCCAGAGCAGTTCTAGTCCAATTTCGCATCTTACTTCATAAGAAATTCCTTCTTTATATACAGGTAAGCTCCGAGTAAAGTTTCGTCGGATGTTCTCAACTCCAATTCTGTCAGACACTTTCATGCTACCATAGATAACTGTGCAGTACTCTAATACTGGGCGAACCGTAAGTTTGCATAGTGTATGTTTTGTCTCAGTGTGTGTTTCTGTGTAGAAGACTTATGAGTCTTCTGCCTTTGAAAACTGCTGAATCTGTATACCCTGTAATGGTCAGACTCCTGGAGTGGTTTATCTAGAGATCTTTCGCAGCGCTGAATATCTGCAATGGGGTTTCATCCAGTCGTGGTGCTACCTCTGGGCGGGATTTACTGAAATGGAGGATGCCGCTATTATTTGGGCTACGAGAAGAGAGGGAAAGGTAGTTACTTAGATCTCAAGGGAAAACGGGGTGCAAGACGTGCAGCGCAGGTTTAAGAAGCCTATGGAGCGATGGGCACTTCGTCTTTTTTAAATATATTTTGTCAGCATCATGGTTTAGGAAGACAACGCTGGCTACGAGGTAATGGGATTGTCCTCAAAGTCTTGTTTATTACCAGCGTGGGTCTGAAGGCCTAAGGTAAGAATGGTTTACTCAAGTTCCCATAATTGGACCTCCCACCTCCCTCTCATACCCTCAGGATGTTTTTAGGCCGCACTTTGTCTTTCGGTTTATCGCCATCATAGCTGAGTCACGTGCCGTCGTCCTATTTTCTCTACTCTCCCAGCAACCGTATTGATACGGATGGCAGGAAAGAGGTCGGAGGTCGCTACCCTGGTGACATTCCTCACCGTATGAGAGTCATCAAGGTTACGAACCGTACTCCTCACTTTTTTTACCGCGCCGATGGTCTTGTGGCGTTTTGACCCCTCATGATACGAATTCTGTTCCGGTGCAATACACCCAAATTTCTGATAAATATCCCGTGTAGCCATAGTTAAAAAATAGAGGGACTCAGTACTCTGCCTTTTGTGTCATGATTCCCTCCCCCTGTGACCGCACCCTACGACCAACTATGCATTTGTGAACCACAAACTGCAGCAAACATCTCTAGACTAGTGCTTTTGCTCCGACTTCGTAACCAGGTAACTACCTGATTAAAACTCAAGTTTACTACATAATATCGGTCGCAACAAGACTGATAAGCAATATTTCTGTTATAGTTGAACTCATATCCTAGCGGTACTGATTAACAGCAACTCGCTGTAGCTATTGCTTGTAACCACTATCAATACTCACCGCCATTATTGTTTTCGCTTGTATTTCTCAAAATAAAAGTACATGCCATCCACCTTTTGAGGATGAAATCAGTAATACGTGGTGGCTAAAAACTTTTAAACCAACGCGTATTTCAACAAGCACCGTAGCTGAGTGGACTTTCCCTCGACCTATGTGCGTGGAGAGCCATCGTGTGTGGTTGTGCGACTCCTATCCAACAGTTCATTTTTTGAAACACTAAGGCTATAGAATGCCTGCCTGATAAAAGATAATGTCTTGCACTTTTTACTTGTCTGTTAATCAATGGAATAGACATGTTCTTCAAAAATCCACAAAATTGGGAATGTTAACTAGATTTGCTATCATCGAACCAGCAAAGGACTGACCTGCTACCACAATACCATCGTTCTCGATGTGTATGATAGTTTTTCACACAATCATATGGGATATCACTTCCGTCTGAGCATGCAGTTTGCGTGAGTCACCATGCCCTGCTCACAGTATTTTTGCAAGCTCACAAACAAATTTCCTCGCATAATAGTATCTTTGCTCAACTCAGTCACTATCACAAAGCATTCCAGTAACTCTCGAAAAACTATAGTGCCAACAAAATTCTGTAGAAAAGCGAGGATACTAACGCACCTCATCCGATTGCAGTGGATAAATCACTCGTAGATCGAATCTCCGTGATGAACTACAGCAAACTTCGCGCAGACCAAGGGCCACTGAAGGCCAGCTGGAGTCCAGAAGGGAGCTTACTTTCCGAAACCACCCAGTGAATACAGACCATAAAAAAAGAATAACACATTCTTTCTGAAACATTTAGTTCGTTTGATAAATTTTCATGGCATAATGAGAAGACGTTTATTTGAGAAATGCGTTTTGTCCGCACTATAAGTTTCGACCAACCTGATCATAAATTTAATTGTCAGGGCACTTTTAGTTGAGAGGTTACAATATAATACAGTGACGTGTAGAGATGTGTGATTAATCTTGGTCATCCTTTACTTTTCAAATCTTGTATCACTCAAACTCATTTGGATTACAAGGTCCATAGCATAATTTGGTCTCGCCAAAAATCGACATATTCAGTCTGGCAATCGTCTCAGTGCTCTTCGTATTTCTGAAGTAATCCCCTTACTATCCGACGACGTGTTCATAAGTATCACTTGTAGAAAGACAGAACCGCATTACCTCCGGTTACCATGGCAAAACAGGACCATTAAGTTGTGGTAGTAGGAACAAAGAATGAGGGAGCAAGAATGCTGACAACACAGATACCCTTCATAATGGGGTGAGCATAGGTTATGGGGAATGTTGCGCTTTTACTCCCATGTATGTCTACGCAGAATGTGGCTCTTCTTCATGCTCATCGTTGTAAAGCAGTGTCATATATTAACTCGAAGTCTTCTGGAGCACAGTCTACGTCCAACGTATTAGCGCCGGAATGTGGTGATCCCGACACCTGCTGTATCCGAAGTGTGACTGCTGATTTATGCGCCTCTTTTCTCTCACCTCAGCAAGCATCCATGCTTTAGACTGCGAATGGGAATGGAACTTTTTGGATTGCACGAGCCAATAACACCTTTGGCCATTTGAAAGATGACACGCCAGCTACCATCTACTCAGGTCAACAGACACAGTAATGCTGTGGAAAATGTTGCAACAAACCAATGAGCTTCCTGTTCGAAAATAGCTAACTACTCACTAAAACGAATAGAAAATGCTGCCCTAAAACCCAACACTCTTCTCATTTAACATTCATGCAGCCCTCCTTTCAATGCTAACAAAAGCATGGTACGACACAATCTCCTTGTTACCCAGTTTCTCTGCTTCCCGTTAGCATTCATGGCTTATTTTTCAGCAACATCTCTGAATTCTACTATTTTTTAAGACGTCCACTTTTCGTGTGTTTTAAAAACGAACGACCAATGTGCAATAATGAGAGTCATAATACAGGCATTTATTCTTGTAGGCATAAGTACAAGCTGGTTTGTGGGCACAGCCATATAATTAAACCCCTGAAATTTTGAGGTTGGCACAGCAGTGGCGATTTTAAATGATGAACCAAGTGTCTGGGTAAAAAGAAAAGCGGACGAGGCAAGAAGGATGAGGCTTTTAGAATGAAATGAAACAATTCTAGTCCATGAATACTTCTCAGCTGCATACAATCTAAAAGTACGATGGTTGCCAGACGTAAGATATTTAGAAATTAGGGAATCAATAACCTAAATTCGCGTAAAAAAACCCACATGGTCCAAGTGAAATGTAACAGAACGATTCGCATGAGGAAAAGAAATCTAAGGAAGGGAATATATGAATGATAAATAAAGACCTACGTGATTAAAATGTAACGGCAATGAAGTTTGGCAACCAGGGGAGTCGTCGGATGGATTACGTGATTATTCTGCAGCTAGGCTGTCCGTGTCAACTGATTGTGCCTTGAACTCTTCTGCAAGCAGGTTCCCGAACTTGTATGTCCAGTGTGTCGGCATAGTCGGGGGGAGGGTTTTTCGCCTCATTCAGAGACAAGATCCGTTGGAATTCCTCCTTTGCATTTCAGCCGGTGATGTAGCATATCGCCAATAATAATACTGACAGTTTTGTTTTCACTTCGTGAATTTGACGTGATAGACTCTGGATTATGGGCATAAACGCACTGATAATATTTGATGGATTACAATTGTTGTGTTGCCCTGTAAGGTACATAAGTCAGTCCTTGACGTACTCGATAACATCAAAATAATCGGCCGGTCATGAAAAGTACAAGAACACGGCATATGAGGCGTCCATGAATTTAGATCATCACTATTGTTTTGCCGTTCACCGATGGGATCAAAGTCGTGAAATCCAAGATGGCTTCATTACTATTAGTCAGTATGTTTGACTTCTATTTATAGTTTGTTATTTCATCGGACGATGACCTCTTGTAAATCAGTTCTAAAGCTTCTAGCCAAATTGGCTGTGAAGGCTCACTTTTCGGCTCAAGGCATCAGTTAGTATTTGCACACTTATAAGACAGATGAGCACTTAAATCCATATGTTCCCGTCCCTCCATATACTGCATTTTACAGCGGTACAGATTGTTCCACCAGAATTGGTTGTTGTGGTGCATGCAATTAAGCCCTAAAAGAGTTATTCTGCAAATAGCGATCGTGATGGAAATGTTCAGACACTCAATGTGAAATGTTTTGCCTTTCTTTGTTAATGCCATACTGATGTCCTGTCTACCACAGCCGTCGCACGTTAATGACAGACGAGTAGCACTCGAGTGCTTTTCCCTTTCTGAGGAGATTCACAGATTCAGCACCGGCGGATAGGAATGTGGGTGTACTTCAGCATCTTGTGTAAACTTCATGCAGCTTCAGTTAAAGAAACGGTGTCAGTCAACCGTTTGCATTCAAAACATCACAGTCAGTTCGTGGTTTTTATGCAGAAAAAAACGAGGAGAAAATTGCAGTGCGAATGAGACAAGGCAAAATGTGAAAATATGAATTTTGAAACCGAACACTTTCTTTGGACAGTAGAAAGATTGCCAACATACCTATCTGAACTGTGTGATTTTTATTGGCAAGTGGATTGATTAACTTCCGATGTGTTCGGCTTTAGGATGTGAACTACAGTTGATGGGTTTGATAACATGACTCAAGGGTTCCCTCAATTAAATTCTAGCCACACAAGGGTGTTAAGAGAGGTGGACGCCCCTCAATTATTTAAGACTTGGAAAGGTAGAAATAGAAGCTGAGCAAAGACCACTTGGTCTTAAGATGAAAGCTTTTGAAAACTTGGTTGATTCTCCAAGTTGAGTATCAGGACTACAACAGAATTCTCAGAGCTTTCCAAGCTGCGATCCAAGCAGATCAACCAGCCAAATCGCAGACATCGGCGTTGATGGCATATTTAGATTGCCAAGTGGTTTGCACCTCAGCCACCTGCGGTGTGACCTTACAGGCAGTCATACGACGAGTTCTTTCCACGTGAATAAATGTAAACAACTTTCTCAGACCGTTTTTTTTGCTTGCGTGCAATTTCGTTTTCCTTCCAGCCTAACCTGACCAACACCTCCTTCCTTACTTTGTGAATCACCATTTGCGGAGTCAGGCAACTTCCTGTACTAGGAGAAACTTTCTTTGCTATCAGTAAGTTGGTGGGGGATAATCGTGGTTTGACGGACAATTCCCATACTTAGATGGCATTAGGTTTGCCGCCACATTTATACTTATATGCTGTTATGTGAGTGTTTAGGATTTGCCTTGGTGCGAACTTGACAGACGCAAAGACCAATCACCAATTTTTCGGAACTGCTATATACCCACGAATACGAGACCAAGGAAGAACACGATAGCGTAGTCGGATGGAATGGTATATTTGGACGGTTGTACCAAGATACCGATGCGTTCCAACTAACTGGCTAGAGAGTCGAATACGAGCAGTGCGACGTAACACGACAGCGTACCAAATAGCGAGGATACTTGACCGGGTGCCTTCAGCTTAGCGAGTCCAGTTAAACTGTCAAGGTCAGCATCAATGTTAAATCTCGCCAAACCCCAGGCCATTGGTTTCGGGGAAGTGTATGACGCTACGGATCACTCCCCCCCAGTGGGTTCGTGAGGACCCTAAGACGAATTAAAAACCCAGTGGTTTCTCCACTGGTAAAGCTCCTCCGATGGGCTCACTGTGAGAATTGGCCCCTTGTTGTCTGAACTTATTCTAGGGTGTCGGGGCAAGTGAAAAAACAGAGTGCAATAAGTCGAATTGGACGCCGATCGCGGTCCTCAGTTTCCTCTGACTTTTCGTCCGTTGCTCGTTGTACCTGGAATATAAGTGAAAGTTTTTATTGCCACGAAAACGCTTCATAAAAATGGGAATTATGCGTATGTAAATAT
Source organism: Heterobilharzia americana (assembly GCA_944470555.2). NCBI lineage: Eukaryota > Metazoa > Platyhelminthes > Trematoda > Strigeidida > Schistosomatidae > Heterobilharzia > Heterobilharzia americana. The sequence continues at coordinate 96,597,808 of OX104134.1, forward strand.
GTCGAAAATAAAGTTTGCGCTTATTTTCACCGTTTTTAAAAAATTTCATTACATGGTAATGAAAATTGATACAAAAGGACGAAATGTAAGAGGGGTTTCGCAATGCCGGTAAATAAGAAAAATAGTGCCCCGAAAAAATACTGAATTAAAAAATATATGTTTGGCACATCTCATTTCACTCTACTAAGTTGAATGCGACTTCAAATACTCCGAGAACCTGACGGTCCGACCTGATCGTGTTTTCTGTTGTGCCGATGGTTACTGTAACTGTGCATTACCAGGCACATCGTCAAGAATTTCGATGATTGAGCTATCTGCCGGTGTTGTTTTGGCTTTAATCCTTCGGTAATAACTGGCTGGACGCCAGTCGTTGTTATCCTTTTTGGGAACCATGTGCAATGGTGATGCCCAGGGACTGTTCGACTGTCCGATAATGCCCAGTCAGAGCATGTGGTCGAATTCGCTCTTCGCCGTTTTGAGCTTATCACGGGCTAGACGGCGCGATTTGGATGCCACAGGTGGACATGTGGTTTGACGTGATGCATAACATTGCTGGTAATGCACGGGACAGTATGCTCGGTTGTCGCAAACCTGGTTATTTCTTCGAAACTGCTTGGTAGGATGCGTCACCTGATTGTTTGGTTCTAACGAGGGCTAAACTCGGACCTACATAGGTGGTGCCGCCAACAGATAACTTTGTGTTGTTATCTATCAGTCGTCGATGGCGAGCATCTACGAGTAGATCGTAATGGTTTAGCAGATCTATGCCAACGATGGGCATAGAGACGTCAGCCAGGAGGAAAATCCAGTGGATAGGTTTACGTAAACCTAAGTTTAGGTAGGCATACCGTCTCCCGAATGTCGCGATTGCCTTGCCGCTGGCCACTGGAAGATTGAAGGGTGGGTTATGATGACGCCCCTTTGTCGGTGCGGGAAGAACGCTAACTTCTGCGCCGGTGTCGAAAAGGTAGCGGACTTTCGTTTCAATATCCGTGACGTGGAGCAAACGGCTGTTTCCGCCAGCTACGGCTGCCTTGAACACGTGCCACCGTGACCGTCTCCCGAGTTTGTGTACTTCTTAAAACGGCATGGTTTCCGACGTTTCCTGGCTTCGTCTCCGTATTATGAAACCAGCACCAGTTAGAGCTTTCCACCCTGTTGGGTTTAGTTTTGGGGCAACCACGCGAGCTGCTGCGGTGCGAAAGATGCTTTTCTGTGAAGTGCAACGTGAACTAGGACTTCGGGATCGTAGCAACTGTTTAACAGAGCTGCACAGCTTGGTTACCTCTGAATCCTGGCTCTCTGGTTTGTCGCAGACGGAATATACGTTGGAGGCGGGTCTGCTAGAATCTCCAACACGGTTTGCACCGGTTGTGGTGGTTTTGAGATAAATAGTTCTCGGAAAAGACCATTGTCGAATGTCCGTGCACCAATTACTTCTCGCATGCGTGGGAGGACTTCAGTAGCTGAGTTGCTGCCTAGTTCTGTGTTACGAAGCAATTCGTCTAGGCGCTGGCGATCTATGAGATGGCTTTTCTTCGAGAGTGGTGCCTTCAGAAATGCATAGGGATCACTTACTTCAGGACTAAACATGTGCGCTGTAACATGTCTGTTTAATTCCCGCGGTAGTGAACGTATGGCGGCAAGAAATCGAGAATGAGGGTCTGCGACTCCTTGTCCTCGAGAATCTACCTCGGCATACAGAAACCATGTTTCCTCATTGTCTCGCCAATATGGCACGAATTGGGTAGTGTTCATAGTTGGCTTGACGCTATAAGTGCACCCCGCTTTTACCAAAATTAATAACTTTCTCACCCCATGTCCTAGTCCTCTTAGTATCCATAATTCAATGAAAAGCTTCTGATGTGATATTCAGTGGGAAACTTAAATTAGTAAAATCTGTTCAAATTCCGGTCCGTTCATGCATCAGGATTGAATATACATAAACCAAGAGCGATTTCAGGTAAGTATGAGGTATATTTAGAACAGTTAGAGCTCTTCTGGTTAGCTCGGTGGGTCTATATCCAAAACGTTTCCGATATATTTTATCTTGTTTAATGCAATGTATTGCATCTAGTCAACCTTCAACCTAGTTACGCGCTCTATTTGGGGGTCTCCTCTCCTAAACAGTTTTGTCTTGTAGTGAGATCGGCTGAAACAGTATGTTCTTAAGTAGTTGCAAGTGAATTTTGATGGTCTTTATGATTCAGATGTTCATTTTGATCACGACTGGCTGCACATATAATGACAACCACTACTAGTATTAAATTTGCAGACAGCTCGCAAAAATCCACAATTTATGAAGGGACGCATATAATGAGGTTAAAAAAATAAGTCGTCAAATGAGGACGCTCACGCAGTCATAAAACAGAGGCATGCTGAGACCAAATTTCTTTGAATGTGTACACCATGCCATTTGATATGCTTCATATGAGATATTTTCCTTATTACAAATAGGCTTCCAGTCAAAAAATCTCTCTTTGAGTCTACTAAATTACGTGTTTATGTATCTTTCTATGTATGCTCATTTGAAGGTAGAAAAATGCATCTTTCGTCCGATTCTTCACACAAAGAAGGCTTATAACTGCTACTTAACGTATTTTCTGCGGCAAGTATCATATTGACATACGAAGTGCAATTAGTAATACGATACGTATTAAAAAATTATGGTTAGCTTGTTTTTCAGAGGATAGTCAATATCTCTTGTCGCTGTGGAATTGTTTATTACTTAAAACAGTTGAATACTTCTGCCGAGATGCGCGAAGCGGTCGTTCATTTCACCATCTCGTTGTATGATCAGACTAAGTGGATATTCAAACCACGTCTGTGACTTTCGTTTCTATGTAATGAATGAAATGCTGTCAAAAGTCAAGAAATATGAAGACCGATTAAGTTTTTATGACGAAAGCAAAGAATCTTCATGTCCTTGAGTTCACCTACATGGTAGAGAATGTTTCTGAACCTTTGCAAAACGTGGCGTGGGAACTATGCAACACATCTGCTTTGTGTCAAAGTCATTCAAACTAAATATAAACTTGAAGACAGACTTGTCATCACTGATTTGATACTACACTTAATATAATCTACAAATGGGGAGAACTTTCATGTTTGATAGTTTTTTCCTCTGATTACTAGGGCTAAAAACCAGTTTATTTCCTAAAGCTAGTCGGATGTGTAAGAGAGCAATATGACTTGAGACGTATTTCTGACTAGTTCGAAAGTATGGATTCTCTCATGGCTGCATCTCAGAAATTCACAAATTCGTCACTAACTTTTCTGTGACTAATTTGATGCAGTGTCTAATCACATGTTCGAATATTTATTTGTATTTCACTTACCAGTGGTTAAACGAAGTTCTTATCACGGTGTGAATCAGCCGTTAGGTTTCAAAGCTGTCGGATTTAAGACATTTGAAATAAAGTGTATGTAGTTAGTATTATTTTCATTAAGATTCTAGTCATGTTTTACTTCAATATACTAATCTGCAGACTTTTGTGTCAAAATCTGTCTTAGTTTCTCAGTGATATCAAATGTGTGGCTTACACATTATTGATAATTTATATTGATAATTCTAAGAATAATTGCAACCTTAAGTAAAGGGATGTAATTGCACTTCAAGAGAATAAAACAAGTTGCATAGCACTATCTGATGAAATAGATGAATAAAACTAAAGAATAAATGTAATAAACATAAAATAGTGTGGATATAAAAGAAGTTTGGAAACGCATGTTGTTCACCAAATGAAAAAGTCGTAATTAATTATGTAAAGATTTGGATGTAAAACGAAGGTTATTACTTAGATCCTAATAGATTCAGCTATTTGTAGGTTGTCACTTCGGACTCACTCGGCAAAACTTGCTTGTGTAAGATGAATTATCTTTACTACTTTGATCCGACCTGATCAGGCAGTATAAACTATGTACGACACTGCTTAGCTCCAAGTTCTATTCTTCTCATTGGTAGTCACAAAGATATTCAGGAATCCATCGCTTGTTGGAAATGATCTCCCCACAGGAAACATATTGAACTTGGAATAGTCATATAATGTAGTCCTGTTAAATGAAAACGCTGACATTTTGTGACATCTTGAGAATTTTTTAGATATTTTTCCTACTTTCCGTTTGCAAACATTTGCTTAAGGACTAGTTTACAGTGTTACCTCATTTTCTGTTAAAAATTGGATTGACTGACTACTTCATCTGGAAATTCACACGAGTTGTAGCGGATCCATGGCCGATGAGATACAGACACACCAAGATCTCGATCTACCCCCAAATTACACTACTTTTTTCGTTGACAGGATATCTAAATATCTGTAATGTACGATTTACTGCAAAACATTCACTGCACCCTACTTTATGGCTGGAAAACGTGATCAGTAACATTACAGAACGTAAGATCCCTGGCATTTGATGATCGTTGCCTCCCTATTGTCCCCAGCATGTTGTTAAACCGCTGTGTACTGTTGAGATGCGCATTTTATGTTAAGTGAAAAGTCAAGTTAGTGGATAAATTTGTGAACTTTCACTGGCTGAGACAGCAGGGATATGTGGTAAGTTTGTTGACTTGCTCCAAACTGCAACTCGTTATCACCTGAAGTAGAGTTACCTTGAATGAAGCTGACTGTGGTTAGACTAAGAAATAGAACCAATGAATGAAGTCTCCAACGGTTGATGTGCGTGCACCTTGTAGGATAATAATGGGTCTTCAAGATAACGAGCCAATGACTGGGGACTAGTGATGTGATTGAGAATAGATCACAATAGCATGGGTGTATCCACCTTTCATTGTTACCTTATCCGTTGTATCGCGTTTCGTCATCACTTACTGCTTTTGTTTTTTCTGTGACGTTTGTTTTATTCCTTTTTACTCGGTGAAATTTTGCATAATCGGGATCATTACTTCGTAATGGCAGGTTGTATATTTGCAGTGAGAGTGACTGGCTGACACTGGTCTAATTCCTTAGAACTAGATAAGTAGCTGCTTTTTTATCTTCGGTTATGAGGTTAGAAAGGGGTTGTCACGTCTGTAAATAAGATATCTCGATATAACAATCCGAATAAATAGAGTACCACCTGAATGCGACTTTCTAGTTGTATTTAGTACCCCAACCATATCTGCTACCACCAGTCATGTAATGCCTTGTTATATGCATAGATACTATGTCTATTACTTTTCATTTTTTCTTGTTTGCATTTCACGTATAAAGAATTTTTGTGTAATGTAGTGATAAACAACCAATACAAAATTCGTATGGTGACTCGAAGATCATGACTTCTTTCGGGAAATATGTCAGTAATTTTGTGAAAACAGCTGTTTCGTCTATTTCGCCTAACAAAATAATATCTTACACTATAAGCCAATATGAATCGGAATATCAAGAGTAGGTCCACTAAGCATGTTACACAATAATATAAAACATTTTAGCTGTGAGCAGTTACTTCAAGAGAAATCAATCTACTATTTCTATAAAGTGGCGAACCATTTTGACATGATATATTTACCAGGATCAGTTGGTAGCTCGGGAAATGGAGAAAATATTCATGCATACAGGTAATCATTATTTCTTCATTTGTTCATAGTTTCGAAATTTTTCTAGCCTCTTTAGGTTTCAAGGTGAAGAGGAAGCAGGTGTTGCTGTATTTTCGCGATACATAGAAGTTTTGGATCCTTTGCATTCAGCCTGCGTAAATATAGGTCTAACCATTGATCGTACCTGTTTGGAGAAAGTAACTGGTTACTCTCGAAACCAGTACGGTTGGGGAGCTGCTCATGTAGCTGCAGCAATGTCGTGGCGCGAACTTTTCCTTGGTGAATCAGTTAGGAAGTAGGTTCATTAATTTTTCGAAAGATTTGACTTCTGCATTGTAGACTTTTAAATGAATATGACCCTATCTCTGGTCTTACTCCATTGCGAGTTTCAATAAAAGAAAAAGACAGAGAGACTGTCCGCTTCTTGGTAACTTTGGATAATATAATGGCATCCGAAAGCGATGAAGATGGTAATACAGTGCTTCATTTGGCTTCCGAGCATACATCGAAGGAAATTCTATCTGTAAGTGTAGTTGATGTTTATGAATTTTCAATTATATTGAAGTGATAATGTGATAACTATCCACATTCAGCAGTTTTTGTTATAAGTTAGGTACATAACTCATTTCGGCGCTTGACTGTAAGACGATTACTAACCGAAAACATACACGGGTAGTTATTTAAGCGATACTATCTTCGGAACTTCCGATGCACCTACTGACAATATCAGATGAGCAATTTTAAAAGCTATGCAAAAGGAGTTAAGTGAGTCGTACCTTTATTACTTGACATAAACAGGTCACTTTATGTGGACACAATTTAACACTGACTTCTAAAAGTAACTTAGATGAATCAAGAGAAGGCTGGAAAAGATCAAGAGTGGTTATATGAGTAAGTAGCCACTAGTTTGAGCGCTGACCTGAGATATTTGAGGGATAATGGGAAGGTGCTCTCATAGTAACCGAATTGGCTACCCTAAGACAGTCAGGTTTTTGCCTGCAGAATTTTACAAACTACATATTAGTCATATCTTTTGAAAAAAGCAACTGGTGGTGGTAAATATGAGTCAGCATTATCATTTTCTTGCAACTGGAGTTTTGCGGATATCGAAACCTCTGTTATAGGTAACAACAACTTTTTTCCCTTTACCAAAAACATCAGTATTATTTGAGATTCAACTGATGAAATCAAATGTTGAAACTCTTCTCTTAATTTCCTAGATGTTTCAAAGTGTGATGTTTACTGTTTAGAATATCACAGTTTCCAACACTGAGTGTAACACAATACTGTTGCTGCTGCTGTTGGAATGCCAATGACTTGCACAATGGTGGTCACGTCAGGACGAATTCGCACTGCGGACTAGATGTGAATGCGGTGGCAGTAAACTGTTTCTCTCGAGAGATCGGCATTCAAACTATGCTGTCTCTCCACTTCATTTTTCCAGTAAAGTTCTTCAAGGAACAAATCCATCTCTACTTTATGTTAGGTTTTGCGCGTATAGCTGTCAAATAGAAATCTCTGGAGCCTCACGATCCTGGAAAATTAACTCATTTTGTCTTTCAAACACTTCAAAAAGTTACACATTACTGGTTACTTTTGTGGCTCATGCATATTATTTACGCATAGCATATTCCAATAATTTTTTCGTCTACTTCTGCTACTTCAGTCGAATAATTTGCCTCAGGAATGTCAACTTTCTAACCGGTGAGATGAAATCCTGCATAAAAAGCGAATAATTGTGTTGGACATATTGTTATGTGGTGGCGGTTAGCAAGTCAAAATATTTCTGTCCCTTTATACTGATATTGACAGATCTCATTTGCACAGAGGTTGATCCTTTTCACCTATTATGTAAAAGTCAGAAAAAAACTAACTTATAAGATTTTTCATCATGGTAAATAAGACTGCAAGCGGATATTAAGTCATGACACTGAGTCACTACGTTAACAGTGACTCTCACCAAACATCAAATAAATGAATGTCGGAACTTATAACTGTTCTAATTCTTATGATTTGTTTATTCTTTTCTGGTCTTTAGCTCCTACTAGAAAACCTTAGAGGTTTAAATGTTAACCGATTAAATAAATATGGTGAATCACCATTACACATTGCCTGTCGCAGTAATTCCATAGAATGTGTGGAAGAATTGTTAAAAGTTGGTTGTAATCCATTGGTTGGTGAATCTGAATCATTTCCTATCCACATTGCTGTCAGTAATGATTCACTTGAGTAAGTTCATTGAAATAAATTTACATAATTTCGGTCATTTTTTGCCTACCCAACTTTATTCTCTACATTTTACGCTGAATTAACTCCTTGATTTGAACTCTCAAGAATAAATATATTTATTATGAACATCACTCTCTGAATCATGCAACCAACTGTACTATAGCTGTACAGGACGTCTGCATTTGCATACGCTTTGGTGTAGGTCTGAGTTTTATGGTGAAAAACAACGCCTACTTAGACTTAGGCTCTATAAAATTTTAACTGTCCTTATCACCTGAGGTTTCATTCCATTGAAATTTTATACGCGACCCAGTTGTTTTCATGTTATGTATAACACCCTCAACTATAGATCGTAATCGCTGGAAAAAACTAAAGCATGATGCAGTTTAGGAGTAAGGTCTCATTATTTGTTCTCTTTTCCTCAAATTGTTTACGTATCTAATGATAGTAATAATTTCTTGACATCAGTCTTAATAAAAATGCATTTCCCCTTGAAGTTTAAGCTATTATATTTCGCGATAAATACTCTGCTATATTTCAAAAATTTGTGAGGCTTCTATTCCGAGTTCCTAATAAAGCACATACTTTTTCAATTAGTAGGGTGCTATCCAACCCGATAATATGATTACAGAGCTTAGTTGACATTCGATTAAGGTTGAGTACGTATTTTGGCTAATACTGGACGTTGAGGTTGACAGTGAATTCTCAAGTAGCTTCGTGGGTATAACTACATTAAAAAACAAATTATAGTCTAATTTTCTTTCTTTACTAGCTAATTACTAGTTTGATAGCTTGTATTTACCTGACTTTTTTTTACTCACTTCAGTTGTTGATATCAGACCTTCCCAACCACCACTCGTTTGTATATTTCTGTGAAGTATGGCAACTTGAACCGATGCACTTATGTGCGTGGTTCCACGTTGATTTTATATGTCTGTCTGTCAACGCATTATTGTAACTTTTTAAAAAGTATTATGTATGGGGTAGCCTAATCGAATGAATGACCTACTCATTATTATATTACTACTTATAATGCTCACTTGGAATCTTCTACGTCGATCTTATTAGGTTTGTATGATAACTCTGAAATTATTTTCGCTTTCAAGTTTTCGACTCATTCTTTCTCTACATCTTGCACATTCAAGTATTACAGCTTTCTCAAGTGCCTACCTCACGGTTTAAATTTTCATTTCTTATTTTTCTCTTCAAACCTATAGAAATAGCTGTGAATTCTATGTAAAAGATTACATGCAGTGTGTGTAACATTGCGATCACTTATTACATTTGTTATGCACTTTATCTAGGCATCGTTAACTGAAAGTTTTAGGATACCGTGATGTGATCATAATAGTCTGAGTTTCTTAGTTTCTGATCAATCATATCTTCAAGAATCTGTATTAGTTTTGATTTGCTAAAGAAAACCAATGGAAATCGTTAACTTACGTGTTGTGCGTGTTTGTGATTCCCTTCAGCACATTGTTCCTTGCATTATCAAATATTTGGACTCCTTTGTTGATTACTATTATAGCTGAGGATGCTACTGATGAGCTTCCTGAATAGTGCTGACACATTTTAATCATAGATAGTTTTTCAATACTTAGTAAACTTCGTAAGTAATATGACATAGTGAACATCTTATTTACTTTTGGTGACTAGTAGACGCGCTCCACTTTTCGACACAACACTACTGTAATTACTTTACAGGGTTTAGTATATCCTTGGTAAATTACATTTTGAAACGCGTCCAGTAAGGAATAAAGTTAATGGGTAAACCTCCCGGGATTTGTTATATTGTGTTATGTTAAGTGGCTCATTGGTTTAGGCGCTTAACTTCAACCCAATACGTCACGAGTTCGAAAACAAATCCACTTCTAAGGTCTGCGCAGCTAGGTATTATAGTAAGCCTTCCGATAATAGGTGTGACTGATTGCCTACTGTATGAGTGTGTACATGGTTACTGAGTGGATTTCGGTTCAGTTCATGCTGCTTTATTATTTATAGTCTTGACTTGTGGAATTTAATCATAGCAATTCATTCTTATCATAACTTGTATAAATCATGTTATTGACGTTTTCACACATAATATATGTGTATATAAGCTCAGTATGCGTATATAACATCTTATACAGCTGATATCGATATAGCCAGTTCAGTGGGAAGTGTTTTTTTCCTAAAAATTGTATGCATAACATTACCTAAGTATTGTGTACTACTGCATACCTGTGGCTCCTTTCTCTGTTTGTCACAAGTCGAAACCCTGCACAATTCACTAACGTTCTAGCAACTAAATAGTATCGTAAGCCTTCAAATATAAAGTGGGGTTTATATCTCTGTATGTAAACTTGTACTGGGTAACTGAGTTGCATTGTCGTTCATGCGTCTGTCACTATTTATATAATATTAATTACTAAGCTTATTAATATTATTATCATTATTAATATAATAAATGGGTATCATTTATTGTCTCTATCAAAGACTATTGTAAACACCACCCACGTGGTTGTTGATTTGCTCCTTTCTTTCTCTCCTCTTTTATATGAACAGGTGTGTTAATTTGCTTTATACATATTGTCCAAGTTGTATTAGTTTGCCAGATTTGTCGAATCACAGCACTCCAATCCATTTGGCACATAATTTCAAAGTAAGCATATTGTCATTTTTTGTGTTTTTAAGTTTTCATTTTATTTCATAATAATTAGCATATGGTAAATTTTAACAGCTGAGCTAACAAACAATTTTTCTTTCGGGATCTTCAGTGTATGAATTCTCGTGCTTGAGTCAAATCTTCATTTATTGAGTAAAATCAATTTACAAAGGTTCCATTTGAGTTTTTTTTAGTGCAATTATACATTGAAGAACTTTTCATTGGACATTTTTTGTTGAGGAATTTAATTATTTTTAGAGTAGTCATCTCCAAAAGATATAGTGAAAAAATGTGCAGTGGATATCATATGATACTAAACAGTTATTTGACCTTAGACATAAACCTCTCTGTAGTATAGAATCCTAACTCTTTTGTGTCAGAACAAAATACAGAACCAGAAGGTCATGTAGTGTACACACCATTGAGTTGTCAAACTACTGTTCAAAGGTTGACGTGAAACCCTGGCTGATGTTCCTGGAAGGTTAACTAATGCTGGAAAATTTCAGCCATTGAATTTTATTTCATTGTCCAAACCAGGAAAACATAAGAGGATCGTAGCATGGTGTCCACTTTTTTGGATTCTACCTTATATCTGATAACGTCCTGACCTACTTCGTTACACTGTTTACTGAATCTTATAAGGAGTGTAATGATTTACTGTTAAGTACAAATGCGCCAAAGTTATCCTTCACATTGTTAGCTGATGTAGCTTCAAGCTGACTAATGGTTAGAGTTGACCATAATGAAATATGGCATCAGTCCATAAACTTTTTGACTGCTGGTATGAGTTGTGTAAGGAAATGTAGACTTTGCGGTTGGGGTCCACGTGACAACTGAAATAGGTGATTGAAAACTCTGGGAGATGTGACTCAGAATCATTCTCAGTAGCGCAGCTGCAGTCACACATCATGTCTATCGTACTCTTCATACCGAATTTAAGTACTGCTTTATTTCTCCTTGTTCTCTTTTTGCAACTTTTTGCCACTCGGAATACTTTCTCCCTCTTTTCCCTACAATTCATCTTGATGTGTCGTTATAAGGTGTGGCAACGTGGACCTTTACAAAGAAATGCCAGCTTCCATGTGATATTGACTGAATGTAGAGAGCAAACCGAAACAACTCCAAAATGCTTTAAGTGAGAGCAAATATTTCGATAAGTCTGTCAAAGCAAACATATCTCAAGGTAAGCCTAAAAGTGATCTGATAGCAGTGAATAAAAAGCCTTCGGTCATATTCCTGCAACTCAAGAGAAATGTTCCAAGCTACATGGTTTAAGACAGCCTACCAGAGTAATAAATAAGATATTCTTCTCAGAACGTCTGTGTTTATGCTTCAGGATTCATTCAGTTCTCACTTCAAAACGTAAGAATGAGTTATCTAAGCAAATCGTCATTCATGTACCAATTTAACTTTTCCTGTGGAACAATTAAAACTGGGTGATCACCTAGGATTCGAAAACATCTTCAAACTTGTCTCTCAAGAGATGAGGTTAAGCGAATCGAAAGTTCAGCATTAGTACTATTATCAAGTATATTTGACACTGCATAAATGCCGTATTCGAAAAACACTTCCACTTACGATCTTGTTACACCTCATTCACATAGCTGATAACACAAATCATGATTCCTGTTGTGTATTTTTTAACTCTTATCACCAGCTATCTCCTATATATCTGCATACTCCGAAACAAAATATAAAAGTCTTTTGAAAAGTAGATGGTCAGCATAAACTTCAACTGTTACTGTTTTTAATGTAAAAAAGTAATTTAAATGGTTAATTTGTGAGCATTACACTTTAAATAAAACATGGTTTCATTCATATGGTTACTGACTTTTATGTCATTATTAAATTGATACCCAGTTGATGTTTCGATAGGGCAGTTTGGTGATGGCCATGAAGATGTTTGTCATCGTAAATTGAAATGAACGTATGGTCACTAAAAATCGGAGAGCATTTGACAGTCATTTCGTGCTATTCTGAGACTCCTCAATTGTGTGGAACCATAAACACATGGAATATAACTCTATACCTTTAGTTCTTATATCAGTCACGTTACCACTGTTGCACTAGATCAAAATCATGTAATCTATTATTTTCCAGTTGAGCGTTAACTTGTGATTCGTACTCCTCGAAAGTCATGAAGTTTATGGGACTTAAATTCATAAGTACCATGGATATACCATTACCATTCTTTCCTTTAATTTAAGCTCTAAGCCTTTTGAAAAACTTCTGGATATTGTTCATCCGAATATATTGAACAACTTTCCTCCGTTTCTAATATTAAAAAGAAATGCAGAAAAGGGGAACAGGAAACTTAGACATCTCAGTGACTTATTGCTTGCTTTTTATGTCAAAGAAATCTTGTCAATGTAATATTGTAGCTATTTTAATAAGCTTTATTTTGTCCTTTACACGGTGTTTCATGAGTAACTGCTCAGAAATAGCCGTAGAATACATTACTTATTTTCTTGTGTGGTTGGCCTTGTTGAGTATGCTCATATCAATGCTATGATCATGAGCAATGATTAATGCTTGAAACATCATCAAATAAATAATACTGTATCACTGTATGTTATACACCAAGTAAACAAATCTAATATGGAATTACATTCTACTACAGTGACTAAGTTTTATATATATTAAAACTGGGAACAGTCATGCTCATCCAGTCTTCTCTTCATCAGGTGACTCATCTGTGTGAAACATCAGGGTCAAGTACAGTCGATATTTGTTAGTAAGTAAGGCTTATCACTAATCATAAACATCTTACTTCATTCAAGTAATATTTTCAATTATAAGTCCGTTCAGGTCATCATTTAGGAATGCATGTACTATTGGCATTATACTTGATATACTTTTCAATAATAGTCTGAAGATTATCTAGAACATAAAGAACCGACAAAATTTGAAAGCTACATTTATGTATAAAGTAAGGGCTGATAAAACTATTTGACTGCATGGTACAACGCTCACAAGTCAAGTTTAAAACCAAGAGAGCAGTCAACTGTTGTCATAATCTCTTGTTATCTGTATAAATAAAACGTATTCTAGCCAGTAATTCCAGGGATGTTTCGTGTGATGTACGGCACGAAACGTGCGGCCAAGTTACTACACATCGGAGCAGGTGTTTAGTCATATTTTGTGATAAAATTAAGGCGAGAGTAAAAAGTATCTACATAGAGTCCGTATTACAAAAAAACCTTTGTATACTCCACATGGCCCTAACCATATGTTAACTAGGCATAGTTCTTTTCGTTTCCACTATGTTTTTCTTTTCTAACTGGATATAATACTAATGATGTCTATTTTTCATTTTTACCCTGTAAACGAATAATTTGGTAGACGAATATAATTTTAGGTCTCTACTGCGTGAAAAGAAGCTAGCGTTTCACTTAGCCCCACTCTTTACCTCAGTTCACCACATCCGTATAACCATTAATGTTGTATTTATTTGTAATTTATATGTTGATAGTATATAAGCTTATTAAACTTTTTATAGTTGTAAATGTAGTAATTTACAATATGATGTCCGTATGTCTTTCTTTTTAAAAAAATGAGGTGATCTTATATGTCCGTGTGTTTCGCATAAGTAATGATACAAATCAGTGTGTACATATAATTCTTTAGGTCATTAGTCATATACCATTCTATTTGGAATTAATCTTTAAAATTGTATCATATTTTGTTTACTTGGTTTAATTTGAAGTGAAATCACATTATTGCATTTTCATACATTCCATTTCTGTCTCATTAGTGGTAGTGGTTATAGTGTTATTGCTTGTATTACACCGTCGTTGATTGGACTGAATTGATCAGTCTCTGTTGGCATATGGGCTCCTATGTGTGGTTATGGTAATAATAAAGTTGAACTAGGTTATTTTCTGGAAAAATGCATAATTAATTTACTGCTGAACTCGATAATAGGGTGCTATGAGTAATAATGTGTCGAATTACTCTTGACGAAAACACGAGTAACAAGCATAACTACACTTTGATAAACTTTAGTTATTTATTGTTGTTTTGATACTTATAACTTCCCGTTTCTATACGGGCCCGAATTTCTCGACCTCCGTTACCAGATGGTCTCATATGCATTTGAAGCGATAGGAACTGGGTTCGAGTCTTAGTGGGGACAATATGACTCAGGTACACCCGGCTGACGAGTCCCGAATAGGACGAAACGTGCGTCTCGGATTCCACCGCTAGTTATCAAGATAAATACTTATTTATGTTTCACGGAAGTTGAATTATTTGTCAACTAAAAGTATTACATTGAAGGAATTATACATGGCATCTTACATTATGTCAGTACAAAAAGGAAATGTTGCTGATGTTTTGTAGACAGATGGTGAACCTATGGCTCATTGATCTAGGCAACCAAACTTCAACCAGTGGGTGGTTCATTCAAACCCAGCCCCACCTACGGGGGCTTGGTAGCGCCCACACAACTGGTGCTGGTCATTTCCCATTTTACGGATGTGCATGTGGTTATTAGGCGCGTTTTGACACAAAGGATGTGTTACTAGCCGTGTATGACATCTATATAGCCATCAGGTTTATTACTTTCCTTAATGAAGCTTACGATACTGTTTTTTACTAACTTCTGTTTACTGATAAAATTATGGATTTTATGTGAATATGTTATGAGGCGTGACATTGTCAGGTACGTCTAATTTCTTTTTAGGTATCTTTTAGGTCATCCTGAGGTTTCTGGTTTTTATATCAAAATTTTCATCCCACGTTTTGCGTTTTGTCTTTCTCTCTGTAGTATTGAAATGTGATGACTATCTGGACTATTTTAAGGTCTTAATTTTCCTATTTTATCTATTCTGTTTCAACTGTAGATTGATAAACACTAGTGGCTAACTACGTCCCACCCGTTAACGTTATGTACTAAATCTGTCATCGTATAGTGTTCACATAATTTGTAAGTTGAAATCTGATACCTACACTTTGCATACACTACTGATAAGAGAAACTAAGGGATGTAGCTTAAATAAAACATGGTAAATGTTTCGATGAATCCGAAAGCATGATTTAAGTCTTACCACCCACACCCACATTATTGTAGCGCATTTCTCAAAAAGGCTCCAAATTTGCATGTTATCCAACAACTAATACTTTAAGATTATGCTCGGTCTAACAGCTTGTTATGTGTATAAACTCTACATCTCACACTATGCGTGAAATGTAGAGTTAACAGGGAATAGCTGGTGAATAATTTCTACTGCTATTCGTATACTTAGTTCTGAATAACAAGATATGATGAGCTGACATGTGTGATCACAGTAAAGTTGTGGTGAATACGTATTCTATAATTGTTTCAATAATGTGATCATTTTGTTTTACTGAGGTTTTTTGTTGTGATTATTTTTAACGGATTCACATTACGTATATAGGTTATCTCTGCGGAGAGTTACTGTCTAGTCGCTACTACTTGTTGCCTTCTTGATGGATTCTTCTTCTGATCATCTTTATCATGTTTCTTGTTCTCTTCAGATTTTTGAACGACTATGCAACCTTGGAGCGAATTTAGATGCACGTAATGATATGGGCCTTACTGTTCTGCACATTAAAGTACGTGATAATAATTTTGAAGATACACTAACCTTATTAATGCATGGTGCTGATCCAAACCTACGTGATATCGATGGAGCAACTCCTTTACACTATGCAATTATTGTAAGTTTTTTCATTGCTTTATTTATTTGATTGTAGCATTTATGCATCACAAAATGTTATTTCGAACAATTAAAGTTCATGGCTGAAAGCTGAATAAAATGTAGCACTTAAATTCTATGCGAATGCTTGGAATTGAAGGCAGTTCTCATCATTAGATAACTACTGATTGGTTTTATAATCCTATTGCGAAACTACTTTCAAGCGTGGTAATAATAATGCAACCCCAAAACCGTGAGATTGTTGTACTGTACTGTAAAATATACATAAAAATACTAGCCAACTATGCGCATTTGGAATTACAAAAACAAAATTAGGGCTCGGAGCCAAATGATTAGAAGTTGAGTCTACGGAACCATAAATCGGCTCCATCAGAGGTTTTATAAGCCTTATGTAGTGTTATATACTTACAGTTAATTATATAAATGAATGAGTAGTTTTCTCAGCCGACCTTTCGGTTGGCAAGCGTTTTATTTTCAAGTTGTACATTACTATCAAACCAAACTCACTGAAATATAGCACACATTTTAAAGGAAATATATTTTAGAATTCCAATAAAGTAAAAAAAATTGAATTTCTGTCATTTCGCGACCTTGTGGAGGCCGCTTCCTTTTCACTCTCAGAAGAAGCAAGTTCCACGATGTCCTAAAGTGTCAGAAATTTACTTATGCATCTCATTGGGATTTTACTTGGTTATTTCTTAAATAATCCATTTACCCAATACCCAGCTTATTCAATTCTGTCAGGTCAGATTTCGATCCTGAAGACTATAGAACAAATTTGTTTTACTTCAGTGTGTATAACATCTCTACTTGAGTACGACCTAATCAAGCTGGATTAAAAAGTATATGCGCATTTTGAATTTCATATGTGGATATTTGCCCTTCTCTTCTTTATTGAAGACAGACTTCATGCGAACTACTGATTTCCTCTGTTTTAAGAAGGTTGTTTTTTGATTACCTAAATCTCACTGGCTAGAGTCTTTTGTATACGTTGGAGATTTTCGTCGATTTAGCTGATGAAAATTTTGTGTTCTTTTGAAGTAAAATGCCTTTTTTGGCAACTAGTTTACCTGACTAAGCTCTCTACTTATCATAATTAGTATGTGCTGTGGATGTCCTTGTATAATAGATTCAGTCAGTCTTGTATTTAACTTCAGAGTTTAGTTGTTTCCTGAAGTACTACTGAGTTTTCTTTGATGCTGTAGCTTGTGCACGCCCATCTTTGGTTGGATCAAATTGATCAGCAACTATTAACCTATGTGTTCCTCTGCGGATGCCTCGACATTGCCGGTATTTTCAAATCTGATATTAATGATGGGTAGTAGCTAGCAGTGGAGTCCAAGACGCACGTTTTATTCTATTTGGGACTCGTCAGACGGATGTACCTGCCTCCCATTTGATGTTGTTCCCACTAAAACTTGAAGTGATTGGTCATTAATATTATTGAGCTGTCACGAAAATTGTTTTCCAGTATTCAATACCAATTAAAATTGAACACCCTTCTTCCTATTGTGGTGAATAAAGTTGAATAAATGAATTTGATTTACAGGAATGAATGCTGATTGTTATTTTGGACACTATTACGAAAATGATGCATAGAATACATCATTCTAATTGAATTTTACTGTTCGTACTCCACTCGTTTCATTCAACTCAAATGTACAGTGCAGTTAATCGTTAGTGTACCTACAGATATACAATCGTCATCAAAGAGGCAGTTACCGTTATACATTCTATTCTTAAGCCACAGTATTCTAATGTCTAGAGTTTACTTCAAAGCTACAGTAGCTTTGGTACTTAACTTCAGAGTAACTTCATATCATGAGAAAGGGATTGAGAGTGCATCTAAGTAGTACAAGTAATGTATTTAGTGAAATCATGTAGCTTACTTCAACATTTTTGAACTGTCATGTTAATAAACTTATTTATAAGACACACACAGGTGCCTAAAAAAGAGGCATCAGTCGTGAAATGTAGTAATGGCATAGTGATATGGAGGTGAATGTACCTAGACTAAGGCGATAATTCCTTTAACATGAAACACTGCTGACAATTTTACTTGTGTCTCCTACTGCAAATCTATTCTGTTATGCATGCTGTAGGCAGTTCGGTCACACTGCAGACAGACAAACAGACAAAGACGGGCAGGTAGATCAAATCAACGCAGAACCTCATACAAAAGTATATCGGTTCAAGTTGTCACAATTCACAGTAGCACCCAAATAACAAGTTCATAGAAAAAGACTGATATCAAAGTAGAAGAAGGTGTATGAGAGAATGAACAAATAGTCAAGCTTTAGAAGAAGTCAAAGAATGCATGCATCTGTGCCATTGTGACACATTTCCAGTCGTGTCAACAAGACTCATCAATTACTCATCCCTATGATCTCAGGAACTCCAACCAAATAGTCTAAACCTCAATACACAACTCAGACCAAATGTTGGAAGCTTCATACATTGGTGTCACACCTTTGTCTGGTCACCCTGAATTCTCTTCCAATCCAATCTAGCTCCCCACACCCCTCCCCCAACATGTTACATCGTGGTAAGCAGTGCCTCAACACGCACAGCACAGCACAGCACAACATATCCCCCCCCCTCTCTCTCTCTCACATACACACAGTCACTGAAGGTTCACAACCTCATCGATCATCTATCCTTCCTTGCCTCTAGTATTCTGCGCTTAACTTCGACACTGCCAACATCGTGATTCCACCATACGCGAGAGATGCTACGAAGACATCTATGGTTAAAGACCTGTAACAACTTGATATCTTTTATTTTTAACAGCCGTATCTCGGAGCCATATAACAAGATGGAACTGACTTCAGTGCAGTATACTCGTGCTTTAATAGAGAGTCGGTGTCACAGATGCTGTGAATTGGCTGATACCAAACGTACCTATAGGCTTATACACTCTTTATTTAGATCTTCATGACCTTCTCTATACCTTCAACTGTTGTCGACATCACATTTTAAGGTTATTAGATATGTATCGTAGAGTCGTTATACCTTTTCAACTTCATTGACTACTTTGGATCTATTTTATAAAACTTTGTGCTTCATTCTGAACATTGTTAGTTTGGTCGTCCTACGTTATGCAATTGATTTAGTGTGAGAATTGATCATCAAGTGTCTTTGTTAAATCATGCTTATCTCCTTCAAGGAACTTACTGAAAACCCGTTTATCAGCTTTAGATCGGATGGAATTTAATTAGTTGGCTGTCTCATGATATTTTGTCGATATTAAGACTGAGGTCTTCACTCTATGTGGAAAATTTTTGTCAGTATAATTTCTCTTTTCGGTAAATATGTAAACAGTATTTCATCCTACAGTCCAATAACTTTTATTCAGTCACTTTAATATGGCATAATAACTGCTTGGTTATACTTGCATATCAGCCTTAAAATTATCAGAAATCGAATCACTAGACGAAATATACTGTTAGGTTTCGGGAACCAAATTATAAGGTTAAAAGTTAGGGTTTATTAGTTAGGCCACAACTGTAGTCGAAAAATTTTCGTGACTTTGTAGAGAGATAGATTCCTGAGCCAATTAAATTAAGACTTACTATCTGTGGGATAAGGTTAGAATAAATATTTAGAATTTTGGTTTGGAGTTGAATTGCATTTGATTTTGTGGTATTATAGTTAATTTTCGCAACTCTTGGAAACATAAACTCGTCCGAAATTCCAAAAGCTCTCTGGAGGAGATTACACAGTCTCATCTACGTTCTTTTCATCCTTCTATAGTCAAACTCCAGCTAAAAGAGCGATACGGGTAGTTCAAGGTCGGTCTTCAAAATCCCACAAGCTTAATTTGTACATTATGATCTTACCAAAATATCTTTTATATTTTTGAATAAGTTGAGCATTTGGTAAACGAATCATGAATTAAATGTATTTGTAAAATCGCAATGAGGAAGAATTCTCTGAAGAAGCGATTTCCACGAGGTCGCGAAACGTCAGAAATTTATTTTCCTGCCTCATCGGCATTGTACAAATATACTTCATTCTTTTATATTTTTGCATAGACCTATCTAATATCATTATATGTGAATAGTTGCCACTGTCCCAAAGTGTTTCTAAATTTACTTCACTGCCGGGTTAAAATATTCTAATGCGATAAATTATTTTATAATAATATGGTAAAAATCACTTAATATTTGTCATGATACAGGCGTCATGGATTATTAGTCTTCTTCCATAACTACCATATTTGTTTTTCCGATCCACCTTGATTTCGATCATGTGACCATGCCGCAACTAAACTAACTTGTTCACCCAATGAATCCTTTTCTGTGCTTAATTCGGAAAAATATTTACTTGTTAGTTGTTCTATTTTTATGCTTATTCGTTATCCAATGTGTTGCCAACTACCCTTTTTATATTCAACATATCATGAGAGTAGTCGGCATTTTTAGATGAATTTGATGTCTGTAACGTCGATTTGGCACTGCTTTCTGTGTGTTTGTTTTAAAATCTTTGTCCTGAATTTCTCAAAGTTTATTCAGTGTTTAACTCAATCCAGTTCAATGTCGTTTTGTGCTACAGTTGAATAAATAAAAGCTACGTCATAACCATATTTCATTAAACTAAGTTTGATGGATGCAAAATGTGGCTATCTTTAGCAATAAGTTGAAAATAATTTATCCTGAATGATGATATCTCAGTATCACTGGCTAATGTAAGAACAAATCACTTGTTTTCTATACACGGGGTTATGTCATCTAACGTTTAATGCCTTGGTTGCATTGCGTTCTCTGAGCTGGGTTGTTTAATCGTGAAGCTTTCATCGTCTTGCTAGACGACATCATCAACACTAACTTCAGTATGAAGTGAGCTATGAGTATCTCTCCGTGAGTGATTTAGTAGCTTGTCTTGACGATGTGGTCTGTGATTGGTTGTTCCTTTCGATTGTTGTGTCATTGACTGTATAGACCTTCCTGTTGGCTTTTCCCTGCTTGACCTTTGACCTTTCTGTCGTTTATCATTTTTCTGATTGGTTGATAGATTGGGTCTATGTCTATACATCTGTTGATTGCTGACTGACCTACCTGAATGCCAAGCTTCTAGGAATTCTCTGACATTCTTTGTGTTTCCTTTGTTCAACATTTCTACATTGTCGAAATTGAATTCATGTCCATAATTATCCACGTGCATTGAAATGAGTGACGAAATGTCATGGCGTTTAGTAGCCAATTGGTGCTCATGTAGACGAAGGTCACTTTGTCCAATATAGTGTTGACTACAGTTATTGTAGTTGATTTTGTAAATGATATTGGGTTTGTCTTCTCTGATTGTTGCATACTTTGGTCTGCGTAATAGAATTTGGAGGGAATTTGTTGGTTTATGAGCCACACCAATTCCAAGTGGTTTCAGTAGTTTTGTCGTGATTTCTGATACATTCTTTATGTATGGTGAGACGATGCGTTTGTTAATTTCTGTTGATGACTTTATAGTTGATGATGTACGGGATAGGCATCTTCTGATAAAGCTTCATGGGTAACCGTTTCGTTCTTGTTTAGGATGGACATCAAGTGATTTTCTTCGTTTCTCCGTGAAGTTGTTGTACTGCAGTGTGTTCTCGCTCTTTTGAATAAAGTCTGCACGCAACTGATTTTGTGTGTTGTTGGGTTGTTGCTATTGTAGTCGAGGATTTGGTCAGTATGTGTTGGCTTCCTGTACACTTGGCTTTCCAGCTTTCCGACATTTGTCCTAGTGACTAAGACATCCAGGAATAGTAGTTGGTTGTTTGACTCTTTCTCCATTGTGAATTCGATGTCATTGAAAATGTTGTTGATCAAATTGTGGGTGTTTTCTATATCATCTTTTCTAATGATGATAAAAGTGTCGTCTACATAGCGAATCCAAATTTTTGGTTTGATCATAGGTAGAATAATGGCTTCCAGTCTCTACATCACTGCTTCTGCAATTAATCCAGATATCGGTGATCCCATTGGAGTTCCTTTCATCTGTTTGTATATCTTGTCGTTGAATTGGAAGTATGTTGTCATTAAGAGCTCAGAGAACATAATACAATCAAGACCATCCACCTGAGCTACAAATATTCTCCATTATTTCAAAACGTTTAGTGTAACGCCACTAGGGTAGTTAAATGCGTGATAGTCGCAAGGTTTTTGTTTTATACATCGTTTGTTGTGCGTCTTACATCTAACATGATGTAAAACACCCACTCTTCCAAGCTAAGTTGTGGTTTATTGGTGTAGGTCTTATAACCGATGAGTCATGGGTCCGAATCCCACTCTGCCTACCTACTCTCACACAACGGGTGTTGCTCATTGACTACTGCACTAACATTCATATGGTTGTTAAGTGAATTTCAATCAGTGTTTTCGATAGGTTTTTGTATCGTTTTCAGAATATACCGTAAGAAATGACGTTCAAATGATGCTTAATTTTTAAAACAAATCGTTTTAAGTTTACGCTTGCTACACATGAAAGGTACCACTTGTGAACATTACTATCACTACATGAAATGACCCAGTACAACTAAGATATTCTTACCAATGTTTGCACTCATTAGTTGTTTATTGCTAAAACTACTGTTGAATATTTTCTCTTTGTAATATATACCGGTTTATGTAATGCAAGAATTTTAGAACATGCTTAATGTGTGATTTCCAACTTTATAGAAATGATGAGTATTGAACGCATAATTTGCACCAATGCTTGTATTCATCTTTGTGCTTTCCTCATTATTATTTCACTAATTAGTCTGCGCATACTAGTTGACATCAGTAGTTCGTTCAATGATTTTTTAAAGATGCCATTTCATTAGATTGTGTTCAGTATGTGAGATACCCATCTTTCTCTAGTAAAAGAGAAGATACAACGTGCCGAAATCAAATGGTCAATAGTTTAGAATGTACCCTATTGGTTAGTTTCAAAGTGGCAAATATATCTTATTTGTTAGCAAGGATAGTATGTCTATCTAGCCTTAAAGTATCTTAGTAGTCTAAGAAACCATACAACATAAATATTTGGAAGACAAAGTATAAACAAGGTACTTTTGTTTAGCCGACCGTCTCCTCTACTTTTTTTAGGTGTAACGATGATAATTCCATGTGGCGAACTCCTTCATTATACAAAAAAGTTAAGTATGAAGAATAGATACATGTTTTTCGAGAATCCTTAAAGATTACTAACCGTAGGTAAATTGAAATCGAAATGACAATCATTTTTACCAGCCGCTACCTGTAAACACTCGATAGTCATTCCTCACTTAACATAGGGGAAGTAGTAGGTGCCTTTTCCGTATGTGGTGAAGAATCAAATAGATGTTTCTTCTTTGACTGCTTAACTTTGACTTTTTACAGGGTTATAACGAAATATTGTACCATTGTAAGTGTTTAACCACGAAATTCTGTTAAATTGCTACGTAACAACAGGTAAAAAGATAGGTAAATCAATATAGAACTTTGCAGAAAAGTTCATCGGTTCAGTTTTCGATAACTTACAGCATCATATGAAGATGAAGTATACAGAAGAATAAGTGCAATATGGAATAGACAAAAGTATATGAAAGGAGACCAAACAAATGCATGAAGATTAGCGGAAATCCAAATTTTGAAGATGATAAAGAGCGAAAACGTATGATTCGAAGTCATCGGTTTTACATCCTTTCACCAAGAGTTTGAAACTATGGATTGCAAACATCTAAAAGGTTGCAGCAACACAGTCAGCAATATTTTACACAGTTCATACTAACTGCAGTAGAATTTATGAATTTCTGCTGCATCTTAGTTTGGTTACACTTAGCCTTCCTTTAGCCGATTCCTACTTTTGGTCGTATTAGGCATCTAGATAAGCCGTAACCCTGTGAAGGTTCACAGCTTCATGGAATTACTAGCCTTTCTCGTCCAGCACTCTAATCTTAGCCACTGCACTGCTCACTTTGTAGTTCCAGCACATACTAACAATGCTACAGAGACAATTATGATCCAAAATCCATAGCTTCCTCTTGTCTTCTTTCAACAGCTGTCTAACAGTCGTACAATAGTTTAAACTGAAGTATTCTGCAGAATTATTTTTCTTGCACTAAATATGGTGTAAATTAGCAAACAACAAGTGGACATTGTACATGCAACTTAGCTTCTAAATTTACTAGTATCTGAATAATCATTTATTTATTTTGAAAACTAGGAAATTTTCCTACTGAATACTATACAAATATGAAAGCATCATAAGATTTGAAATATACTCGCTTTGTAATAAAAATGAAATATTTTCTGAATGCTGCAAACATATCAATAGCAATTAGATGCAGATTTTGATGAAGTTCAACACCTTATTTAAGCATAAACCGTACTCTTGTTGTATATGTCCGACGAACAATACTACGAAAAAGGTCCAAGCTTGGACATTACACATCTCTTGTAAATGAAGAACTCCAAAGTCGATTAGAGATGAAAAATCTTACTGCAAAAATGGAGTGATAAAACGACTGGTACCCTCGATTTCCCGAAGAAATTGTTGAGAGCTAAGATATTTAGATACGTCAATTGATTTTGCAGTATAAAGCAGCGTTCTCAGTATTCTCTGTATGATTCTTCACACTAGCTTGTTGAAATCAACCAGGCAATTCGGAGATGGTTCTGAAACAGTGTTTGTTTCAGAATACGCTTTGTCGGCGACAAACAATGTTTACTAGATGTGAATTATATTTGTTCTTTGATGATATTTTAAAAGAGAATATTAGGAGTCTAAGAAATCATCTAGTAACAGCAATGTCTGTTTCATGATCTAAAAAGGCTTCAAAGTGGTAGAGAATAGTACTCCTACTGTGTTTAATTACGTATGTGACTGTAGCTCGTTTGCTTAGGTCAAGGGTTCAAACCCCCTCCATCTACCGACGTCTTATCAGTCAGTGTCCTTAGCCTGTGCACAGTAAGTGTCTCTCATTGTCGTCTAGTACATGGATATGGACGTGTTTATTGAGAGGATTTGGGCTATTGAGATTTCATTACTAAAGTTTTAAAACCGATTTAGTTGGATCGCATGAAAAATTTTACGATTATTTGTGTAACTCTTTAATATTCAATAAATCACACCAAATCCTACACGTAATAACTGCTTATATGGAATAAATATAATTGAATACGTTGGTGACTAGACCATGGTAGCTGGTAATATTCTTTAGTGATCGAATGGTCTTACTATGTTAGTCACAGTGGCTAAATCGCCCACCAGTTTGCATTTAGCATGCAAAAAATGCACTTTTTCAGACATCCACTCAGGACATTCGGGGGAATTTCTCCTTTAATGGACTAAGTCATTTTCACATTCTGTGTTTATTATGAAACCATTGGTCAAAATGAGAAAAACTGCTTCAGGATTAGGCATGTAATATTTTAGCTCTAAAAACAAACTGCTAAGATATGTATAACTTCATAATGAGGTATTTACTTCTTACTTTTACGTTTTTCTTCAAGTTTTCAGTAAGCATTTTTATTCATAGTGTGAATAGAATTTACATAGTGGTTTGTTAGAATCAAGTCCAAATTAATTCACTAGAGTTCAGTGAATATGGCTAACAAGGCAGTGAAAAAATATTAGAAAAGCTTCAGGTGACAAGGGCTATCGATAAGCAGTGACTAACAGTGGAATCCAGATCTCACACAGAAGACTGACTGACCAATTCGATTCAGTCAACAATAGGGAACTGCAGGCTATGAAATAAGAAAATGGGTAACTGACAACCATTTGACAGCATTTACGGTTTAAAAACACAGAACCCTTTAACATACATCAAAGAACCCTTCACTAAGAGATCCAAGACTGACTAGTAATTCCCCAAGTAAGTATATTCTTGGTCTGAATCATGTAAATTTAGACACAGCTATCCATTTATTTAAATGACAGGATAGATGAAATTTGATACTGCCTGCCGGAGCAGCAGTAATCTAATAACTGTGACTTGCTTTCTTTCTTGGTAGTTTTGTCCTTTATTTTCCATTCCGTTGTTCCTTATATCTTTCTTAAACATCTGTCAAATTTGATTTTTCTGGTTTATGATATATGCTTTATTATTTTGTCGTTATTCCGCCTCTAACACCGGTTCTATCAAATCTTAATAATTCTCCCATAAACCATATCTCCTCCCGACCGAAAGCTGGTTTCTTGAAGTAGTAGTTGGTCTTATGTATCAAAATGACCCAACGACCTATGCTGGTGGAACGCTTATTCCCTAGAGGTTCTACCATTTCAGAAAGTTCACTTGGGTAGTGGTATGACGGAAAGCAGTTACCTTTTTAGTCCAAATTGGCACGCTATGATGGGGGTCTGAGGAAGACGTCGTACTGTTGACTGGCTGGAATGTGACATTAATGATGTTGTGTAATCAGCGATATGAGGATAGCTGGAATCGGAAAAAAGCGACCTAAATCTGAAAGTTGCAAAAGGGCCGTGCATAATCGACCTCAAGTAGATGTTAACTAAGCTCTGTGGTTGTGCATCAGTATTGCTAACCTTTCCTTTCCAAGAAGAAGAGCGTATGTCATATTATTTTTAACTCTACTAAACAAACTGAATAAACATACATCATATTGCCATAAACCATCGTTGAAGAGGATCAGTGAGGGATCGCACTCTTTCTAGAACACCTATTTGGACTCCCATCACACGCTAGTACGGGACTGGGTGTGTCTGCACCTTACTGTTCACAGAAAATGGGCGTCGGTAAGGCCTGTCTGTGCTGGACTGAAAGATAAGAAAGTGAAGTATATGAACAGGAAATAGCTTATTATTTATTCGAACCTAACAGCAATGCTCATCCTGAGGAAACCTAGTGTGGTATTCAGTCTGCTGCAGAAACAGCGATAAAGACACTTGGTAGCCTACATCCAAAGGTTAGCAAACGTCAGTGAACTTCTCCAACGTCACCCGAACTGACTGATACAAGAAGACTCATTCCAGCTGGCTGTGACCACGGTGAAGAAAAAAGGTAACTTAAACGTAAATTGAATGAAAGTCTTCGCAATGATCGTGAGCAGTGGTGAGTAATGAAAGCGAGAGAAATAGACAAAGCATCGCGATTAGGTAACAACCCCCCAATTATTTAGGCTTTTTATTGAAACCGGCGAAAAGATCATGGTGAGTGGAACCATCACCGAAAAGGATGGGATTCTGATAACCTACAGCGTTGAGCAGAACACTTTGTAGCAGAATTCAACTGCCCCCATAGCAACGCGTCAGTTGCTCAGCATGTGACTTGAACCTGAAACGACGTAAAGCAGCAGGACCTGACAGTTTGCCACCTGATGTTTTCAAGTATGGAGGTAGGAAATTGCTGATAAGAGTGACGGAGGTACTAGGCAGTGTATTGGAATCGGAAGTAGTACCTTCAAACTGGTGTACTTCACCGATCATCCCAGTCTACAAGAAGGAGGAGAAGTCTTCTTGTAGCAACCATTGGAGAATTAGTTTAACCGGTATTCTCTCCAAGATCCTAGGATCCATAGCTAACCGACGCGCAACTGGAACTCGAAAAAATCATGTAGGTTTGAGATCTGAATGAGGGCGCACTAATCATATTTTCACTCTCCGACAGGTTCTGGAACGCAGGCATACTTACTGGCCACCAACACTTGCCATATTTCAACCTGACGGAGGTATTTGATTCTGTCAGCAGTAAGGCGTTGTAGGTGTTCCTGGTTTTGAAGTGAGTATTAACCAAGTATGTAACCCCAATCAAAGCTCTCTACTCGAATTCACGCAGCCGTGTCAGGGCATATGGGAAGTTATATATGAACTGAAGATAACTAGTGGTCTCCCACAAAGATACCCACTGTCACCGTTCCTATTCAAACTCATCATTGACGTACTAATTGACATAACCTTCGGTATGTCTGACTTCACTGGGATTGACCTATTCCCTGGAGGTCATGTGGTTGACTTCGAGTATGCAGACGATATTGTCCTGCTAGGTGAGGACGCTGGCAAAATGCAGTATCTGAACGCGTTGAGTAGAAATCTGAGTACATTTAGCATGGATTTCGCTGGTACATGTCAGATGTAAGATGATGCTCCAGGACTGGTCTGGAACGACTCCAAGCTTGATAGTAAGGAGTGAAGTGGTGGAATGTGTAGACTACTTCAATAACTTAGAGAATTACAATAGTCCGAACGGGATACAGGAGCCGGGTTTGGCATTTCCCAGCTGAAGTCATCTATGGTGCCGACTGAAGAGATATTATTCGACTATCTATTAAAGCACGAGTATACTGCACTGAATATATATATATATATATATATATATGGCTCCGAGATACGGCTGTTAAAAATAAAAGATATCAAGTTGTTACAGGTCTTTAACCATAGATGTCTTCGTAGCATCTCTCGCGTATGGTGGAATCACGATGTTGGCAGTGTCGAAGTTAGGCGCAGAATACTAGAGGCAAGGAAGGATAGATGATCGATGAGGTTGTGAACCTTCAGTGACTGTGTGTATGTGAGAGAGAGAGAGGGGGGGGATATGTTGTGCTGTGCTGTACTGTGCGTGTTGAGGCACTGCTTACCACGATGTAACATGTTGGGGGAGGGGTGTGGGGAGCTAGATTGGATTGGAAGAGAATTCAGGGTGACCAGACGAGGGTGCGACACCAATGTATGAAGCTTCCAACATTTGGTCTGAGTTGTGTATTGAGGTTTAGACTATTTGGTTGGAGTTCCTGAGATCATAGGGATGAGTAATTGATGAGTCTTGTTGACACGACTGGAAATGTGTCACAATGGCACAGATGCATGCATTCTTTGACTTCTTCTAAAGCTTGACTATTTGTT
Source organism: Heterobilharzia americana (assembly GCA_944470555.2). Classification (NCBI taxonomy): domain Eukaryota; kingdom Metazoa; phylum Platyhelminthes; class Trematoda; order Strigeidida; family Schistosomatidae; genus Heterobilharzia; species Heterobilharzia americana. The sequence continues at coordinate 96,626,699 of OX104134.1, forward strand.
CATTCTCTCATACACCTTCTTCTACTTTGATATCAGTCTTTTTCTATGAATTTGTTATTTGGGTGCTACTGTGAATTGTGACAACTTGAACCGATATACTTTTGTATGAGGTTCTACGTTGATTTTTGCTATCTTTCCTTATTGTTTTTAGGATTATTAAAGCATCCTCTTCTTATGTTGAGACGACGACAGATTTGTTTGTTGTTGCTGATCGACCAATTTTATTGTGTTTTTTTATTACCACAGCATTTTATACATTCTGCTTGTGTTTGATTAGGCCAAGAATTTCATTCACTTTTCTTCATGCCTATCTTTAGCAAAATAATTATATGAATGCGCAAAACTTGATTATTGTGGAGCATGTAAGTAAAGTATATCGATGCAGTCTGTATTTGTTTCTGAGAAGTCGACTTTCGGTGGAAAATTAGCAAATTATTCGCAAATCACGCGATTCATATTGACGTTCCTCACGTCTAAGTAGCTTTTCAACTGCCCCACTATGGTTTCAACACTTCGCAGATCACGAAGTTTTGACCTCGGTAGAAGTGTCATGAACTAGTAAGTTACATTAGGTAGCCAGATTCAGTTGATCTGTATGATTCGACTTTGTTTACTGATTGGGACCTGGTACACCGTTGAGGAGTTTGTCTTTAAATTCACAAAACGGTTGTCCAGTGTTTCGATCACTGATCTGACCAGCGGAATCTACAGATCGTCAGCGTGAATGGTTTCTAACTACTCATGTTGTTGAGTAGTGTTTCTTTGCATTTAATTGTGTTCAGAATAGTCTTTTGACTTCCTAAGTAAGCTGAGGTTATATATATTCTAATGTATTCTCTTACTTATATTCAGACACTGATATTATTGCGTCAGAGAATGTTGGTGATATAAATGGTCTTCGTCGATTAATTCTTGTTACTCTTGCTCTGAAAAAAAAACTATCAAATCGATTAGTGACATGCAATTTGTATTAATAATTCATACTGAAAATGCTTTTCACTTTTTCCATCCTGATCATTGTTACTTCTCTGTATACTTTTCAATTTTCTTCAGTATAATTCTTCGATTCATATTATTCGTGCACTTTTGGCATTTGAAGCTGATCCCTGCGCTTTGAATAACAATCAGCACAGCTGTCGACACTTACTTTGTCGTCATTCTGAAAGGTTAGTTCAAATTGTCATCTAAAACAGCTGTTATTACCACTATTGCTGCTTTGACTCCAAGTACCATCTGACTACATTTTTCAAAGAAAATATTTTACTTTAATCTATGCCTTTGGGATTCCCTGACACCACATACTTATGTAATAGTCCCAGACTCCTTCCAAGATATTAAAGTGTCGTGAGAGTCGCACTTTCGTTAATTGTTGGAGTGAGATGCAACAATACTTATTTGCCAACTTTTGAAAAATTTTTATAACGCTATAGTCTTACATTAATAAAGGTGAATATTTGATAAACTGCATAAGATGGAGGTCCTTACTAAAGAGTGAACTTTACTAATTCCGTAACTAGTATTTAGTGAATATTTCGTAAACTCGGTGCTCTTTCTAATCTACTAGATGAGTCTACCAATTGTCCTTGTCTCAGTTGAATCCTTACCACTTACACCGCGAAAATCAACATAGAACCTGGTACAGTAGTGCATCGGTTTCAGTTGCTATACTTCATAGCAGCATGCAAGGAATAAGTGTATAGAAAAAGTAATACTAAAGTAAACAAATGCTTACGCAGATGAGGAACAAATGGCTGAAAATTAACCAAATGTTTAACAGTTTGAAGATGCCAAACAGTGTATTCGTTTCCGCTATATTGATCGATTTTTAGCTACATCACCAAGAGCCTCCAACCACTGATTCCCACCATTTCGATGGCTGTAATCAGGCATTTAGGACTTAACTACATTTTTCAGGCATACAGTCTTCCTGAAGTGATACCAAGTATCAATCTGAACTTTTTTCTAACCGAGTCCTACTTCGACTGGTATTGTACGTGGGAGTAGGCTTTGGGACAGCATCCAACGTACAAGTTACCTCAATCGCTGAAGGTTCACATCGTCATTAACTGACTTGCCTGCCTTGTCTATTACACTTCGCCAAACCTCAACATTATTCGCACAGTGAATCCACTGTACCAAAAAAATGGTACGAAGACAATTAACATCAATTACTTGCAGCCATTCCTACTTTTAACTGCAGGCCTCAAAGTCGTATGACAGGATGGAACAGCCAACACCGCAGTAGACACGACCATTAACAAACAGTCAGTTAACTCACCAGTTGACAAATGACAAACGAGCCCTCTGTATCCGACTTCAGACTTAGTCAGCAACCAGCCAATTCCACCTGATGCAACTCACCAAGTAAGTCAAGTGGTCGATGTATTCCACCACTCTTCACTCTTTATCCTGAAAATCCGAGTGGATGCACACAAGTCCTGAAGCATCATCCTACACTTAACACTGCGAAATTCATGTTACCCAACCCAAACATACTCACAAGGCGTTCACAAAACTCTGCATTTCGTCAGCGTCTTCGCATAACACGACCATGTCGTCCTCATATACAAAGTCAACCACATCTCCAACTAGTAGATGAATCTCTGTAAAGTCGTGTGTATCCAAGGATAGTTCCATTAGAACTAGGTTCCACCAATTTCGAATCTTTATTTATTTATTTATTTATTTGTTGCAACAAACTGATTGGGCTGAAGGTGTCGAGTGAATAGCTAATCTTTATCCAGCTAACACATTTTCTGTCACAACTGCTTTTTGTACACAAACACTAGTCATTAGTGGTGTAGATATCGGAAGATGTAGTGAGAATTAGTCAAGCATATCTCTCCTTTTTGACTCTTCAGTCAGTCCATCGTGTTATAATGATACGCGAAAAGCATACGATGATAATCGGCAAGAAGTCTGAATACATCAAAGACAATATCATCCATCCACTTAGATAGCTCATCATTGATGTGAAAATGATGCACACATTCACATTTTGACTATATCTCATAAATAGTTGTGTAGGATTAGAGAGAAGTCTAAAATACTTATTAGTGCAAGAAAACTCTCACCAATGACCTATCAACTATTCATTTCAATTTAAGTGTGCAGACCAGTGAACACAATCCAAAGTAACAAACATTCTTGTTCTCATGTGTATATTGACTTGTTTTCAAAGTTAACTGAAGTATATTTTGGCTGGAGGAAAGGTTTAAGGTGGTCAGAGTGAAACCTGGTGTCAGTTCATGAAGTGTCTGAGTGTTGATCTGAGCTGTGTAGGGGAATGTAGACTTTGTGGTAGGAGTTTGTGTGACTGTAGGTGGTATGGTTCAGATTTGATCTCAGAGGTGGAGATACATCCATATATATTATCTCCGTCATTATCTTTATAGGGAGTTCCCTTATTGTTCTATCAGCAGTTCCTCCCTTCTCATGACTTTGAATTTATTTTGACTACTTTCTACTTTATTTCTTCATCTTTTATCTGACTGTCTTCTCGATTGATGTGTTGATATGAGGTGTGTCAACTTGGACCGTTACGCAATAATACCAATAATACCAATGTTCATTAGAACTAATCGACTGAATTATTTGGTACTAAGTCGAGTTATAGTTGTCGTTTTCGTACTCCAGATCAACCAGGTGCACTCTTGGGTAATTTATTCCGTTTAAAGTTTCAGGTACTTAGGATTATTTCCATTAGCACTTCCACAACAAAGTTGAAGAGGAATAATGGCAGTGGGCATCCTTGATGGATGCCTTTTCGTGTTGTCTCTTCAGATGACTACTCCTTTTAAACCCTTACACAACTTTGTGAGTTCGATTATATAATTTTCATTAAAATTACGCACTTTTTCACCACTCCTTCCCACCCAACTGTTATTGAAATGTACGTTAAATAGGGCTGATAGTTCTATCCTTGTGGTATGTGCTAGATATTCTGTTGATAATATTCAATTGGTAAGAATTTGATAGGAATTTTCAGATGTAATGTTTTAATATTTGGTCAAGAAAATGTCACTTTATCAGACCGAAATACAGCATCTTATAGTTTTATGTACAAAAAAGCTGTCATGCCAGTGTTTTCGATGTGTGTATACATTCAGTGTTGCTTTCAAGCTCATATTAAAGTAGTAAGGAATAATAATTCATTTCTAGCCGAATGACCAAAATTTATTGCAGAAGGAGGATTGAAGTTGAAAGTTCAGTCAACAACCTCCAGATTACTAATATGGTGCTCTACCAACTATGCCTACACTCTACAACTACTAGTCAGAATCCGATTTGTTTTCAGTCACTGTAATCAGCTGTAATATCAATGAGCAATGTGCATTGGTGTGTTGTGCTCTGTCATATCAAATTTTCAGCTTCGTCTTATTCCAGTCAGACTATATTGAATAAAAGAGTCAGAGAGGAGCGATACATTAGTTTTTATCCATACTGATTCAAGTTGAAGGATAGAATGATTCACCGTTTAGTTTGCGTTGTTCGCTATTAGATAACCGTACCGATGCTATCCCAACCGAGATTCAGTGTAATTGCTTGTTAATTTGGCATTAAAGTACGTAAAAACTATGTTCTCGCCTTCTTTTTAATAGCTTTCAACCCTCAAAAATTAATACTGTATAGGTTTACTATAAAGTATTGAGCTACTCTACTTCGAATTCTACAGACCAGTAGTGGGTGTTTTAAAAAATTGATCAAGTTACAGTCAGCTAGTCAAACTTTGTATCTACATGTATGTACATTGATAAATTGTTCTCTGAAAAAGTTATCAGAAAATAAGATTGTTTTATTGAAACTTCTCATTCCTTCGTTCTATCCAAATGAATTCAGTGATATTAGCCCATCTGATAAATTAACTACCAATTTTGTCTTCTTAGTGATTTCTAATATTTACCACACCGTAGCAACTAAAGACATGTATACTGGAATACTACTTAAAGTTTTAAAGCTTTTACTGTAGCAGAAGAATGATTCATGTAGTAAATAGATGTTGAACTAGTGAGTCGTGGTTATCTTATTGTGTACTGAAATTCCATTTTGAAGTCAGTTAGCAGGGAGTCTTAGACCTAGCCATCGGGGTTTGTTGACACTGATTAGCCACAATCTTAAGGAAATTTATCTTCTTTCAGATACTCAACCTCAAATGGCCTAGTGCTTAAATTAGAGACTTTACCAATAAACCAATTATTTCACCGTATATTAACCGATGTGGTTGTCAAGTCCTATGTGTTGGACACTGTTGGATCACTGTGTTTCACTTATTGTCTGATTAGTTGGTCAGTGTTTATTTACAGCAGTGGAAATTAAAGTACGACATGTTTACCTTGTTCAAAGTGGAAGGTTGTGACTGTTCACTTGAAAATTTATGAGAGTATTTCTCGTTGGCTGTGTGGGGATGCATGCCGTCTAACAAGGCACAGTATCTTTTCAAAACTACTGAAAAGAAATTACTTCAAAGTTATTACACTTGAATTACTAGCCGTTAGTCGAGTAGAAACAATGCAGTCTTGTTCTATTTGTTAAGTATCAGCCAGAAGATTCATTAAAGAACCAGGAAGCACTGAGCATCAATAGGAATTAACATTAGATTCAAGTACACCTGCCGACTTGGTTGAAATTATTAGTCAGAAACATGTTGCCCATTAAGCATAGATACTTTAAATTCTTTTACTATCCTTCTACATTGCACCTGTAATTGTCCTTAGATGTTAACTGGTAATGTACAAGTACAAAATACATTGACTGATAAAACTCTCTATCCAAGTATATCACTTAATGTGATAAGCTGACTTCAACAATCCTACGCCTTAACTCTAAAAAATGCGTTAGTTATCAACCCCTGAAAATTTTCGCATTTCTTAAACTCAGACTATTTTTTACGACCTCAGTGCAGATTCAAGAACACGTTGTCACCGGAGACTTTATGTTCAGAAATCGATAAGTGTGTATCGTCGAAATAAAAGCCATTATTTTTTGACATGCAATTAGTCTATTTTAGATTATTCATTATGTCTTTCTCTTATTCCGCTGCCAACCGTACCTTTTTAGATGGACAATATTCTAGATATATTACAGCATGAAGTTTCTTATCATTACGTTAGACACAAATGCACAGCAGTTACTCTACACTATTTTGTACTTGACCGACAAGTGTTCTCGAATATTAATTTGTCAGAGAAGAGATATACTTCATTTAGCCAGTAACTGAACTTTGGGTATTGTTAATCATATGGTAAGTTACGCTATGAAGGTATACCTTAAGAGGACTCAAGCGATCTTTTTCTACTCATACGCTAACTGTCTCTTAATTCCCTCTAACCTGTATGTCGAATAACCCTCCGACTATAAAACATCACCCCAAAGATAGCACACTCCCCCCTACCCTGCGGCCTTCCGTTGCCACCGGTAAAGGTTTTCTAGACGCATTTAAAATTAATCAAAGTTTAATTTTAAAGGCTGCGCGTGACCGACCCCAAACAGATGTCCTTTAAACTCACCGGTCTCATACCACTATTACTGATACAATCCCTCTTTCAGTTACCTCAAAACGAGGTAACCTTCTACAGTGTGAGTAGTTGAGAAGTGTCGAACCTCTCTACAACTCTTTCAGCAGTTGAGTTTCTGTTAATTGCCATAATATTCTCCACATTTTCTCCTTCTTGTTTTTCCTCAAATGTCTATGTTAATAATGCTACGTCATCTTTAGTTTGTTCTGGCTCTTTAACCTTTAATAGCGATTCGAGTTTATGCAGCAAAATATCTGGTGTTCTGAAACTACTCTTCAAACCATTTATCGAAACCTTCAATGTGCACAATTCCTGTCCCATAAAATGACAAGTTTCACTGGTCAAGAGGTTGGTATGTGGGGATCATGGATGTATGCTTTGTTTATGAAACATGCATGCACCACTGAAGTACAGTCATTCACTTGACCTCACTCGATGTATACGATCAATGTACGAAATCCATACCTCTAGCTTTTGGGTATTCATATACTTGCATATTTGGTTATGGATTTGAGCTCGTTCTAGACGTGAAAGAGCATCGCTGAACTAGATCCTAGTTGTCAGTCGCCTATGTGCTGTTTGACTTGTTGATCCACTGAGGACTAAAGAGAACAGTAAAAGTTGCCATTGTCTCTTTGCATTCTGTGCTTCTGCACCAACTGACTGCATTTCGTTCAAAGTGAGCAGTGATTTCTACCATGAACTATTTATTCTCTCAGTGGAAACCGAACGCTTGGATATGGTTATCGTATTGGACGATTTCAATACACAAGTGGATAAGCGAGGCGAGACAAAAAGTCCTCTAAATAGTAATTTTGGAATCCCATCCGAATGAATTGGCAGTGGAGATCGCCTACTACAAATGTGCTCCGATAACCACCTATTTCTGGTCAAGACGAACTTCAAACAGAGAGAAACACTGTTTAACATAGCATCCACCAACCTGAACTAAACGGTGAATAGAGATCGACTATATTGGTGCTATTTATAGCTAGAAAGGGTCGATGGAAGATTGCCGGCCCTTCTAGATGCGAATAAAATAGTGGCACTAGGTAGCAGTAGACTAACGTTTGAATTTATGAAGGAAACTGATGTAAAACTGTAACCGAGAAGAAAGGATCTGCGGTAGACGGCTAGACCAATGGTTGGAGCTCTCATGGGAACTCCTCAACTATCCTTCAGCTACTCGTTGTTTACCCATTGTCCACTAACTCCCTGAATGGAACTTTGAAATAAGGGTTTAAACTTCTACAGAAGCCGAGAAGGTTATAAATAACCTGAAGTGGGGAAGGCCATCAAGCCCCGATGAGCTAGCACCAGCTGTATGTACGGATATTGGTCGAGAGTTATTACTTAGATTGTAAAGTTTTAACTAGCGTATAAGAATCATATATTTTCTCTTCTGACTGGTCTTGATCACTGTTTTTTCCAGTCTTCAATTTCGGTGAAAAAACTTCCTGTAATAGCCACGGGAGAATGAGTGTGATGAACACACTTCCTATAATCATTAGAGTTTCAGCCAACTCGAAAAAATCAGGCGAATTCCAGCTGTACCTCACACTAGCTGTGTTTCACAACCTTAAATTGACATTAGACTCCATCTATCGAGAGGTTCTATGGCAATGTTTCTCATATTGTAACATACCTTTTCAGCTTAACACCGAAGAGTGTTACAGCCTGCTGTGAGATAACTGATGAGTTGTGTCTGTCCAGTGCTGTCATTCAAGGAAGCACGCTCTCACCATTTTTATTTCATTCTGTCGTACATGTGGTTATAGAGGTCTTCTTCCTGTCATCTGAGTTAAGCAGACTTGACTTTGTCATGTGAGTTTTTTATTAGACCTAAAGTACCCAGATAACATAACCTTGTTAGGTAAAGATGCTGACTTGATCCAGAATTCGCCCCGAATGGCAATTTGAGAACCGCTGGTATGCGTCTTTCACCATCCTTCAGATGCATATTGTCGTCTTCGTACTGGTCTTCATTGCCGCTTCATCCGATTCGACTTCCCAAGTAAATGAAGTGTTCTTCGCAATCGAATTAGCACTGAATTAATCATTGATTGACGAAACATCAGTATGGATACAAAGGACTCGCTCATTCACGCTATTTATAGCACTGACGTGATACCTGATCGTGTGTCAAGGGTAGAGTGCACCGCCCAGCAGTTTGCCTTGTTCTGCTTCATATTTTTGAGACGACTCTTAAAGTTTGAGGACAGGTGTTCGACCTCCGTTATCTTTACTGTTTACGTTGTGTGTCATTGAACCACCATGTCAGTTCGCTAGAAGTCAAGCTTTTAGGTGCAGGAGGTTATTCATTTGCATAAGTTGTGGAATTTTATCAGTTAACATTTCTGGGATTTGTTTCAAGGTATGCCTCTTCACAAAGTGTTAACTCAAGTATGTTTGGGCTGGAGAATGTTTAGAGGAGACCAGACTGAAATGTGGCACCTGTTCATAATGGTTCAACTGTTGGTCTGAGCCGTGGAGTTTATGGTTGGGCTATGCGTAACAAAAAAATTAGTTGGAGAAGACTTTAGGTGGTATGGTTCCGAATCGAGCTCATTGACGCATTTACAACCACATATTACCTTCATCTTAATCGTTAAACCAAATTTCTCCATTCGTTTATCTCATCTCCCTCTATTCTCATGACTTTCAACTCATTTCGGCTACTTTCTATCATATTTCTCTACTTTTCATTTGCGTGGTTTCTACTTTTTATGTGCTGATATGATGGGTGGCCACTTAGATACTCATAATAGGTCTAAAGTCTTACATTTGATGAAGTTGTTGTTGAACTTTGTAACAAATAGTTCAATTTGGTTATCCGAGCATTTTACGTAAGCAGTAAGTTTTATTAACTTCTGGAATTGTCACTGGAGTGGTAACACCTGTTCTGTTTAATTTCATTGTTTTTTTGCTATAAGTACATTTCATTCTTTGTTTTGTAAAGTAGACTGCTGAGCTTCAAGTTAAATTTTAAAATGCTTTTTGTGTTTTTAATACTTAGCAACGGAAGATAATAAACTTCATTGATTCACCAGGCACTAGGAAAATGTATCACTCCTGAATTTACTTCCCGAAAACTAACTAGGTTTTTGCAAAACTCATATTAACATACGAGATAATTTATTTTGAAACAAATAACAGGTTAGCTACTGTTTATTCTCAGTTAACGAGACAGCTGTTAGTTGAATGGAAATAATCGGTCGAGTGTATCGCAAAGATGACCCTCCTAGCTTTATGGTCTTGTTGTAAAATAATTGATAGAGTTCAGTCAGCACTAGACAATATGAAATTGCTTCCTCTCCAGTAACTAATCAATGTACTTAATCCAGTCCTGCAGGAGGTTAGTCATGCCTCGAATAGCTCAGTGGTAACATCGCTGACTGCAACAGTGGGTGATGCAGGTTCGGGTCTCAGGTGGAACATCAATTCCGTAGAATTTACAGATGCACCTTGCTGACGAGTGCTGACGAAAACTAGGTCCAGGGCTTCCTACTGATTGCCTCAAACCAAATAGCATTCATCGAAGTGCATCGCGTTACTGAGCCTCAGCCTGGTGATCACGTTTTAGAATGATCGTTAAAATTCGATCAACGCTTAGGACTAGAAAACATGAAGTTGATCACGCTCAAGTTGTCAATCAATGTAGCGAGATGATATTTAGCATCAGTTTGTTTTCTCACTGATTACTGCTGGTGTAGCGTAATCTTGCTGTGAAAAGGTTTGATAATCTGTTTCTCAGTCTGTTAAGTCTTTTCTTATTGTAGTATCTGATTCTTGGAATGTTTTCCAAACAATGCTGTACAATCAATTGAAGATGTCTAAATGACAATGGATTGCGTTATTGTTTTAGTGTTAGTTCCCGTTCAGCTGTTAAGATGACGTAGCTGTCAAATATTACCTGAAATGCTGTCTTCCGAGAATGCATGTCGACATAGACTTTAACACTGCTACATTAAAATATACTAAGGTAAATGACTCTCTTATACAACCACTGTGTACAGTCTCACACAGTAGGCAAAGTAACACACATTGTGTAAAGGCTAATGATTGTACCTGGCTGCCTATACCCCGGTAGATGGAGTAGGATTTCAACCCATGATCTACAACTGTACATAAGCTAAAGAAAATAATACTATTGTGATATAGTAAATCTCCATAACTCCACTGTATGTGAATGAAATCAAGACAGTGCTAATAAACATGACATTCTGATGCTAGCTAGTAGAACAAACATAGCTTGTCTTGTTTCACAACTGTAGGAGAAATTTTTTTAAAAGATTATTCAAATTGTTCTCTACTACCTTATCAAATAGATGGAGAAATTTCAGTTGCAGCATTTACTTAAAGTGCGATATCAATAGCCAATATTATTACATCAAATACGTTTTCTATTCGTGTAAATGTTTCATGATATAGTCCGAAACATTATCCAGTAAATATCATACTGTTTCACTGTGTGGCATTTCTAAATAAACAGACTAAATGGAATTATAATCTACTACGGTGCTCAAGTTTTACTCCTATGTATAAATGTTTCAGTTATAGATGTATACAAACTAACTCATGATCATTAGATTCCGATCAGTTTTCAACAGGTGATTTGACAACGGTATTGGTTACTATTCGATAACTGATTCATCTTACAAAAGGTTCGTCTTGACTACTTGAATAACTTAGTGGTACATTTTCTCATCTTATTCATGTGGATTCAAATCTCTTACAAAACATAAATGTTAAATATACCTCATTACTGAGTGTTAACAGTGATGAAATTAATATCAGGAGGTTCTGTAGATTGAATCTTTGTATCTAACATCAAATAACTGAATTCTGTGCATCCAAATAAAACCAACTAGACATATATATCCGTGAAATGCTAATTTTTATGTCACAAGTGAAGGGATATTGATCGGTCAGTGAATCGATAGATCACATGATCAATTGGGAGAGAAAACAACTAAACAATAGTAAATAAAATGCTCTTTATATTTTGATTAATAACTGAAAGATAGTGGGGAAACAATTCTCTTTGACACAGTAAGACGCCATATTGTTTGTTGCTTAAGAAAAACAAATTATCTTGTGTATTTGTTGCTGTTTTGTAGCGTTTTCTAAAAAGTAGCTTAGCAGGAAATCTTTGAAACTCTACTTACTAATGACTATGGTATCGTAATGCGTGGTTATTAGTAGTTCCCTGAGGGTTGAAACTGGTGTTAATCTAAAAATGATTTTCATCACGGAATGAAATCACCTTAAGCTAACTATTTCAAAACAGAAGGAATGGGTCGTTAACCCACCAACAGTGCTCTACCGTTACCACGCTTATAATCATGTCATGTAATCCAGGCTCGTTAACCTGCACTCTACCATCCAGTCACTAGGTTAGAATCGAATAGTTCACATTTTGAAACCTGCTCAGTTGCAGATAGTGTGCTATATCATCCAACTTCTGTCCATACCTTGAAGTCAGCTGACCTGGTAGGTCACGATTTCTCGTCAGGACTTTGGAAGTTCATCTTATTGTCAGTCAGTAGTTAGTAGTGATTTAAAGGAAAACGTTTGTTATTCCACGACTTGTTCATGTCCATTTGTGAGCGGGAAAGTACGTTGAGAAGAATTTGAGTGACGATAATTAAAGTCACATAGTTGCCTAATTGAGTGGTTTGCAGGGAATCAATCGGTTTGTAGACAGTCTTCACTATCTCAGAAATCATTGGAAATAAAAGGTCATAAGTGTTTCTAACCAGTATGCTTAGTCGAATGGAGAAGGATATTAAGTTACTTGAAATGCTTTGTTAACACAGAAACAATAACATGACAATCTATGATTGATATAATTTCTCTTATTGAAAATAAACTGTTGAAAAACGTTATTTTGATGTTATGACTCGTGTTTCATTACTTTATTCAAGTAGTTGAAATAGTGATGACCTGATTAGCTAACACTATTAGTTCACTTTCAGTGAATTGTATCGTTTTGTCTGATTTGCTGGAAGGTGAATTTCCAAGTATAACTGGTTTACTGATCGCCACAGGTATTTGTTCTGACTAGACTGACTGAATTATTCTATGCTGGAAAAATTAAGTGAACTAATTCTTTTGGTTGACTGGAGGCTTTCTTAACGACTCCACAGGTTGTGGGGTGTTTTACAATGGATTCACATTAACACCACATTCCCGTACTGGTCTGTTTCGCTGAATAAATATATCAGTTAGTCTAAAAATTAAGTTGCTCACTCCCTAAGTCTTTAGTTTTCAATTATCGAAACTCACTAAAGTCCCTAGTCATCCTTTTCATATACATCTTTCTAGCTTCAGGTAACACCGTGAATTATGAATCAGTCATCTGTTAACAGAAACAATGTCTTAAAAATCACTTCCCCTAAAATTTTCATGTTTCTTTTAGGTAGCGCGTATAACTAGATGAATAGCATATTGAGTAGTCTTCAACCTATTGCATGCGATTATAAAAATGAGATCCAGCATCTTCAATATCATATTTTTCAGAATTTTTAGGTGGTTACTGGTTTCCAACTGCCCACATCCTAAAAGTTATTTTCGTGCGGTAACAGTCTAGTTGGAATATACTGATGTGACCACTATATCAAGACAGCAGCCGTCAGTCACGTAAAAGTATACTACTGGAAGCATGCAACCACAGTTATGCATGTGTCAACCATTTTTTATCTTCAAAGTCTTAAATGCCTTTCTTAACCTACGTCTGTTTACTCTCTCTGTCTCTGTCTGTCTGTCTCTCTCTCTCTCTCTCCTATCATTTATTTTCGCCAACTCTTATGTTTTTCGTTTTTTTTTCCATCTTTTTGTTGAGTAATGTCGTGAAGTCCTGCAACTTGAGGTGGTGCAATTCTGTGCTAGGTTATACGTTTGTTTCTCTTTCTGACCTCTGCAAGTCAGGGAAAACAATCGAGCTGAAGATAACCCTTTTTATTTATGTATATTGTATTGAAATAGAATTACCTGCACATAAAAATGTATGCTTGACCATAACTTGTTAATGAAAGATGCATTCAGCTAAGTGAGAAATGTGTAAGGTTTAAGTGAAGGGAGGCAAAACGTAAATGCTCCTATGAAATGAACAAATATAGTACCACTCACTTTTAATGCTTGTAAGGGATTAACTAATTTCAAAGATGACTTCATTATTGATAGACACAAACGAGCGAATCACTGAAAAACAAGAAGCGCGGAACAGCTATTTCCTCGTTCTTTGGAATTCCCCGCTAGTATGCTTTCGGAACTCCATATGTAAACAACTTCAAGCGAGCAACCTTTTGAGTGGATTACGTTACTACTTAACCACTAGATTGATAAAAGTTGTAAAACGTGGGTTATTGTATTCCAGTCCAGTAGCTGAGTTGTAATGTGCCTACTAGGTGGATCACCCATCCATCCATTAAAAATTTGGTGAGCACTGCTGGAGAGTTGCAAGTCAAACCAAAACAACTTTCCAGTGCTTCATAGATTTTGACGGTTGATATGTATGACTGAGACTTTGAACAATTGCTAATTTCTATTTTTATAAATTTTAACGAAGCTTCTGTAGAAAATGATACAAATAAACAAACTAAAGACAATCCAAATGAGGAACTTCTGTTATATTTCTATTACACCTCAATTTGTTTAACCACTAAATAAATCTTTTTTAATGATATGTATAGTGATAATTGAAACGATGATGGCTTGTGTGTGGATATATTCATATGTTCTACAAAGCTTCACTTGTTTAGTACGAACCGAGGTTTGTTATTTATTCACTAGTGGTTAGTAGCGACTCATTAACTAAAGGGATTACATATAGGTACTAAGTTTCAATCGGACCCATCGTCACTCATTAAGATACGCAGGTCACCTCACTGACTAGTTTCAGGCTCATTGAAACGCACTATGCAAGTCTCATTGCTAACCACTAGACCAGAATTCATTGGAGTTGTTAGGAAAAATCAGTATTTTCAAAAAATGCAGTCTGGGAATGTCAGAAAACTACTTATTGTCAATGAAACCGTTTTCTTATTTGCGATTATCTGAATTCGGAATCAGATTAAACTGCCCAAAGATTTTTTAGTGTGAGTATCTTCAATGTTAAATTGTGTTGCGCTCGCAAATTCAAATCCAACCAGGACAACCATACAAGGATACCTATATACTGATAGATTTTTATCAGTTCTGTCCAATAAAATTAGTTGCGGAGGGAATACAAATTGTAAATAACACGCCGATTTTATGATTCAGAACGTTATTAGTCTAGAGTAATAAAAGCCTGGATCAGATTGCTTACTTATGTACTCTTTTTTCGTTTCATTTCCAGTTATATACATTCAGATGAACGGTAAGCTATATTTTATTTACGTGGGTGTTGATTTGTTTGCTAACTAGCCAGTTTTTTTCTTTTGTGTTTTCGTTTAATGCTAACATAAAAACAATTCAATGTCAACATTTTGTCTACTTGTCATACAGTTAGATATAGGTATATTTTTACTCTAATTAATTATACAGTGAGTGAATAGTTAGGAAGGCATCAGTCGATCATATGATGTTATATGATGCACATAATACCCTCCTCTTTATAACAATCGCTTTTTTCCGAAGGTAGATTACTGTGTAGTTATATGGTCTGTCAGTAACTTCAGTATCAACATACCTTGGTGGAATAACATAAATGTGTGTCTAGTCGCTTCCTGATCAGGTCTTTTCAATTAGTTCTTATTTTATTATCACCATGTGTGGGTGTGAAAATAAATGTTCTATTTCTCTAACATCTATCGCAATATGCCTATTTCCACCACTTGTTGGTGCTTTTACACCCACCTGAATCGATGTTGGATGTGCAGTTGTCTATTCAGACATGTTGTAATTACCCACAAAGAAAACATGCAGTTTCGATTATACGTACATTGGAGTTGGTATGTTCTACTTAGATGTGCAGTTTTGAATCCTACGCTCTATACACTGCAAGCTCTAGGTCGTATCCACTTGTAGATTTGGATACTTGAACAATGACTTTCAGGTTTCACTCTGGTTGGTTGCTCAATTCCTTGGAAAATAGAAAAAGTGGTTAGTCGACAAAAGATGTATCTCAATGTTAAATTACGTACAAAATACAACAGTTTATGTATATTTACTATGATTTTGGTTATTTCCAGACCTTTCTGAAAAAGCACCCACTATTGGTTTTTTTCTCCTTAAGCAAAAAGTAATATCAATTGCATTTTTTAAAAAGCTTCTGAGTATGTTGACCGGTTGTTAAAGATTTCAAAGATTTCGAGCTTCTCTGAAGGATCTGGATACTATGACACTAAGCATTTTGATTGTGTGTACAGGTATGCTGAGCTTTACTTCGTTTCTAATGCCTACAGTGTGAAGCCATGTTTAGGTAATTGAGGCACTTGACTTCAGTGTGACCTCAGCTGTCTGGCTCTGAAAGCCAGTTTTCAAACAATACTTGCAGCTTATTACCTAGCACGTTACATTATGCAGTTGGAGCATTGCGTTGTATTATTTTGTTTCAGTTTCTCTCATTATAATCGTCGACAAAAGTGGACAGCGAAACTAATGTTTAAGCTATGGAATAATGATGATAATAATAAGAAAGTATATAATCATTTTCAAAATACCATTAGGAATTACCTTTGATAACGACATAATGATACTCATGTAGAATATCAATAATCATTATTCAACTTAATAGCCAAGTACTGTTTTACTTTTGGCAAGTTATTATCTAATTGCTATCTTTAATACTGTTTAAACCTTTCTAATTGCCAGAACACAAATAAAAACTGTTTACCATTTTGTTAACGATAGTATATATGATGTATTTCACTTTTTCCGCTAAGCAAGCATAGCATTTCTAGGCGATTGAACCTGATCTTTGTATTGCTCTCTTCATGTTCAGTAGACACTTATCATGTGTTTATACTTGAGATAGATTAATTATTGATAATTCAAATACATAACAGTTTTGTGCATCTTGAGTTTATCAGTAAATCCGTTTGTTTGAAACTTTAAGTGAAACCCTAGCTCAAGATCGATCGAATTGGTAAAATGGATCCACACTGTATCTTACCTTTGATTTCTTTTTAATTCTTACAGACTTAAGATCATTTTATTTTCATTTCTCTGTCGTTTGCTTTATTCCACTGTACCTTGATGTACTCATATGACATGGAATAGTTATGCAAGCAATTCAGTGTCCAATATTAATAATGGTTATAGGTCTGGTTTGAACGGTTTTATTGTATTTTATTATACTTCTTTTATTTGAACATTATCTTTGTCTCATGATGTATTCTGAAATAAGATGGAGTTTACTTTAAATGGAAAAATACAAGAATTACTTGTATGCTTTCAACACAACTATATGAAAGTATGAAATGCCAAGAGTCAAACAAAATAAAATTCAATACAGTTCAAAGACTAATTTACTAACAAAAAAATTCGTATTAATTTAAAAATAAGACCAACTTTGAATAAGTTTTTTTTTAGTTGTGATGATAAGTAATGTATGTGTACTCAAACCTCTTTCTCCTTCTTATTGTATTCAGGATTGCTGACCGTCATTATATTGCATAAAATGTATAACACATGATCATTACTATTCTTAGATTGGATCTATTGAATTAAGGTTTTACAAGTAATTTGGTAGCATTAGAATGCAGTTCAGATACTACAAAAACACTTATATACGTACATAGACTAATTTCGTGAGTTTTGATAGTCTGTCGGGGTAATTGCGCTTATGTCAGTGATGATTTCATTATGTGAAATTTCATTGGGTTTTGAAAATTATGAACTTACTTGTGCAGTATTTCAACATCACAATAAGTTGGTCTTCTGAACTGTAGTCAATACGGATGAGAATATCTATATCTTTATATCAACTGTATGATACCGTAGTAGTAAATTGCCGCTAAGATTACAAAACCAGTGATAGGGAAATTACTTATCATAAAAAAATGTAATCTGGTATAAAGGTTGACGTTGATCTTCACTTGAATAACAAGTCCTTACTGAGCATAACTGATCATTAAATTGAAATCCTAAACACTGTAAGGTAAATAATTTAAATTGTTTTCGAATGTACTTCCAGTTTTAAAATATAAGTGGCGTAAGCTTCCATAGTTCAGATTATATGAAGGTACAAACTTTGGTGACTTCCCTGTCCAATTAAACAAATAATACCATACGCTTACATTGGTTGCTCACTGGAGAGGAAGCAATTTCGTGCTGTCTAGTCCTGAGTGTTGACCGAATTCTATCGATCATTTTATAGTATGGCTATCCAAATAGCTAATTAGTAAGGTCATTAACTACAACACTGGACAACACGGGTTTGAATCTTATACAGGGTATTGGTTCCCTCGAGGTTGTAGATACGCCTTATTGATCAGTGGCAAGAAGCATGAAGCTTAGATCCATAGCTTCCTGCTGATTGCCTCCAGACAACTTATATCATACATTTACTTCGCAACTGAGCGACAGAAGTATTATACCGTTTAATTAAGTTTGTGCTTGTGCAGTCTACAAGGTTTCCTCAAAAGCAGAAAATACGTCTCACTGCATAAAAGAATCGCACTAAGGTATCTCAATGATTTAAGCGTATATTGTGAATATTGCAAACACAGCTGATCGAATTGAAACAAGTAAAGTTTTCAATATCGAGCTGTGTTCTGAGATGACTTTGGCTCATTATTTATTGCATTTTCGTGTATTTATCTCACTGTTTAAACATGTATTTTGTTTTAATACTCACCGAAAAAAATGAAGGAACAACATGTACACACATATCCAAATGAAATATACCGAATATATATCGAAAATTGAACTACCTCGACGGCTACTCAGAGGGAATTATTGTGATTTAGTCGGAAAATTCAGGTGTTATATATATTCTGTAATAAATGCATACATATGCGCTAGACGTCCATCAACAATCAGGAGAAGTAAGCATGTTTTGACCTTTCTGTTGAAACCAGCCTAAATGGTATACCTCATTTCAGCATGACAATGAACTATAGAGCGCAAAATGCTTGTTCAATTAGTTTGTTAAACTACTGTCTACAATAATGGTTGAAATTCAACTCTGCAATAACTAACTACTATCGTAGAAGTGGAAGCATGATTTATATGCTATAGATTCAACCTGAATTATTTTATAACGGTTATGTTCATGATTAGTATTAGTTCACGAATGTGCATCAACTACATGCATGTTTACACTTGTAACTTCGTGTATTTCAACCTTAGTTCATGACATAAATTGTCTTTATTAGTTAACTATCACAATTTGTATTGAAGGCCGAGACCTAGGTGTTTTAAGCATCACAGTTTATTTGTATAGTCATAGAATGTCAAACATTATGTTCCAAGTCATGCATGGTCATGGAGTTCAAAAGTGAATCAGTATTAAAAAATCATTCACTATTCATTACGTTACTGGATTTATTTCTCAACGTACGCTAGAGTGCTCATGTAACAGTGGTTGTTTTTATTTATTAAAATAGCATGTTAAGAAAGGAAATATAGAATTCATGAGCACACCTCCGCGCTGGTGAATCTTTGACAGGATTTTCTATCCCACTATAGGAGAACTGTAAAACAATTCAGTAAATCCTGATGGATTTATAAGTTGTGAAAAAGCATCTGTTTTGTATAGATTAATTGTGCTACTAGCTTGCTCAAGATGTATCACTTAAAGTAAATTTGGAATTATGGCTAGTTGGCTGAAGTTCAACTGTCTATTTGTGAAGTCAACAACTGCACGATCCTACTGCGCCTTAATGTCGATGAACTATCTTCCTCTGGGCAACCTTCCTTCACTCAGTATGATTTTCTAGTAAATGACTATGTATTGTGCATTCATAGACAAATAATGGAAACAGTACAGGAGGTCGTGAAATTGTGCACTGAATCAAGCTGTCACACTTAGAGTTATTACAGAAATGTAAAACAAATGAATCAAAACAGTGTTAACTAATAATGTTTAAGACGGGCTAAGAGAAAGAAGTAAATGAAAATACGTTTGGCTGGATTATCATGTGTATTAGACGCACCTGAGTGTCGTTTAATTGTGGGATTGTCACTCATTGGTATAGGTAGTTGACTATTAAGTAATGGGTCACGAGTTCAAAGATCGCCCCATCTATAGAGGCTCATGCACCTAGATAGTAGCTTACACATATTACGTGTAGCTCATTGCTTACTGCACATTGTCGCTGAGATTGATGAATGATGATCAATATCCCTATATATAAAAAGACTTTTTAAAAATCGTAGTATTAAGTGGTAATGCCAGGTTTTATAGCAGGTAATTTACTAATAGGAGAATATGACAACGGCTTCGTTTCAACTCACTGCATAGATCAATCAGAAAGCAGCAAACAATCTACCAAAGGAAAGCGGTGAAAACATTAAAATATAAATTATTTATCGGCAGCTAGATCAATAACACTATATAAATAATGACAAGGTGCAGAATACGATGCTGAAGGCTTAGGAGGTGACAGTGGTTTTATGTATCTGCCCTATAGCAACAGATTTTGAACCATATCATCCTTGGTTTGAAAATACCAACTTCCTTTTCTCATAATCTGCAGTTTCATGCACACCTCAAGTCAGCTGTCAGAGTTTTCACACAATAATGTCATGTTTTAGTCTCACTGCTGTGAAACATTTTCTCATCTTAATCTTGCTCCCGATCGATAACTGATATCTTTATCTAGTGGGTGGGCTTCCATATCATATGAACCCAACAAGCTACTCTTCTGTGCGCACTTGTTCCCTCTAGGTCCCGTCATATCAGAAACCTGTTGAATAGCAGTTAAATAGAATGTTGCTCCTCTTATTATGTAACTGGCCAAGCTATAATGGAGTTTACTATCTGTCTCGTCGCACAGTGTTAACTGAAGCATATTTAATGATGGATCTTGGCTAACAGCGGAATCCAGGACGCGCGTTTCGTCCTATTTGGGACTCGTCAGTCGAGTGTACCTGCCTCAAAGTGAGCGGTGTTGTTCCTACGAGGATAAGCAGCAACGTGAAGTATATATTTAGGTTAGGAAATGGTAAGAGGGGTCCAAGCTAAAACATGGCATCTGTCCATGATGTTTCGACTTGTGCTCTGAACTGTGTGTAACAATATGGAATGAAGCTCTGATGCAATGATGATGTCTGGCATGATATTGAAACCATTGACAAATAAAACTTTAGCTCAGAGAAATATCCACTCTGAACAATGTGGAGTTTGCGATTTAGGATGGGCGTAACTGACTGGCAAAGCCAACGTAGGACCTCACACAGAAGTGCATAGGCTCGAGTTGCCACAGTTCACAGAAGTACACAAATAACACGTAGATAGAAAAAGAGTGATATCAAAGTAAACAATATAGTGTGAGAGAATAATCAATCTTATAATGAAGGTGAGTGCAAATATTCAAGGAGTAAATACATCTACGCCATTGTGACCGATTTTCAGCTGTCACCAAGAGTCCTCAACCACTGGTTCTTTTTGTTTCGGGGACCCCAACCAGGCATTCTACATCTCTCCACACTACTCAGATCAACAGTTAGAGACTTCATCAATTTGTGTCACGTCTTGGTCTTACGATCTTGAATCCTCTTGAAACTTATTCTGACTTCGTCTAATATTGCACGTTGAGGTAGGCAGTGGCTTGGCATGCGCAGTACATGTCCAAGCCATCTCAGTCGAATGAGACTCACAACCTCGCCAATCGACTTGCCTGTTTTGCCGGACATCTTTCACCTGACCTCAACACTGCTCACACTACCAATGCCACGAAGACACCTATCATCAAAACTCTGCAATCTCTTCATGTCATCTACTTTTAACAGCCATGTCTCAAAACCGTACAACGGGACAGAAAGGACTACAGCGCAGTATATTCGTTCTTTAATAGATAGTCGAATAATATCTCTCCAGTCGGTACCACAGGCGACTTCAGTTGGCAACTGCCATGTGGGCCTGTATCCGAGCTGAGATTTTGTCAACAAATAGCCCATTCAGGTGGATGCAACTCCTAAAGTGAAGGGGTCTACACATTCCACCACTTCACTCCCTACTATTAAGCTTGGAGTCGTTCCAGATCAGTCCTGGAGCATCATCTTACATTTGACAGGTGCCAGCGAAACGCATGCCAAACATACTCAGATTTCTACTCAACGTTTTCAAAAGACCCTGGATTTTTGAGCGTTTCCACCCAGCAGGACAATATCATCTACATACACCAAGTTAACCAGATGACCTCCAGGGAGTAGATCAATCCCTATGAGGTCAGACGTGCCTGAGGTAATGCCATTTAGTACGTCAATGATGCGTTTGAATAGGAACGGTGACAGTGGGTATCTTTGGCGTGGACCAGTAGTAGTCGTCAATTCACATACGACTCTCCATATGCCCTGACATGGCTGCGTGAATTCGAGTAGGGAGATTTGATTGGCGTTATGTACTTGCTTGTGCTGAGTTTCTTCATTATCTTATCCCGTCTTCCTCTCTTGATATGACTTTCAGCTCATTTTGATTAGCTTGGAACTTTTTCTCATCGTACACATGGTTACCTTCTCGCTGATGTTGCTGATATGCGGTGTGACCACTTAGACCATTTTACTGAAATGCAAGGTTCTATGTTGATTTTGACTGCACAACCCACAACTATTTTACGTTGATGTACGTGACTGCTAGTCTTTTGAAGTTCATATCTTTTTGTTGAATTCAGGGTCGATAAGTGGTTGACTTATTTTCTTAGATGAGCTCAATTAGGCTTCTGACCTTGTTATTTAGTAAGTTTTCGTCATTATATACCTGTCTCCTCGATATTATGTAGGATATTCGTAGCTCAGATGGGTGTTCCCAGTTGATAAAATGAATTCATTCATGAAAATTCGAAATTCTCAAAAGTTTGGTGTTTAGTTCGACTAGCAATCGTCATGCTATTGGATTTAGAACCAATCTATCAAACAACAGGAAAAATGATCACCATTCAATGTCAGAGGTAAGGCAGAGAAACAAACAGCAATAGATTGTGTATGGTCAGCAACAGAAGAATTAAAGGAAACTGCTAGTCTCCTGCCACCTCTCCAGGACACAATACTGAATCACTTACACAGAATTCCTGATATCTTATTTTATGTTAAAGTTAGCGCTAATAAAGTTGTCTAGAACGTCAGTGAAAGCTGGAAGATAGAACTTTCCAACTCATTGGACATAATTACACCAACATCTATTGTTTTAAACAAGCTGATGTTAAAATACATGAATAACTTGGATTTGTTTCACCTTCGATGATTCAGTTTGAAAACTTTCACACCGATTCATAAGAGTCTTTTAAATACCATTTGACTAGCGGTCAGTGTAAGTTTCTCCTGTGCAGCAGCTTCCTAACTCAGACACTTGACAGTTATGATCTTGTTCGGGGTTAGAAAAACTCTCTAGAATCCACTGGACTGTAATTTATGACTCGAATAGTCTCTTAAAAATTCTTGTTGATGCCGTTGCATAGGACTCGTAATCCTTTTCAGAATGTCGATTTTAAACCAGATGTTCTGTGATACTTGCATAAAAATATGCAGACACATTTGAGGTTGTTTGCTTATTGGTTACTAACCTTGCTACTTAGCGAAAGGATAGGAAGAGAAATAAACCTTGTTCACTCATTCACTGCTATGTAATACTCCTGTTAGGTCTAATGTTTGACTCATTAACAAATTGCACCATATATATTTTTTCGGTCTGTTTGTCTTGCAGAGTTTAACTGCATGTATTTGATATCGTTTTGATTATTCATATAATCTCACGACTTAGTTTTTATGAGATATCCTAAATCTACTCAGTGTTTTCTAGCGTTATGTCTCCGACTTGGTTTCTCTTTGGCTTTTCTGTCTCTGTCTTAATTCACTAATTCTCTATGATAGGTCATTAGGTTTGTTTGCAGGGCTACAGATGCAATTTGCTTCCTTTTATATTGGTTGGTCTGTTAACCTGATCAACTAAAACTTCCTACTTGGTTCACTGTTATTTCAGAATATATTTTCCATGAAACATATCGATCCCACGTTATTCAAGGTAATTGAGTTTTTGCCAAGCCTGCTGCTTCACTGTTGTACTACTCATTTACGACTCATAATGCATACTGTGGGCAAATATGGAGGAAATTATTGGACTTTGCTGTCGGAAAATTCGATATAACCTAATTTAGTTATTGAAGAGGAATCTAAGTAACCCTGTCCTTTCCAGTCACCTTTTTACAACTCATATTTTGAAGTTTTCTATCTTCACGGTTTACCAAATTTTATCAAATCAAACTGATATGTTGTTTTACTCAGTCTTTCCGATGATGCAATCATTGGACTTGCATGCCAACTATGTCTAGCTAAAGAATACACATTAACATTCACTATGCATTAATCTATTGTAGAAATTACTCTACATTACTAGTTAACGTTAACAGAATTATACTTTTAGGTGGTATCCAGTAGAACAAAGCAGTTTAATAGTATTTCAGTCGTTGTTTTGCACCTATACAATTTAGAAGAAAACCTTAGTTATAACAAAATTGAAGACAACAGGGTCCAAGTTCTATTGCCACCAATGTTTTCTTGTATTATATTCCTACTTTTAAAATCAGTCTGCTAAACAAAGCCCCAGTGTGTTTTCTTGAGTACTACATTTTGCTTCAAGATCCTGGAGATGTGTTTGTTTAAGAAAATATGCGTCATAACTGGCTGTTAACAACGCTATCAACTCATTTTAGTTTTTTTATGTGTGAAACGGTATTACATACTGATTATGTTTCAAGCAGAATTTATCATGCATAATTATATCACCTTTCTATGATTGTAAGCAATAACTGTTGCTCGAAACATCATCAGTACATAATGCTATTACCCTGTTGGAAAAGATTTGTTACTCAGGATATGGAGATATTGGTGGTTCAGTGTTTTCAGAGAACATCTATGAAAAGAGAACCATATTGGACTCATACTCCACCACAATCCCGGAATCTTAATCTCATATTAATACTATTAGTCTTTTTCATTTCTCAGTGTTGAATAAAAAATATCCCTATCCCGTTGTTTCATCTGGTCATTTAGTTGACCTTGAGGTGCATAATCCAAGTTCAAAGCAGTCGATAGGAACGTCTTCGGTGGTCATAAACAATTGAAATAGGTTTGTGGTAATATCACTAACGGCTACGGTAAATGTTGTCAGCCCGATTTCAGTTGTGAAAGATTTCTCTAAGGTAATAAGTACGCATTGCTAAGGAATATCAAGAAGAAGATGACTGAAACCTAGATCCTAATGCTGATATTCTTTGACCAGCGAATCTATCATGCCCAACATCTAGTTTACTAAAAACGTGAAAGAACTTTATCATTCATATACTTAAGGTTGATCCAATCAAGTATTACATACATACTCAGTTGCTAACAGGTTCTAGGAAATGCAACAAATCATTTCAACACTGACAATATATGTTGCCTTCTTGAACCATTCTTACCACAAAATCTGTGTCTAAAATAATTATCTCATTAACGTTAGTTCCAACTACTAAAGCGTAGAATTACTGTCTATTACTACTCGCTAAACTTTAAACTGACATTTCATGGTAAATGTTGTGTTCTAATTAGTGTTTTGAAGACCAACTTAAATAATTTCCTTTTAGCGTTAATTTCACTGTACAAGTTTTTTGGTTTTCAAAAATATGAAAATGTATTACTGAAGTAACAAATCAGTTCCCTGGACTGCATTAATAACCACTTTCCAAACTCACTTATACATTCCATGGTCGCTCTCTTAATGCCTAAATTTTGTATGATTGTGTATTATGATGATGGTGACATAAGGTTTTTTTTAATATTTTTTTTCCATGTAAAGAGATTTAGCTTTGTACACTTTGGATGCAGTAGGGGTTACTCGATGTCCTCCGGATACTGTGAACTGTACAGCAGGTTGTATGGATTTGGAAAGTGCTAAAAAATGTAATCTTAATGTGTTTAACGGAACTCGTCCTGAAGTAGTTCACCATCTAGTGGATGTTGCACGTGAATGTAAGTTATTACTTTTTTACATATGTAAATATATAAATGTATATATTTTTTCTTCAATTCTTGGTTTTCATTTTTTGCTGAAGTGACGTCAGTTGAACTATCCAACACAAAAATCCAGACATTCACCTCTTTATCTATACGTCACTTTGTACGAAATAATTTTTTTTGATTTCAGCTTCTATCAAGTTGTTTAACTTACCATCTTACAGTCCCAAGCAATCATACTTTAATTCAAAGTGAATTCACACATAACACAAATGCTTTAAATGTGTATGATACTGAAGATGAGATTTCGACTCAAAAATGCATAAATTCAAAATTCCGAAATTAGCAAGCGTATTATAAGATTTAAAAAAAAAAATAAATACGGATAACTCAGGGAAAAGGTGCTTGAAAGTAAGAGGTTTAATCGGCGGTCAAGTGAATTCGGACTAGATGATGTGTGAATGTGCATCGACAAATGGACAAAAATACTACGAAGAAGAAGACTTTACACGACTACCTAATGATTGAATTTGACACATCTCAAATCAGCTTATCAAAAATAAAGGTAAAAAGAGTATGAAGAGATGAAAATGATATACGAAATCGTACTGCAAAAATAGGATATATATAAAGCAGGAAGATGTCGCTGCAATCGATTATAAGCTAAGTCCTCCATAATCATCATCGATTGTCTGGTGGATCGCAATCCGAAGTCCACCATTTCCCCAAACAACTGTTACCAGGGACTTCATGAATAGATGCCATTTCTTTGTCTGCCCACTGCTAAGACTGGATTCTTTATCCTACTGTTTATGGTTTCCAACTTTCAGATTCTTGACGCTTAGAAAGCTAACCAACCGGCCTTTATTTGTGTGCATATTTCACATGATGAGTTTAGTTATATCTCCTGAACTTAGAGATCGATTTAACAGAGTTTTATATCAACCGAAATAACATGTTAAGCTATCGTACATTACTTTTGTCAACAGCCGCATCATCGAATTCATCTCTGTACGCTCTAAGAGTAAAGCGATTCAGCGATAATTTCTACAGTTGACTTGTATCTTCATGTGGTTGTGTGGTTTTCCACACCATGTCACCATGCCAAACTGTCTAATGAAAAGGCGTTTGTTTTGCAAGTTAAGGTGAAGAATCAAGCTTTTGAAAAGTACTTTTCTTGGTGGTTTGTGGGGATTATCCTAGTTAAGCTTTTTCGTCCTTCGTTACACTGTATTTGTTACTGCTTCAGTCTGGGCACCCAGACAGTATCTCAGCCCTCACACAAAATATGAAATTACAATATACAGTGGAGATTTCGAAGCGCTCACCCAACTTTTCTGGAAATATTCAAGCCTTCCGCACCTCGAACACTATAAATAATTGTTCAATTTATTGTCATTATATCGTTTTTACATATGAGCATTATTTTTTTATGATTACCATTTTTGCTTTTGCTTTTAACTTCGCCCCACCCAACTGCTTTCCATTGCTTAGACTTCTAGTTTGTCTGTACCGTTTTGAGTCGATAAACAGTTGCTCCCGTAAAGCTGTTTTTCAGTGAGCCATCTGACACAGCTATCCTGAAACCACGCATACCGTTTAAGCTTACCACCTCTAACATTTTCACCTTGATGCAGATCGGCTAACAGGTTGGTTTGGCTAAGACTCTGGAAAACCTCAGTGTTGGTGTATGGTGCATCTCCAAGACACTCATACAAGATTTCAGTGAAGTCCTTGAATTAGTTCCCAATCTTTCAGCTCGAAAAGTATGTTTCATGTGCGCTTATCCGGAAACCCTGTGGTATTGGTAACTGGCCTCACTAGTGTCATTTTCGCACTAAGCGTTCGACCTGAAGCTGCATACTTGACTAGATCCCCACCAACAGTCGTCTGTGTGCTGTTAGACTAGAAAGTTCGTTTCGAGCAAGAAGTAACTCGCAGGAGAAACGATGTCTCTCTGTCATCTCTGCCGACACTCCGACGGATTGCAGTCCGGATGCATTCAACAATGAGTTCTATCATCAACTGAGTTCTCTCTCAATCAAGTGCGCTCGACAGATATCGTAGTGCTAGGTGGGGACTTGTTAACCCAGGTCTAGCGTCTAGGCACAGAGGAGAGTCGTTTATATGGCCAATGGGAACTAGTTGGTCTCAGGTCGGATAATGGGGATCGTCTTCTGCAGATTTGCGCAGGTCACAACCTATTTCTAGCTAGTACCAACTTCCCGCACGGCTATCACCCTTGTATTACTTGGCGTCCTCCTCCTTCAACTCAAGCCTGGACTCAAATAGATCACATTGCAATTAGCTACCGATGGCGTGGGTGCATAGAGGACTACTTCTTCATATGGAGTACTTGTCTGGACTCTGATCATGCTTTAGTGTGTGTTAAGTTCGTCTTGCGTTTTGGTTGTTATCAAAACCACCGACCTAAACAGGCTGATGCAACGAAATTAGTTGCACCTAACATTAGAGCTAAATACCTATCCTAGGTAGATTTAAGGCTAGCTACCGATCTTCCGGAAGTTGTAGACGAGGATTTGCTGGACTTACAAGAGGCCATGAAAATGGTGAATAAAGCTACTTGCAGCTTGGAATAATGTCCCGCTAATAAACGTCGGGTCTGTGCGAGCTTCCTGCAATTTCTTGACGCCCATGGAACCATTCCGGCGGTTAACAAGCACAATGGTTCGCGTAAGTCTCTTACGCGAAAGATTACACAATGATTACACAGAGACCGTTGGGCGTGTTGGTCAAAATACGTGGGTGAGATGGAAGCAGCAGTTGCGTTTGGTAATAATCGCAAGCTGTTCCAGCTCATCCGAGCCACTGAGAGCAATAAGCCTGGTGTCTATGAGGTGGATGTTACGCTGATAAACAATCTTCAAAGTAGCCTGGAATTCTGGGCGTAGCACTTCGAAAGGCGGTTTAGATGGTCCGATACTCCGACATCTTCAGTTTCACTGTATCAACTCCATGGTCAATTAACACTTATCTATCTAACGTAACGAAGGTTCATAGAAGACTCTAATTTCTGAAGCACCACAAGTAACCCGCCCCATACAAAGTACCCACATTTCTTTTTAAGGATGGAGGAACGACTCTAGTCAGAGAACTGACTAGATTGTTTGAGAAGGTATGGTAGACTAAGAATGTTCCATCACTATGGAATGAAGTCCTCGTTGTGTGCATCTTGAAAGAGGGTCTATGTAGTGTATGTTTATGTGTGTGTATGTATGTATTAGTCTGTTACGAGTGGCGTCAAAAATATTGGTTGCTATCATACTTCGCAAACTTTGCAGAACGCGTGAAGAAAATGATTCGCGAGTAGACCCGATTTTGTTCAGGTCATTAGTGCATTGATCGTGCGTTTACCCTCTGCTAGATGTCTGAACATCGCCAGATATATTGCAGGCCAAGAAGCGTTGTTTCTTCACATTAGGGCTACCTTCGTCTCGTTGGACAGAGTTGTACTCTGGAGTCATTTGTCGAAGAGGGGTATTCTCTAGGAATTTATACACATCTTGAAAGCCCTATGTAATAACACTTCAGGCAGAGTGAGCGTATACATATTCACGTGTCTCCATTGTTCCAAATCACCAGTGAGGTTAGGCAGGGTTGTCCGATTTCTCCATTCCTCTTTAACTACACCGTCGATGACATTCTTGAAACAGCTGTGAAGGAGGTGCATGACGGTAATGTAGATCTACTATTCTGAGAACTGCTATTCGACCTTGAACATGAGGAACATATCTTCTTACTATGCGATAACACATTGGTTACCCAAATCGCACTTAATCATTTGGCTACCGGTATCCGTAAATTTGGTATGTACTTTGCATAATCGAAGTGCAAAGTATTTTGCAAACTTTTTGGGAGCCTTAGTGAACCTTTTAAAGCAGTAGAAAAGTTCGTGCATTCAGGTAGTTGTGTGAGTGCTGGTGAGGGTAGGAGTGGTGAAATTTTCAACTGCATATCGAAAGCCTGAAGGGCTTACACCAACCCAGGCCATCTTTGACGCCCTTGCGAAGTCAGTCTGACTGTAAAAGGTCGGGTTTACAACGCTTCGGTGCTTGCAATTCTGCTCCTACGTCTGTAAAACCTGACCTTTCCCAGCTGAGGATATGCGACTACTCTATGTGTTCGATCATCGTTGTTGCCGTAGTATTGCTCATGTCCGTTGGCAACCCCATGTAAGCAATTCTGAGATACGGCAGCATGTGTTTGGGTATGATGAAGATCGTCATTCAATAAGTGAAGTCATCTTGAAAAACCGGCGTCGGTGGCTTGGATGTGTTACTCATGTCATCCCAACAGCTTCCACACCGTTTTTGAGTTTCTAGCCGTGGGACTGGATCGAAGAAGTGGAGTGGCCAGTGCATGACGTGGCGCCGTGGGATGAAGGAGAGTTGCATCTCACTGGCATCCGTCAGTGCATCACTACTCTGTTGGTTTGATCCGAGAGACTACGTAACTCAATGGCTTGAGACGTTTTCAGTAGCGGTCATGCTATGGCTTCCTCTCATCTACTGAAAAGTAATGAATGTTTTGTTTTGAATATATCTCAGTGGACTGTCCTTTTACTCATGCTATTCTTATTTTATTTCTTTATTACTTATCCACTTCTCTTCACTTTGTCTTCAAAATAGTGTTATATGATTTTGTGTGGTCCATTTCTTGGTGCTTTTACTGTACCATGTTTGTGTTCTAGTAATAATAACAATAATAATAATTTGTTGCTGTTATTACCAAATCATTAGGAAGGTTTGATTCAAACAGCTTGTTACTTTGCTTATACGCCCAGTTACTGAATCTGCGGGTGTTGTATAGATTTAACTGAATGTTTTTTATGCTTTAACTTGTTTGGACATTGATTTATTTGTATAAAAGACAGGAAAATGTGTCGCGAGAATGCTAAAAATGCTTCAAATAGCCTCCACATCATCGCCGGTACAGTTTGCTAATGTATTAAAATAAATTACTTGGGTTCGACAGATATGATATTGATCATATATATTTAATTAATGTGTAATGAACGTGTGACTTAATGCTTTTAAAACCAAATTTCACTTATCAAGATTTGGGGACTCAGCTACCAGGATTATCTCTAAAATAACAGATGTCATTTTTTAGCGTACTGAAGAAAACCTTCAGACTGTTTATTGTTCAGTCAACAAAGCGATTTTTATTTCATATTGTTAACAACTTTTCAAAACGTGGCATTCTACTTGTGTTTACCATGATATTTTTGACTCGATTGAAGTGAATAAATATTTATGTGAAAACTGTTAATGTTTGTCTGACATTATCAGACTCAAAATGTGTACTTCCGTCTTATGTCACAAACAGTCTGTAGTACTAATGATACATTTTCATTAGCATAATATTTCGTTTTATTTTCGAACGGATAACATCCATATGCCTTGTAATATATGTACGAAAAATAGGATGAAACAATTGGCACCATTTTCATGATAATATTTACATTTATATTACTACGAATGTGTCTTCTATTTAAAAGTACTTGACTGGATTTTTTTTTCTGTCTATCGTTACTGATATTTTAAACTAGTAGGCTGATTATATAAGATAGTATATTTAACATGTTTGTACTTTATCCAATTGGATATTTGAACTTCACTAAGTTGAAATTCGACGAATGCTTACCATAGTACTTATATCAACCTTTTAGATGTGTGAATCTTACACCAAATTGATTGTCTCCCTGTGTGTTCTTTACTTTTTCATAAAAAAATTGTTTGAAGTGTCCCGTTGACAGAGTATGGCTTCAAAAATCAACCAAATAGCAATATACAATAACAGAAATCCATTGTGTGTGGGAAAATGTTTTCTTTATCTCAATTGCCTTCAGGTTGACGAATGCACAGAATGTTAGTCTATTCATTGTAAGAGTTCAGTGTTTAGTCAGTTAGTAGTTTACAGACCACCAACTGTTTTACAGCTTTGGGGTAGTACAAGTGAGTTTGCTCAGAATTTGCAACTAAACAATATGAAATTAGTTGCTTTCCAGTGACGAATCAATGTGTTTAATCCTGTCCTGCAGGATGTCAGTCACCATCCGAATAGCTCATTATGTTAACTTCACTAGCTGGATGACGCAGGTCCGAATCTCTCAGTGGACATCAGTGCCCTTGAGGTTGTAGATACGTCGTACTGGTAAGTGCTAAGAAGCATGAAATCTAAGTCCAGCTCTTGCTGCCGGTTGCCTGCAACCATCTAACATCGATGAGAGTGCACCTTAATACTAATTCGTCTAACCTGGCAACAACGCTACAAATGCTCGGTAGACTTCGGCCATTACTGAGGATTGACGAACATACAGTTGGCTACTTTCTAATTTACTAATCAACTTGAAAATGAGTTTACAGATCTGTCTTGAGACAAATACAACGAAATTAGTCCCACACATTTTCTTATTATCGATAAAAAGATTTAAAATTATGACTCTCTGTGTTTGGTTACTGATTTTTTTAAAGTCGAACTGACCAACTATTGTTGTTTTATGCGTTCCTGTTTTGATGGAAATCAAGAAGTACTTTTCGTGAGTCGGATTTGCATATAATCCAATAAGTGATAACATTACAACTGATACTCGAACATATATCCATTGCTTCAGAAAACAAATTACTATCCAATTGGCTACTGAGTCAAAGAGCTACCTTTGCTCAATGATTACTACTTATTACTATTAAGAGTATTTAATTGTCTTCTGTAGAATTATTACACCTTAATGATCGATCTCTCCTAGCTTATAAATACCTCTGTGTGATCGTGTCGATGTGGCCATGATTTTCATTTCGATTTTACGATTTGATGGTGGCTAGGAGTGGAATCCATAATGTGTATTTCCTTGTATTTGAAACTTCTTAGTTCGTTCAGCTTAGCCCAACAAAAACAGTGGGTAATTGCAAACTCTGAGTAGCAACCCCTTATACCTGTTGGATGAAATTGGTCTCGTAATCCAATAACTCAGTAGATAACCCTCTCATGTTTGAAATGACAGATACTGGTTTGACTCTCAGTTGAAATATCATTCACTGGGATGCAGGCACTTCCAACTGATGAAACACAACTATGACAAAACGCACACTGTCTACATCACTATTAGTTATTTATCAGTATCTCAATCAACTTCTGTTTGTTGTTTTGCTAAAAGAAGCAATAATTTACTCCTCTATCTCTATTCGCTTTTGTGATGAACAGTACGCTACACATATTACACCTGCTTCTTGTTGTGAAAGTACTTAAATTCGTTGACCTAGATAAAGAAAGGTTTTGTAGTAACAACTATGACTGGGAGATATTCCCAAGGAAGTATACCTCGGTCTGTCCGATCGACTGTTGCTACCTTGACGTGGTGGTCGGACTTGCATATCATAATGACCCAACGAGGTATGCCGGTGGAACACTTGTTCCCTCGAGGTCCTACTATACCAGAAATATCTGTTGGATAGTGGTTAGACGAAAAACAGTTACTGTTGTAGTGTAAATTACTACACTATGATGAGGGGGGGGCTGAAGGCGAAGTCGTACTGCTGCTAGCTGGATGGCATGTGACAGCAGTAAGGTGTTTCCCTTGGATGACCTGACTAGCAGTGCTATGCTGGTGCTGCCTTCTCAGTGGAAGGGGGATTAGATAAGGTCGGCCCAAAAAAATAACACACTCCACCATGCCCCACGATCTGTCGAGCCGGCGGTATTGGTTTATTTGTCGTTTCTTTTCGACCATCCGACCCCAAAAATACAAAAGTTGAAAATAATCATACATAAAAGGCTGAGTGTGACAGACCTGAAGCAGATGTCCGATGGACTCTTGGGTCACACAAATCTCTGTCAGGTACCTTAATACGAAATAGCCTTCCACGGTGTTGGCAACTGGGAAGTGTCAACCTCCGTCACAACTCTGTCAGGACTGAAGATGATCCCTCGTTCTGTCGTAGTAAGATTGCTTCGTGCAGTTTGTCACCTGAACTCACGAAGGCTATTCTTGTTGCTATAGTGACTCACTACGTCCAGTCTTATTTCTTTTTTCCGCAGGCTACTTGAGAGTTTATTCATTACGTCAAAATACCTTAGAAACCTTTAACTACGTATATGAATTGATTTTGTCATATGATTATCTCACTAATCAAATCGTGTTATTTATAGCTTGAAGGTTATTTCTTCCAGCAACTGAATAATGATTTTGCCTAAGACTGTAAAACTTTGAAAAAAGCTAAATTTTTAAATTGGACAAACTTTATCTCAATACTACTATTTGAGATTTTCAGTATTATATTCTTTCTCTCTGCTACACTTTATTACATACTTGTAATGATAGGTGATCTTATGTCAAGTGCACGTCATCGTGTATGTAAACAATGAGTTACATTTTTAAGAGAATGTGCCAATTTGGATTCATTGAAGATGCTAATCTTCGTGTATTACTCTCTATCACTCTCTCTCTCTCTCTCTGTCACGTAAATTATTAGCTAGCTCCCTATGTATAATTCCAAATGTTACGTGAGACTAAGATGGCTTATATGAAGGTTATTGTCTCACATTATTCTTAATCTCACGACTGTCCCCGTGATTTGATGCACCAAACAAAAATCACTACTTTAAAACGATAGGTGAATTGGTAAATGTTTTCTTCTTTGTATCAAAGAAAGGATTATTTCAAGCATGACGTCGGTGTTAAGAATCGAATTCTTACAAAAATCAGGAGTCAACTTTTCCAATCATCACTAATGAGTTATAAATGGACCGATAATATAAAACATGATTGATGAAAACGTCCCCAGTTCATTGTTTCGTATTCTATGAATCATTTCACTTATTACACGTCGATCGGCATAGGAGGTTCATTTTTATTCGAACAGAATATGAAAATCTCGTTTGTTTAATTAATATTCTTGTCAACAACTTATACAGTTCAAAAATATAATTCAAGACTCCTAAGGTAGTATTCAGTCTGTCACCTGACAGTCATTAAATAAACTTTCAAAAGAAAAAATACCATGAAGATGTATATTGCAATATATTATATCAGCTTGCACAGTCATGATTTCACTATGGTTCAAGTTCTACATCTCTGTGCAGATATAATCAGCTTGATTGGCTTTTGTCAACTTCCGCTGTTTGTGACATCTCAGAGATATCATCTTAAGAGTCGAGTATACTGCGCCACAGTTCTACCATAAGTATCTTTGAAATTGACCTTAAAATTAGAGGACATGGGAGACTTCGTGTGTCCGACCACCGTTGCCTTTTTACCTTAGACCTAGCGTTGTAGTGTCACCAATGCAGTAAGTTTTAAGTCAC
The DNA here is from genome assembly GCA_944470555.2 of Heterobilharzia americana. Classification (NCBI taxonomy): domain Eukaryota; kingdom Metazoa; phylum Platyhelminthes; class Trematoda; order Strigeidida; family Schistosomatidae; genus Heterobilharzia; species Heterobilharzia americana. Next base: position 96,661,618 of record OX104134.1, read on the forward strand.
GTGTATAATATTAGGTAGAAGAGGAAATTCAGTCAATGAGGTAGTAAACCTTCATCGACTCAGGTGGCTGAGATATGTATGACTCATTCATGGTCACTGTTTCCCTCGTCACACAATGTTAGCTGAAGTAGATTTAGGCTGCAAAAGAAGTTATGGGTGACCAGACTGAAAGCTGGTATCAGTTTTTCGATTCCCTGACTACTGGTCTGAGCCGTGTAGGGAAATGTAGACTTCGTGGTTGGGATCCGCGTGACAAGCGAAATTGATGGTTGGAGACTGTAGGTCATATAGCTCAAATTTGATCTCTTTGGTGACGATGCATGCGTGCATTATCTTTATCTTAACTGTCATACTGAACTTTGGGATCACCATTCCTTCTTTTGTTTTCTTCCTCATTTTTTTAGTTTTTTCTCGCTTGATATGGTGATAGTAGGTTGTGGTAACCTAGACACTTACACAGTAATGCCAGATCTTATGTCGATATTGTCTTAAGTCCCAGAAGGTATTTGTCAGTTCCGAAACGAACAAGCATATCTTTCTTAGATTCTGTTCAACCGAAGTAAGTTCGCAATAAAAGTATACTTTATCAGGTCCACCTAAAATAACGGTAAAGTTCAACCTTAGGACTTCGTTCCCAATTGTTCTTCATGCTGGTTCAGAAAAAGTTTTCAAACCAATATTAAGCATATGTTTATCGATGAATAGTTAGTAAAACTGGCGTATGCGACCACTGTTTATTCGTTGTATTGCATAGAATGTTTTTCTTTTGGAGTTAACTGTCATCTTAATTATTTTAAAAAGCTTTTTTTTATCTGTTCATCGGTCATAACCTTTGCAACTTTCCATTTACCGTGTAGCAATCGAAGAAATTCTCTTATCGGCCACTTCATTGAATCTCAGTCGCTTACATTCACTGAGTCAAATATCCAAACTTCAAACTGTAAATAGTCATTCAAATTCTAGTAGCAAATTGAATAGTAAATATCTGCGTTCTGTTACTTCTCAGTTGACGAACTCTGAAGACAATCATGATAACAGTAATGAAAACAAATCTCGAATAAAAATTCCAAAGTTACAAAGACAAATTTCACTGTGTTCAAATCTCTATCAACAAGTAGAGTCTTCAACAAGTGCCACCTTACAATCACCTGTTTTTAGTATTCGTAAGTGAAGTTATATCTTTTAGATATTTTTCCTTGTGGTTAGTTTTCATCGTAACTAACATAATTTGGATGGTAGTCACCATTAGTGCATTCTTTTTCTTTTGAAAATGTTGATGATTTGCCGTTGAAATGTGTCACTATCATTTTTGCGTCCCTTTGCTTCACTGTTTCCTACAAACTGGCCTACTTTCAATTCACAGTGATGCATGTGTACTCTATTGCCTAGTGCATCAAACAGAAATGAAACAGGTATCCAGTAATTGGCTGATTTCAATCAATTCTTTGCTAGCCTTGTCTGTTAGGGTTTGAAATCTACACTGACCTGTCGAGTCATACTTTTAGGCAGCTATCAACAATTTGTATCCTCTGGCTAAAATTCTCTAAAGCCACTTTTGAAGAAATAGTTTTATTGTATAGACATAGAACACTTCCATTCACATTTTAATCTCAAGTTCTACGTTCGTATATATATATATATATATATATATATATATATATATATATATATATATATATATATATACATAATTCGTGAGGAGGATTTAATTTTAATAATGGGGGTTGAAATAATAACAATGGTGGTTATTATAAACATCTAAACCATAGTTCTTACGAATGTCGCGGAAGAAGTTTAGCTCCGAGTCTGATTGAATCATTATAAGAATATATTTTATTATAATTCCAGGGTGTTTAGAAAATCAAAACAAGATATTTCTGAACGTTTTACTGTGTAGGCCACGGCTTCAAGAGAATAATGGTGGTTATTGTTATTAGAATGCTGCTAGTTGATGACATAAAGGTCGAATGATAACAAAAAGGGTTGCGTAAGATTCTAAATAGTGTCTAAGGTGCATACAGATTAAAAAGGGGTGAAAATGTGATAGAATTAATAAACAATCAAAGGATTAGGTTGATATCAGTGAAACAAGTTAATTGGAATAAATTGAAAATGTTTTGTTAAAAGTCGAAATTATTAGAAGGATCAAGTGAAAAAATGGTGGTGAAAAACGAAAAAGGAACTATGCACACCAAGACAAATAAATTAAGACCAAGGTTAGAGACTAATACTTCTTCTGCACACAAAGATCAAGCTTCAGTTCATGCATAGCCAAGAAAGACCTATGCTGTTTTTAGAAGTTGAACACAGAGGAAACGTCAGGTGTTCTAGTGAATTCGGTAGACAACCTTAAAGTCATTGTTTGGATCGGTTGAATGGGTGGAATCGATTAAATGCTCAAGATTAGAACTTCTGGTGCATTTTCTTTCGCTCTTATAAAATCAGGCCTGAATGTGTTCTCGTATCCGTGTGTTTATTAACTGAATCACGTTTTCACCCCTTTTTAATGTATATGCACCTTGGAAACTATTTAAGATCTTACATAACCCTTTTTGTTATCATTCGACCTTTATATCATCAACTAGCAACATTATAATAACAATAACCACCATTATTATTATTATTTCAAACCCCATTATTAAGGTTAAATTCTTCCTCACGAATTACATTTTGATCTGTTTATTAGAAATGTCACACATTGAAACAGTATCATTTACTGGATAACATTTCAGACATAATTTCTTGTCCATATTTATATCATATCATTCATACCAGTTGCATTCACAACTGAACTTACTGTTGTTCTGTTTATCATTATGGATTTCGTTAAAAAGTTTCAGTTCTATCGAATGTTGTGTTGAATTGACCTGGTTTATTTTCATTTTATCTTATTTAACAAATAAAATTATCAGTAGTTGTCGTCATAACCTTAAAAACATACCCACAGATTGTTGGTGATGGAACAACCCTGCTTCTTTATCATCGCCATTTTGTTTATCTATATCACTGAATGCCTTAGATAACCTGTAGTCTAACTTGATTAATTCCCATGAAAATGTGTACTGTTTCTATGCACAAATGCATTTTGCACATTTCTATGTACAAATGACTCAGTGGTCCATCAAATGATATACAGTACTCAACTGCTAATTTTATCTCTACTTCGTTTCAACCAATTCATCCAATCAGTTCTAATGAACATTGGTATTATTGGTATTATTGCGTAACGGTCCAAGTTGACACACCTCATATCAACACATCAATCGAGAAGACAATCAGATAAAAGATGAAGAAATAAAGTAGAAAGTAGTCAAAATAAATTCAAAGTCATGAGAAGGGAGGAACTGCTGATAGAACAATAAGGGAACTCCCTATAAAGATAATGACGGAGATAATATATATGGATGTATCTCCACCTCTGAGATCAAATCTGAACCATACCACCTACAGTCACACAAACTCCTACCACAAAGTCTACATTCCCCTACACAGCTCAGATCAACACTCAGACACTTCATGAACTGACACCAGGTTTCACTCTGACCACCTTAAACCTTTCCTCCAGCCAAAATATACTTCAGTTAACTTTGAAAACAAGTCAATATACACATGAGAACAAGAATGTTTGTTACTTTGGATTGTGTTCACTGGTCTGCACACTTAAATTGAAATGAATAGTTGATAGGTCATTGGTGAGAGTTTTCTTGCACTAATAAGTATTTTAGACTTCTCTCTAATCCTACACAACTATTTATGAAATATAGTCAAAATGTGAATGTGTGCATCATTTTCACATCAATGATGGGCTGTCTAAGTGGATGGATGATATTGTCTTTGATATATTCAGACTTCTTGCCGATTATCATCGTATGCTTTTCACGTATCATTATAACACGATGGACTGACTGAAGAGTCAAAAAGGAGAGATATGCTTGACTAATTCTCACTACATCTTCCGATATCTACACCACTAATGACTAGTGTTTGTGTACAAAAAGCAGTTGTGACAGAAAATGTGTTAGCTGGATAAAGATTAGCTATTCACTCGACACCTTCAGCCCAATCAGTTTGTTGCAACAAATAAATAAATAAATAAATAAAGATTCGAAATTGGTGGAACCTAGTTCTAATGGAACTATCCTTGGATACACACGACTTTACAGAGATTCATCTACTAGTTGGAGAAGATGTGGTTGACTTTGTATATGAGGACGACATGGTCGTGTTATGCGAAGACGCTGACGAAATGCAGAGTTTTGTGAACGCCTTGTGAGTATGTTTGGGTTGGGTAACATGAATTTCGCAGATGTTAAGTGTAGGATGATGCTTCAGGACTTGTGTGCATCCACTCGGAGTTTCAGGATAAAGAGTGAAGAGTGGTGGAATACATCGACCACTTGACTTACTTGGTGAGTTGCATCAGGTGGAATTGGCTGGTTGCTGACTAAGTCTGAAGTCGGATACAGAGGGCTCGTTTGTCATTTGTCAACTGGTGAGTTAACTGACTGTTTGTTGATGGTCGTGTCTACTGCGGTGTTGGCTGTTCCATCCTGTCATACGACTTTGAGGCCTGCAGTTAAAAGTAGGAATGGCTGCAAGTAATTGATGTTAATTGTCTTCGTACCATTTTTTTGGTACAGTGGATTCACTGTGCGAATAATGTTGATGTTTGGCGAAGTGTAATAGACAAGGCAGGCAATTCAGTCAATGAGGTTGTGAATTTTCTTTAACTGAAGTGACGTAGATGTGTTAGGCATGTTTTGGCGCATCCCGTCTCGAATTGAAACACCAGCCGAAGTGAGATCAGTTTAAAAGAAGGTTCAAAGTGGCGAAATCACTATGTGGCACGAATGTCTGAAGTCTTTTATCTAGGGCTTGATATGTTTACGTCTCATGTCTGTTTTTCGAGCCAACTGAACCAAATGTTGGCTATTCTTGATGAGATTTTTGAAAATTGGACACCATGGTCGAAATGTCTGTGTCCACGTGAAACTCTTGAAACTCTAGTCAATTGTCATCCTTTTATTCCGTCTGATCATGCGCATTTGCGCATTTTAGAATCTCATTTTGTGTACATGTCTGCCTTGTATGTTATTGTGAATCGTTTCATTCGAAACGATCAACTTCTTTACCAGGTTCTATTTTAATTTTTCTCTCTGCTCACTTCAGACGACACTCTATCTTTACTACGTGTGTACATATCGACAAATAATTTCCAATTATCTTGCGTAATGTGAAGTAAAAATCCAGCATGCACTTGCATGAACTATAAACTGCACACATTGTATATATGAGTGCTAATTATGATACCTAACTTTACAAACTTTGGTATATGAAAGAGAATCCATACCCATTACTTGTTGGTCAAGTTCTAGTATAACGTATATTTCTTATATGCTTATGAGCTGTTGAACAAATTGCCTTCAGATCTTCCTCCTAATGGTCTCTTGGTGCGTTGAATACAGATGAAGGCATTTTCTGTTGATTATGTTGTACCAACCAATTTTACTTTCGCGCTTATGATCATGTGGATTTTCCCGAAAATTTGGTGTGCGTTGATTGGGTGTTGCTCCTTTCCGGGATCGAGGTATCTTCTCGATACTGCTGCATACTGAAATATCTCACTCTTAAGAAATGGACTGCAAGTGTGAGGATACTTTTGTATTCACTTGAATTTTCTTGAAAGTTTTCCTGAGTCGAAGTTTTCAATTTCGTTGTGATCTGTAGTTTGCAGCATTCTTGAACTTTGTTTTATTGTGTAAATGGTGTGGGTTGGTTTTTGGTGAGTTTGAGTTGTGTATTTGCAGATCTAGAGGTAATTTGGGAAAGGTTTCGTTTTCCAGTCTTTATGAAATCTGTACCGTATTCAATTTACATTGCTACTACAGACTTCTTAGCCGATTTCCACTTCACAAAGTACCTTCCTTATTATTGATTTGATTTTTCCAGTTTTCCAGGGACCTTAGTCATGGTAGGTTCAGACTACAACTTTATTATCGCAAAAGGATTTTCGGCCGTAGTACTGTGATTATTTTCATTTTGATCAAGTTGTAGTTAAGAAGTACAAACGGTTATTATCCTGCTCCCTAACACTCTTTCACCGATGATTCCTTATTTGGCATATTTGCGTTCGGTATGTATCTGTATATCAGTATGTAGCTGGCAGTGATATTGTGTGTCGAACCTCCCCCTTCCCCTTCTTATGAAGCTCGTTTAGCTGTATCTACGGATTTTTCTACGTGATCATTTAGTTGTGGATGGTAAGATGCAAAAAATAGATGCTACAAAAACTATTTGTTAACCATTATCCTCTATCAAAGTTTCTGGCAAACTAAAACAACTAAAAAACGACACATTTTAATAATTGAGGTCTATGATAAATTTCAGGCCATTTGACGTGTCTGTCAGTAATAATAATTTGCATTACTCCTTGTTCGCATCCTTTGAAGTTTGAATGCAGTCCTTGGCATGGCATTTTGGCCATTGTTTATTGGTGTAGAGGGCACTGTTGTATTTCGCGCTGCTAGTGTGCAATTTGGGTAACTTATTTACGTTCTCAGTCTATTAGTGTGCAATAGGCCAATGTCCATAACCACGTACCTGTGATTTAATCTGATCGATACCTGAGTGGGCAGCGTAAAATTGCTTCAGTTCTTGCTGACTAAGACTCGGTTGACAGCCCATCACGGCAGTGATATTATCGATCAAGAACATCGACACAACAAGAATCCCCTACTTGAAACCAAAGGCTGTTAATAAGTATTTTTGGTCAGTTAACACTGTGAATTACTGTCCGAACATCATACTTTGGAACTGCTTTTTCGATGTGACTGTAGTTGTGTTCTGTGAGTATCAACGTTCAGAAGGCAAGGACAATAGCTCTTTTCCGAACCATATGGGAAAACATACGGTGACACCGCACCAATGCCATAATCCGAAGCATCTAATATGAACAAAATGGCCAATACTAGTATGTGAGATGTATACTTGAGTAATGTTTTGATTTTGCCATATTATTTCTAACTATCAGCTTACCAATTCCGTTTTGGATTGTTCATAAACAATAAATTCAAAGATCTATGTAGATTTTAAAAATCAGGTAGAAAAACATCATAATGACCTACTAGCCTGAGAAATAAACTTAGTTTTTGACCTTCGTTAGATGTGGCACACTTTTCATTGCTTTTGTAATAGCTGAATTCGAGTGTCTCCCATTTCTCTCCTCGATAAAACCAAGGCAATTAACTCGTTCTCTACGAAGTGCACATTTCTCTGCGCAAAGCTAAAATTACTAGTTTATCCCACTTCCTAAAAGCAAGTCGCGTTTGCAAGTTAGATTTTTTTGTTTTCATTATCACTGTTTTCTTCAAGTACACTGCTGAGTTAGGTATATAAAGTAGCATTGTATCCATAACCTGCTGAACTTTGGCCTACACCATTTTCGCACCGAGGAGAGGACAGCTTTGTCTGCTTAAATGTTTGTGCATGTTAGTGACTAAACGTTTCTTACACTTCTCTTCTACTAAATTTTGTAAGTATGCCTTAGACAGGTCCAACACAGTGAAGTACTTACCATCATTCAATTTAATAACGAAATCTTTATGTACTAACAACTGATTTTAATCGTTTTTCAAGGACCTCTTTCAGTCTTATAAAGTGATCTGGACAAAGACTAGTAGTACCCTAGCCTTTTTCACAACTACTGTTTGATCTACCTATGATTAGAATCCCACCGGTTTAATCACGATAAATTTCTGAATACGTTCGTTATATATTTTTTATTGAGATGCCGACCTGCCTCTATGCGTCACCGTTATCTCATTTACTTTCGACTGCTTAGACTTAAACCTCCCAGGCCATACTTGTGGTTGATGATATCGGTGTTTACATTTACATTAGTCCTCTTTGTGACGTTTCCTTAATTACTTAATGCAACAGTGGTGTTAAAAGAGACAGCGTCTCACAAAGTATCAGCCATCATTGTGCCAACACCTAAAAGTTACTTTTGAATGTGGCTATCATCTGCCTGACTAGACCGATAAACCCAAAAGCAGAAGTACGCTTCATAAATAAATCCATTGATAAACGTATAAAGCACATTTATTGTATATAACAGCTAACACCAATACACCATCTGACCTGCAGAACCGGATTTCAACTATTGGCTTAATCGTGTTCACTATATAGTTTATAAGCCATTGAACCAGAATTCTTTACTAAAACCACATATAAACTGTTCATAGATACTTCAGTTCATCATCACTCTGGTCGCTTAACTTGTTGGTAATTGTGTTTATGTTTGCATCCGAACATGTGTTTTTATTTAGCTTCCGATTCGGAAAGTGAGCTAACACCAAATACGCATCTCACTGAACAATTAGATTATAACAAGTTCGCTGGTATCTCAGACAATTTAAAACAAGTAAGTTATAATCTAATTCGATTCGTTTTTCGTCTTTGTTGTCGTTGTTATCACTAATAAACCAGTAATAATTTAAATTCTGTAGAGAGTGTAATTTTATTTCAGTGTTTCGTTGATTTAATCTGATAGGTAGTGTGAGAAAAAGGAATTGTTTGGTTTTTATTTTTGACAAAACAAGATTGTCCCTATGTTAAATACTTGTTCCTACATCAAAAAAAATATACTGTTTATACTTAACCGAAAATACAATTTCGCGTTCGGTTTTCAGTGTTGTAACACCATGTCTCTGTGGTACATTTGAATTTTCTCACATGCTGGTATTGTACTGCCTTATTGTCTGCTGATATCTTATCTGGTAAAATGGTAATTCCTAGTTAATATGGCAAAACCTGCTTATTCATAATATAACGGGAAATTTTAATGGTTTGGTTTTCTTCAATAGAATTCCTTCACCAAATGCTGGTTTTTATACTAAAACATAAACCGTACTTAAGTTTTGAAATATCCTGATAGCAGTGGGTTGCTAAAGTATTGCGCTTTAGATAATGAGCCACATCCAAAACTTATTGGTTGCCATAAATTCTCCATTTCATTAATTCACTCTTTACCATTAAAGTTTTAAAATTCATCGAGTATTCTCTAACTACTCTTAGCTTTATCTTCGTGAATAAAATGTAAGAGTCCCGATCGACGGCCATCATCCATCCGTGCAGATCAACCTAGGACCAAGAATTACTGCCTAACGGTTCGAGTTGTCACACCTCTTATCAGTAGATCAAATAAAAAGGCAATTGGGTGCAAGATGAATATACGAAAAATTCACTCAAAAAGAACATAAGGTAATCAGAGAAAGAAAGGAAGAATGAGAAAATGGTGTCGTTAAAATGAGAATAATGTATGTATACATCTGCGCCACTGACATCGGTTCTCAGCCATATCACATAAAGTCTCCAACCACTGGTTCCTCTTGTCCTGCAGACCCCAACCACCTAGTCTGCATCGCCCCACATGGTTCAAACCAACAGTCAGGGACTTCATACATTGGTGCCATGTTTTAGTCTGGCCACCTCGGGCCTTTATCCACCCTGGACCTACTTCAGCCAATATTGTGTGACGAGTCATTCGGCGACTAGGCATACATAACACGTGTCCCAACCATCTCAATCGATGAAGGTTCACAACCTCGTCAACAGATATACCTCTACTCCCTGACGTCTGCGTTACTCACTCGCGTGGTGACACCACGGAATACGGTGGCCTATACTACGAAGGCAACGGTGGTCAAACACCTGAAGCCTTCTCCTCATGTCTTCCACCTTCAATGACCATGTTTCACAGCCATACAGTAGAACAGACCGGACTGCTGTGCAGTACACGCGACCCTCAATAGACAATCGGATATCACGGTAGAGCCATAGGTGGGGTAAGTTGGCGAAAGCCGATCGAGCCTTCTGTATCCGTGCAGAGATTTCATCGGCCACTGAGCCACCAGGGCAGGGCTGATCCTACTTCCCAGGTAAGTGAAGTGGTCAACACACATTCAACCACTTCACTCTCTATTGTTAGCCGTGGTTGGGCACCGTTGAAGACCAATCCTGGAGCAGCAATTTGCATTTGGGTGGTGAAATTCGCATCCCAAACATTCTAAAATTGACACTCAAAGTGTTCAGAATACTCTGCATCTTGTCAGCGTCTTCACCTAACAGGACTATGTCATGCCATCTGCATATTCTAGGTCTAACGAAAATTCTCCTGCGATCAGGTCAACGTCTGTGTAGTCAGGTGACGAGAGGGAAACCTCTATGAGAATATCTATGATGAAATTGAATAAGAATGAAGATAGTGGACACCCATGACGGACACCACTCGATGAGTATAGCTCCCTGGACATCTCACTGTAGGCTTTAACACGTCCGCAAGTGTTCGAGTAGAGAGCCTTCAATAAGGTGATGCACTTACTCGGCATGCGTTTCAGTGAGAGACATTGCCATAAGACTTCTCGATCATCGGAGTCGAATACCGCCGCCTTCAGGTCGAGAAATACAGCCATTGTCGGACGTCGGTAAGCGTGTCTGTGTTCCAAGACCTGGCGAAGTGAATATTTGGTCGATACACCCGCGACCAGGTCTAAATCCTGCCTGGTTTTCTCGGGCTTGTTGTCCCCGAGCTGCACTCAGGCGTCGAAGAATTATAGAACCTAGAATCTCAGACACTATGTTCGTCAGGCTGATTCCTCTGTGGTTATCACAAGAGGACTCCTACCTCATCAGGTAGTCCGTCTGGACCTGCTGCCCTTCCTCGTTTCAGGTTACCTACCACTTTCTCAACTTCTCCTAGTGTTTGGAGACCTATCTCTATGTCCCATTCAGGATCCGACTGGATAGCGGGCAACGCGATGGTGGCTGAAGGCCAGTTAAACTGTTCCTCGAATTGTTCTGCCATCGTTCTAGTTGTCTCCTCTGCGAGTGAATCGCAGACCCGTCCTTCTCCGCAATCGTCTCACTAGCTGCAGTCGATCTTTTTCCCCAGTTTCCTTACTAAGCCTAAATAAGTGTCTACTGTTACCAATCGCCGCTGCCTTTTCCATCTCTCTAGCCTTTGCTGCCCACCACTGTTCGCGGTCGTTGCGTAGACGTTTTCTCGACGGCTGCTACCTTGATATTGCGATTGTGCTTTCATACCACAATGATGTAATGAGCTATGCTGGTAGCTCTTCTAAACCGGGCAGGTCAGTTGGATGGTGGTGAGATAAAAAGCGGTCACCGCTGTAGTGTGATGGGACGGCCGAGAGGGAATTCGCACTTGTAGCTTGACGGCGATGTGAGAGCAGTAAGGTGTTTCCTGTGGCTAAGCAGCAGTACCACGCCTATGCTGCCTTCCCTCTGGATGAGGGAGGGGGAGGGGTTAGAAAACATTGGTCTTAAAAAATAACACTCTCCCTTTTACCCATTCCCTGCTGATACTGTTGATACAGCTTCATGGTCGGATTCTGACAAAGGGAACTAAATTCTCAAACTTTTAGAAAGGCGTGTGTGACCGTCCTCAAGCAGAAATCCCTTTTGCGGTATAGCCAGCTGAAAATAACTAATGCTGCTAGTAGAATACAAAACATTATACAAAATGGCCTGCACTCCCCTACCTTCTTGATACCAATATTAAGCTTCTTACAATTTATTCGATCTCTCACTCTGCAACCACTGTTAGTGATCCAGGCTAGCGAAAAGCCATTCCTAGTCAGCAGTCTCTCGAAACGCCTCTGTCAGTTTCACACCAGATCCTCCAAAGTGTGGACCCTATGGCCAATCAGACAGCAGGCGTCTCTTGTCAGAACTTTGGGATCTCGAGTCATGAGTGTATGATGTCTCTGAAACACTTATAAAGGGCCCGAGCGGGGTTATCAAATTGCATTCACCAGGACGCTGCCGCGAACTTTCAAACTTCACCCTACGAGTACTTGGAGACCCAAAATCTTCCTCTTGTGGGTTCACTGGTATAGACATAGCTTTGAGCTGTTGAATGGAAAGTGCACTTCTCGACTGGGATACCCGTCAATAGCCGTCAGTGTGCTGTCCGATTGAATGAATCTGTAAAAACTAGGAAGTATCGGATAGCCAACCGATGCCTTTGCATAACTTCTACCTACGCGCCCACTGACTGCAGTTCGGATGATGCAAATGGATGAATTCTATGAGAAGCCATCAAGTTAGCTACAGAAAGTAAAACGTTCAGATGTAGTCATAATTGTGAGTGAATTCAACGCTCAAGTAAGAAAGCTGAGCCAATTGGAAAGGCATCTTGGCGGTATCTACGACATCCCATTTCAATGAACTAACAACTATGATCGGCTCTTACAATGCTTTCCTGTTGGACAATTACTTGTTTCTGTTCATCACTAACTTCAGTCACAAGGTGGGACACTGTCTCATATGTCGCTCGCCGACATCAAACCAATGGTGGACACTGATTGGTCATACTGCCATACCAAATCATTCGAGAGGGTCAATAGAGGATCCCTGCCCTTTCTGGAGTACCAGTTTGGACTCCGAATACGCGCTACTACGGGCTTCTGTTTGTCTGCACCTTACCGGTCGCAGGAAACACGCCTGTCCATGCTCGATTGAATGGTGATGAAGGATAACGAACGATGAGGACATCAAGTATGTATTTAGGGAGGAGTTGGCTAAGCACTGACCTGTACATGACACCAGTGCTCATCCTCAAGCAATGATATTTGATGTGCTGTAGAATAACCAGTAAAAACAGTTGGTGGTAAGCTATGTGCAAAGGTCACTAAACGCATATGGATTTCCGAAATCTCACCGTAACTGATTGATGCAAGTAGACTCATCCTAGCTGCCTCTGACGACGATGGAGAGCGAAGGCAGTTTGAGCATAAATTGACTAAGAGTCTTCGCAGTGATCTCAAACAGTGGTGGATGACGAACGCAAGAGGGGTGGAGAAAGGACCGGCATTAGGTAATATCTAGAAATTATTTAGGCTCATTAAGGATACCGGCAAGATGATACTGAGTAAAACCATCACTGAAAAGGATAAGACGCTGATATCCCCTTAGGTGGATAGAACATTGGACAGAACACTTTGAAACACAGTTAAACTGGAGGTTGATGTAGATCTTTTAACTATCCTAGAAGTTGAAAAGGTTGTTTCGAACCTGAAACTACGCAGAGCAGCAGAACTAGCTGGTTATAAATTATAGGCATATTTACCAGCGATTGATACTAGCCCTATTTTTGAACTAAAGACGGTGCTCCACTGTTTTGACTGAAGGATGTTGGAGCAGTGTCTGACTGTGAATGGAGTACCCAGCAAGTATGTAACACAGTTTGAGATTTCACTCCAGTTTTCATCTCAGCTCCAAGTTTCATGCCGGTCTTTAGATCAATGAACTGTCCAACACAAACCTGGTGGGTTTGTCACCTGGACGAGCCTAAAATATACAAGCAACGCGTTCATGTGGAAATGAACACTCCTGCTGGGGATTTCTTCTAGCACCCCCTCAAGCTGATCAGTGCTATCTCAGAACCCTCTCAACTGTTAGGCTTCAATGCACCCACATTCGTCTATAAATCGGTCCGTTGACCGTATTCGTCTCTTCATGGGCAGACGTACCTGGGACGCATCTCTCTGAAGTCTCCACAACCTTGGAGACTTAAGTGTAGCTTACCTTCCCGGAAAGACATTCTTCTGGTAGGTCTAGCCCATGAACCCATAATGCTGACAGACTCACAGAGTTGGCTCCTTTCGAGCCACTGAGATGCCGCCAAAGCTAGGGCTAATGACACCGGCATTCCGGTCTGAATATTGCTCGTCTTCATAAGGTAAGACTACACCTTTCTCTAGAGGTTACTTCAACAATAATGATTGTCGAAATTAGGGAGTTGAATTCGCCGTACCTTTTGGTTGCACGGCATACAGCGCACTGAGTAGAATCCTAAAGGCTAGCAAAACTGCCCGTGCTTTGGAAACCCGCTCCTCTGATCGCGCACATATTCATCTCACCGACTACGGTTGCCCCTATGTCAACTTTACGGTGTATTGTTTCATATTCATCTGGTCCACGAAGAGGCTCATTGTCACACGAAACTAGGCTCAAACCATAATCCATGGCACACAAAACACCTGTTTTCACGAGCCAGCAACGTGAACTTGACATCACTAAACCGCACCGTGTAGAGCTTCTGGCACGTAACTGTAGGGCGGAACTATGGTCCCTAAAGAGTAAAAGTTACTCCTGTCAAAACGTACTGAGGGAGTATGCTCTCTACTCGAATTGATGTAGCTACTTAAGAGCTTGTGGAGAGTTTTCAACTGAATTGACTAAAACTAGTGTTATCCTCCTGGGATACCTCCTGTGGATTCTGTTACCTAAATTCACTATAGATGCATTAATGAACATAACCTTAGGTACGTCTGATCTCACAAGAATTGATTTGCTCCTGGAGGTCATTTCGTTAACTCAGAGTACACAGACGACATTTCCCTCTCAAATGAAGAAACTGATAAAATGCAGCGTCTTCTAAACCCCTTGGTAGAAATCTGAGTATATTTGAAATGCTGTTCGCGTCTGTTAAATGTAAGATAATGCTTCAGGATTCATCTGCGGTTACTCTCAGAGTAAGTAAAAGAGTGAAGTTATGAAATTCGTCAATTATTTTACTTACCTGACTAGTTTTATCAACCCGAACGCGCTGGCTGTCGAAAAACAGACAAGACCAACATAGCACTTGTCATTACCTAAATATTCCGCTTGTTACGTCTCATACCAATAAATCGAGAGAAAGCACTAAAAAAAGATAAAGACATAGATAAAAGAACAATCCAAAGTTGCAGAAAGTTTTTGAAAGAAATAAAGGAATGATGACAGAATTCTGAAATTCAGTGTGACTATTAAGGATTATGTGCGGATAAATCTGCCCAACTGACATCGATTCTAAATCATATCACTTAGAGTTTCCAACCACTGGTTTCACTTGTTACGTGGACCCCAGCACCCTAGTCTTCATTTCCCTACATGGCTCAAACCAGCTGTTAATGACAACGTCCACTGATACCATGTTTTAATCAGTCTGTCCTGAACCTTTCTACAGCTTGAACGTATTTCAGCTTACACTATGCTACAAGGTAGACGGGGATTGGGCATGCGTATTACATGTCTCAGACATCTCAGTCGATGAAAGTTCACGACAGCATCAACTGACTTTCCTCGCCTCCCTAAAACTCTACACCTGACTTCTGCATTACTTACCTGGTGACATCTTGACACATGACCTGTGCTGCGAAAGTGGTGGTGGCCGAACACCTGAAGCTCTCCCATATCCTCTACCTTTAGCCGCCATGTTTCGCAGTCATACAGGGGAACAGAGCGAACTGCAGAACAGTACACTTGACTTTTAATCGACAATCGGTCATTGTGATGGCGCCACAAATGGCGTAATTTGGCGAAAACAAATCGAACCTTTTATATGTGTGGAGATTTTGTCGGCTACTAACCCACCGACTAGGGCTGATTCGACTTCCGAGGTAAGTGAAGCGTTCAACACCACTTCACTCCTTGTTGCCGGGGCACCATTGAAGACCAGTCCTGGAGCAACAGTTTGCACTTCTGTGGTGGGAAACGCGTCCTAAAAATTGTCATTTTACCACTCAAGGTTAACAGAAGACTGTATTTTGTTCAATGTCTTCACATAACAGAGCCATGTCATATGCAAATTCCAGATCTGCTAGGGATTTTCCTGTGATCAGATAAATCCCTATGAAGTTGAATGAAGAGAGAGAGAGAGACCTCCATAAGAACGTCTATGATAAAATTGATTGGGAATGGAGAGCGTCTTCATCCTTGATGGACACTACTGGATGTACACAGCTCGCCTGACAACTCACTATAGCAAAAAGCCATCAACAGAGTGGTGAACATATTTGGTACCTCTCTCAGTCAGAGACACTCCTATAAGATCTCTCGACCAGTGGAGTCGAATGACGCCTTCAGGTAAAAAAAAAATACAACCAGTTTCAGGTCTAGGTACATGTGCCTGTGTTCCAAAACCTGGCGGAGTGTGAACATTTGGTCGATGCACCTACGGCCAGATTCGAGACCTCCCCAGATTTCTTGGGCTTGTTGTTTCCGAGCTCCACTCAGATGTCTAGTGATTCTAGAACCTATAATCTTCGACATTATGTCCACCAGGCTGGTTCCTCGGTGGTTATCACAGGAGGATTTCTGGCTCTTATGAAGACTAGGACAATCGGTGATTTGAGACCAACCAGAGGGGGATAATATCTCACTCCTACACACTAGTTAGTTATTTAATTACCGTGAATAAAGATCTTTGACCATCATCCTTAAATACTTTTGGAACTAGTCCATCTGACCCTACCACTCTTCCTCGTTGCAGGTTATCTACCATTTTCTCACTGAAAGCGGCCATAGTGCTCTTATTGTTGAGCTGTATTCACAGTGGTCTTGTTGCTCAAGTTTTCTTACGTCTGTTTTGATGCAGACATACATACGCTTAGATCAACGTGTGGTTGCTGTGCAAACACGTGCTCCAGAAGGAGCGGTGGTCTTTTATCAACCCTCGATAGAAAGCTGATAGCAGTTTGGTTTATCTGCCTACGCCACTGGTGAGAGGTCACTGGACACCACATCAGACAATTTCTCTCTTTATGTTTGAAGTTCGTGCTGGCTAGAAATAAATGTTTGTCTGAGCATAATAATAGTAGGTGGTCGCCGTTATCTCTTGGCTCGACTAGGATTTCGAAAGTGCTACCCACTTATGCACCTTTTTGTCTGACTTAGCGTACCCACCTGTATATTGAAATCACCTGCAACAACCACGTTTGAGCCCTCGGCTTCGAGTCGAAGGCTAGACAGTTTTAGGTAGAACTCACCCCCCCCCCACTTCATTAAAACTACAGTCAGTGGATGCGTAAGCAGAGATTACAAAGAGATGATGGTGATTTTCACCATTCTTTTTAGTCCTCACTATACCGTTCAGTCGAACAGCGCATAGGTGACTGTCAACTGTGATCTAGTCGAGTAGGGGACTTTCTGCTTTAGTGCTTAATTCTATGCCCACATTTGCAAAACCGTGGGAACTAGTCATCAAATCTCCAGAAACTCAAAGAGTGAATTCTACGGATTTACGACATTGGTCGGCGAGGTTTAGGGAATAACTGCACTTGGGTACTTTATGACTGTCTCATAAACAGAGGAGATATACATAGCATGAGCTGCTAGAGTTCTAGCTAATGAAGCCTGTTGACCACTGACTAGATTGAGAGTGTAAATCTTGAGAGCTTCAATGTCTATTTTGGATCGCAGTTTCAACAGACCAAAGGTACTGCTCTTTGAACTCAGATTGATGTAGAGATTCAGTGCAGGAAGAAGTTGAAGATAATGTAAGATAATTGACTGAGAGACTTGAAGAAAGATTAGAAGGCAAGAACATATGTGGTTGATATTGATCTGAGGGAGCTTCAGTGCTGACGGAATTGTGGGGGCTGTCGATATTTCTCGGCTACCTACACCGAGGAAGGTCATTTCTATCTAGGTTACCTGAAAGAGAAAAAGATTTATGTGACCGAAGAACCCATGGAACATCTGTCACACATAGCCTTTTATGGATTGTTGTTTTGAGATTTGGTTGTTCTAACGCTGGAGAAAGTAAACTCATACCGATGGTACCGGAATACCATGGGTGGGGAGGAGTGTGCTAACCCTTTTCCCCGTAGGGAAGGTAGCATCACCGTGACATTACTGGTCGTCCAATGGTAACACCTTACTGCTGTCACATTCCGTCCATGTAGCAGCAGTATGACTCCCCCCTCGAACGCCCATCATAGTGTAGTAATTTACACTACAACAGTAACTGCTTTTTGTTTCACTACTACCCAACAAATCTTTCTGGGATAGTAAGACAAAGATTCCAGCCAATGTAGCTCATTGGGTCATTGTGGTATGCAAACTTCACCACCACATCAAGGCGGCAGTTACCGGTCAGGTATGTAGATGACCTTGTCATTGATGTATTCAAAATTCTTGATTTCCATCGTATAATTTTCGCTCGTCATCATAATTCGATGAGGGCATGAAATTCGATAGATTAGCCAAGAAGAAAAGGTATGCTTGACTAATTCTCACTACATCTTCCGATATCTACACCACTAATGACTAGTGTTTGTGTACAAAAAGCAGTTGTGACAGAAAATGTGTTAGCTGGATAAAGATTAGCTATTCACTCGACACCTTCAGCCCAATCAGTTTGTTGCAACAAATAAATAAATAAATAAATAAAGATTCGAAATTGGTGGAACCTAGTTCTAATGGAACTATCCTTGGATACACACGACTTTACAGAGATTCATCTACTAGTTGGAGAAGATGTGGTTGACTTTGTATATGAGGACGACATGGTCGTGTTATGCGAAGACGCTGACGAAATGCAGAGTTTTGTGAACGCCTTGTGAGTATGTTTGGGTTGGGTAACATGAATTTCGTAGGTGTTAAGTGTAGGATGATGCTTCAGGACTTGTGTGCATCCACTCGGAGTTTCAGGATAAAAGTGAAGTGGTTGAATTGTTGAGGAATCCACTTAATTTGGAAGGTACGGCAGCTCGAACAGTCTGGTTGCTGGAGAAATCTGAGCTGAAATGTAGAAGGCTCGTTTTCATTCGCCAACTTACGTCATCCCTGGTGAAAACTGGCTAGTCATTCGACTGCGTATTGAAAGGTGTGTACACTGTGCTGCAGTCCGTTTTGTCCTGCTGTGCAACTAAGACATGGCCGTTAAAAGTAGATGCGCAGAAGTTACATGTATTTTCGTAGCATTGCCTACGTACGGTGGAATCACGTTTTTGAGTAGTGTTTGGGTCAGGCGAAGTGTAATAGACAAGGCAGGCAAATCAGTCGATTAGTTTGTGACTGTGGTGACTTAAATTTTTTTGCGCATGCTGTCCCTGTCAACCAAAGTGGCATTTAATTGAAAGAAGATACTGAGTGGCCAGACCAAGATGTGGTATCACTTCACTAATTCTTTTGTTGTTAGTCTGAGTTATGTAGTGAAGTGTAGAATGCTTCGTTGTGCCATTGGAGATAATAGGAATCAGTGACTGGATACTCTCAGTTTTGTGTCTGAAAATCGAACAACATAGTGTGGATGTACGCACTCGTAGCGTCTTCTCACTCTTGAATACTTTCGATAACCTTCATTTTCAAATTTTTTCTGTCATGCACCTTCGTCTACTTCGATATCAGTCATTTTCTGTTTGCTTGTTCTTTGAATGCTTTGGTAAAGTATGGGAACTTGAATCGATACACTTTTATGCTAGATTCAACGTTGATTATTTCTTAGTTGGTAGGGAGATTTTGTGCAGTCATAATCACCATCTGCCTCGTCACACGATATTAGTGGAAGTAATTTTGGGCCGGAAAAGAGTTAGAGGTGGCCAGACTAAAACATGACATCAGTGTGTGAAGTCCTTGCTTATTGATCTGAGCCCTGTAGGGAAATCTAGACTTCCCGGTTGGGATCAGGGTGAAAACACAAACCAGTAGTTGAAGTCGCTATGTGGCATGACTCAAAGTCGATCTCGGTGGTGCAGATGTATCCACACATTATTTTTATCTTGGTCATCATACTGAATTTCAGTGTTCTTTCATTACTTCTAGCTCTTTTTTGATGGTAACACTGTTTAAGATTTCAAGCCAATATTATATTTTCAGTTGATCTTATTCAAAAACATTATTTTTATTCTAAACAGTGTAGAAATTAATCTGAAGCTTGACCTCCGTCAAGCATCGAAAAACTTAAGTGGACATAATATCAATGCCGCTAAATAGAGAGATATAAGGAATCATCGACTTGAATGCAAATCACACTGTCTTACACACATGCACAGCTTTCAGATATGAAATCCCTAAAATTTAGTGGAGTCTATGCTGAAATATTAAACCTTAGTTTTCATTCGAACGATAATGTAACATTCAGAGATTTTTTGCAAAAAATCTTGCTGCAAGAATGAACTGTTAAGACCGTGTATCCACCCTGTCAATTTATTTGAAAGTGAAAGTCAATGAACAACTCATCAACATTATGACAAATAAACTCAGAAATTTATAGTCTCGATTTCCCTATAAAAACTATCAGTTATATAATAGAATCACGGAATTTCTGACAGAGGTTTTCATTTCTTTTCATGGAGAGAAATCTTAGTTTATTACTGATTCTTTGTTGAACCCATTACATTGATGAGTTTATATTTTAGAAATTTTAGGAGTAAATTTGTTGCCGCCAAACAATTACGCTTGGTCCGAGGAATAATATGAGAGTAAAAGTCATAGTAGAAATATTGAAATATTTGACAGCATGAATAAATGTAAGTTGCAATCAGAAGACGAAAAATGCATAACAAAGTGAATAGATAGTTGTCAATGTAGAATAGAATTAGAAATTAGTAACTGAGCTAAAGCATATATATCATAACAAAATGAAAGTCAAAAAAAGTTTAGTTAGACTTAAGATCTAGAAATTTAGGAAATAAAAAACGTGAATGAAAGCAGGGAATGGCAAAGTTGTTTCTGAATGTGCAGTCCTGGTTTCCATTTTTCTTACTATCGTGTAGATTTTCGATAAATAGGCATTGTATAGTGTCTTCTCGTTAACAAGATATCGGGAAATGGTATCTTCTAACTCATTTCTCACTTCATTCTCCACTGGTAACTATCTTTGTATTCTTCGTCTCTTGATTCCAGTTCACACTTATTGATATTTTTAGATATATTTTCATCTCTCCTAAGTAACTTTCATTCCTATATTATTTTCTTGACTACAACGTACTAAGAATTATTGTTTGTCAGGCCATGTTTACGTTCCTTAGCATTTAATGTATATAATAGTTATATTTAGATGTTATTATATTACTTTTGAGAACAGTACAACCGAAAACGAATTTGTTTACTGAAGTCTTTTTTTTATGACTCAATAAGGATATTGCATATTAATAATTGTATGTTATGAAGTGGCCCTTGTTAATATCAATCTAACTGAATCAAATGCTACATCCGATTCTTCGATAGGTTACTTTTTAATCATATTTATTCAGTTTTAAAAAAAACACGTAATGAAGTTGTTAAACTTAAACCCCTCCTGTGCGGATACCTCGAGATTACCTGTGTTCTAAATATAGTGAAGATGGACTCTATAATTAGAATACAGGTAATATCGAGGCTGTGCACAGGAGCCCACATGCCAATAGAGACCGGTCAATTGGGTCCAATCAGCGACGGTATAATGCAAGCTATTATACTAAAACTATACCCATCACACAAGAAGTGACTATCGTGGCTCGGTGGTGTAGTGGATAACGCTCTCGTGTTTGAAGTGATCGCTCTCGAGTCCGAATCCTGGTGAGAACAACATCACTCACTGGGAAGCAGGTACATCCACCCGATGAGTCCCAAATAGGACGAAATGCGCATCCTGCATTCCACTGCTAGCCACCATTCATCTTTACTATAATTAGAACACAAGTGATATCGAGGCATGCGCACAGGAGCTCATATGCCAATGGAGACTGGTCAGTTGGGTCCAATCAACGACAGTATAGTACAAACAGTTATACTAAAGCCTTAATAGCTTGTTTTCATCAGAAATGAACTGTGAAACTTCTTCCTTACAGTGTAATGACATTAAAGTTAACTAATAGAACAACCGATTTTCTTTTTTTGTTGGTCTTACTTTTTTGGCTACTCATTTTTACTATATGACCTCAGGGGTTATGTATACGTGTGAGGATTAATGAGTAAAGCATTGTACTAGACCAGTTCCGAAGTTGAACAAATCTACAAGTCCGTCACATCAGTATTCCAACCAGATCTGAATTTCGCTTCAACCAAGCAATGGGTTTCACCTACCTGTCATGTGAATTCGTGATCCATTACTATCGCTTGATGATATTCTCACTGGTTGCCCAGCCAGGACTACTCACCCAAATCCAAATCACCCTGAACTGATCATCAATTTAACTATCTGAGATAACCGTGGTTGGGCAAACTTTTATTGATACTAAGTGATAACAAGAAGCATTATTCATCTCTGTGTGTTTATCTGCAGCTTACCGCTTTACGTATTTAAAACTAACTTGCTCGGTCAAGTGTTTGAACCTACCTCGAGTACTTCATTTTAAGCTATTAGGTAGCACTACTGACAATCGCTACATAGAAATGCAGTTCACCCTTTATTACACCGTTATGAAGCCAAATATTGAGGAATACTGAAAGAACATGCATAGGAGCAAGACAAGTAAGCGAACAATATTGTTTTTTGTTAGATCCTCTTCAGGCTTAACTCTAATACAAATACCGTAATATATGTAAAATTAAACCAATTATGTAGATTTGCCGGTTAATGTGATAAATGTTTTAAAATAACGATAGTGATAATAATACAAGTAATAATAATGATAGAAGTGACAACGTTGACTAAAGCACTTGTATATTACAATGACCCAACGAGCTATGCCGGTGGAACACTTGTTCCCTCGAGGTCCTACTATACCAGAAATATCTGTTGGATAGTGGTTAGACGAAAAACAGTTACTGTTGTAGTGTAAATTACTACACTATGATGAGGGGGGGGGGGCCTGAAGGCGAAGTCGTACTGCTGCTAGCTGGATGGCATGTGACAGCAGTAAGGTGTTTCCCTTGGATGACCTGACTAGCAGTGCTATGCTGGTGCTGCCTTCTCAGTGTAAGGCGGACTAGATAAGGTCGGCCCAAAAAAATAACACACTCCACCATGCCCCACGATCTGTCGAGCCGGCGGTATTGGTTTATTTGTCGTTTCTTTTCGACCATCCGACCCCAAAAATACAAAAGTTGAAAATAATCATACATAAAAGGCTGAGTGTGACAGACCTGAAGCAGGTGTCCGATGGGCTCTTGGGTCACACAAATCTCTTTCAGGTACCTTAATAAGAAATAGCCTTCCACGGTGTTGGCAACTGGGAAGTGTCAACCTCCGTCACAACTCTGTCAGGACTGAAGATGATCCCTCGTTCTGTCGTAGTAAGATTGCTTCGTGCAGTTTGTCACCTGAACTCACGAAGGCTATTCTTGTTGCTATAGTGACTCACTACGTCCAGTCGTATTTATTTTACATATTGGAGCCTTCAATGTCCGCACCCTCCGTCAAAGTGGTCAACAGGCTTCGTTGGCAAACACTTTAGCAACTCGGGTCATGCATATGTGCTGTGTTTGTGAGACACGCGTACAGGACCCAAGTGCGATTATTCACCTGAGATCTCCCGACCAATCTGGTGAATCCGCAAAAATCACCCTTCGAGTTTCTTTGGATTCGATAGCCAGCTCTCGCGATCTTGCGGGTGAATGCATAGCGTTAGGCACTATGGTAGAAAACTCACTACTAGACTAGATCCCAGTTGATAGTCGCCTCTGCGCTATGAGGCTGAATGGCATATCGAGAACTGAAAGGAATAGTGAGACTTGCTGTTGTCTCTTTGTAATCTCTGCTTAAGCACCCACTGACTGCCGTTCGCATGAAGTGAAGGACGAGTTCTACCGTAAACTGTCCAGCTTCCTCTCGAAAGCCAAACGTTCGGATGTGGTGGTTGTTGCAGGTGACTTCAATGCACAGGTGGGTGGACTGAGTGAGGCAGAGAGGCACTTAGGTGGCACTTTCGTAGTCCAGGCTGAACGAACAGATAACAGTGATCGCCTACTACAACAACTGTGCTCAGATAACCGCCTATTTTTAGCTAGCGCAAATTTCAGACATAAGGAAAGACATTGCTTCACGTGGCATCCACCAAGCTCAACTCAGCGATGGACATAGATAGACTACATTGTTATTATTCATCGCTGGAGAGGATCGGTGGATGACTCCCGCTCCTTCTGGAATACGTGTTTGGATAACAACCACGTGTTGGTCCGATCGCGAATATGCCTGTGTCTCAATGGATGTAAAAAAAGTTGGCAACAAAACCACTACGAGTGCTGCTGGACAACGAAAACACCAAAGCTGTGTTCAGTGAGAAGTTGGCTAGGCAGTTATCGGAACAAAAGACTGTCACTCATCAAGACGAAGCTTGCTGTCATCTTCAGTCTGCTGTAAAAGCAGAGTTGTAGACTGTAGCCGACTCTAAAATAGTGGCTAAAAAGAGTTAGTGGATATCAGCAGCTTCTTCCGAACTAATCGATGCACGCGAATGCATGCCTGCAGGCTCTGAGTACGATGAAGAAGGAGTGCAAATTAAAAGTAGGTTGAAAGAAAGTCTACGCAACGACCGCGAACAGTGGTGGGCAGCAAAGGCTAGAGAGATGGAAAAGGCAGCGGCGATTGGTAACAGTAGACACATTTAGGCTTAGTAAGGAAACTGGGGAAAAGGATCGACTGCAGCTGGTGAGACGATTGCGGAGAAGGACGGGTCTGCGATTCACTCGCAGAGGAGACAACTAGAACGATGGCAGAACAATTCGAGGAACAGTTTAACTGGCCTTCAGCCACCATCGCGTTGCCCGCTATCCAGTCGGATCCTGAATGGGACATAGAGATAGGTCTCCAAACACTAGGAGAAGTTGAGAAAGTGGTAGGTAACCTGAAACGAGGAAGGGCAGCAGGTCCAGACGGACTACCTGATGAGGTAGGAGTCCTCTTGTGATAACCACAGAGGAATCAGTTCCATATTAGATTTGTTTATTTGATATAAAGCGCACAGTGATACAGTATTATTTACTTGATTACGTTTCGGGCATAAATTATTGCTCATAATCATATCAATGTCTATGTCTGAAAGAAGAAATTCACAGGATTATTAAGAAATTAAGTACCATTCGGAATAAAATTGAACAGCTTAAATGTAAAATTATGAAGATAGTAAACTGCAGAGACTATGGATTTATAATAGAAACATCAGACAAAGCAAGATTAGCTACTCTCAAGAAATCTAGAAGAAATCAAATCAAAAAGTTCAATAAACTAATGCAAGAAAAATATGCTTCGGAAAACAATGAAATTACAAAGGAAACATCATCGAACATCGATAGAACAAAGTGGGTAGTCAATCTCTCCTCGAAAGCCTTAAGCTCAGCTGAGATGAAAGTACTTGAAAAAGGACTAAACTTCAACATAACGGTAGATCATCTAAAACCAGAAGATGTCATACCTAGCATAGAAGTAGACATTGATATGATTATGAGCAATAATTTATGCTCGAAACGTAATCAAGTAAATAATACTGTATCACTGTGCGCTTTATATCAAATAAACAAATCTAATATGGAACTACATTCTACCACAGTGCCCAAGTTTTTCACAGAGGAATCAGCCTGACGAACATAGTGTCTGAGATTCTAGGTTCTATAATTCTTCGACGCCTGAGTGCAGCTCGGGGACAACAAGCCCGAGAAAACCAGGCAGGACTTAGACCTGGTCGCGGGTGTATCGACCAAATATTCACACTTCGCCAGGTTTTGGAACACAGACACGCTTACCGACGTCCGACAATGGCTGTATTTCTCGACCTGAAGGCGGCGGTATTCGACTCCGATGATCGAGAAGTCTTATGGCAATGTCTCTCACTGAAACGCATGCCGAGTAAGTGCATCACCTTATTGAAGGCTCTCTACTCGAACACTTGCGGACGTGTTAAAGCCTACAGTGAGATGTCCAGGGAGCTATACTCATCGAGTGGTGTCCATCATGGGTGTCCACTATCTTCATTCTTATTCAATTTCATCATAGATATTCTCATAGAGGTTTCCCTCTCGTCACCTGACTACACAGACGTTGACCTGATCGCAGGAGAATTTTCGTTAGACCTAGAATATGCAGATGGCATGACATAGTCCTGTTAGGTGAAGATGCTGACAAGATGCAGAGTATTCTGAACACTTTGAGTGTCAATTTTAGAATGTTTGGGATGCGAATTTCACCACCCAAATGCAAATTGCTGCTCCAGGATTGGTCTTCAACGGTGCCCAACCACGGCTAACAATAGAGAGTGAAGTGGTTGAATGTGTGTTGACCACTTCACTTACCTGGGAAGTAGGATCAGCCCTGCCCTGGTGGCTCAGTGGGCGATGAAATCTCTGCACGGATACAGAAGGCTCGATCGGCTTTCGCCAACTTACCTCACCTATGGCTCTACCGTGATATCCGATTGTCTATTGAGGGTCGCGTGTACTGCACAGCAGTCCGGTCTGTTCTACTGTATGGCTGTGAAACACGTTCATTGAAGGTGGAAGACATGAGGAGAAGGCTTCAGGTGTTTGACCACCGTTGCCTTCGTAGTATAGGCCACCGTATTCCGTGGTGTCACCACGCGAGTGAGTAACGCAGACGTCAGGGAGTAGAGGTATATCTGTTGACGAGGTTGTGAACCTTCATCGATTGAGATGGTTGGGACACGTGTTATGTATGCCTAGTCGCCGAATGACTCGTCACACAATATTGGCTGAAGTAGGTCCAGGGTGGAAAAAGACCCGAGGTGGCCAGACTAAAACATGGCACCAATGTATGAAGTCCCTGACTGTTGGTTTGAACCATGTGGGGCGATGCAGACTAGGTGGTTGGGGTCTGCAGGACAAGAGGAACCAGTGGTTAGAGACTCTATGTGATATGGCTCAGAACCGATGTCAGTGGCGCAGATATATACACACAATATCCTCATTTTAACGACACCATACGGAATCCCACCATTTTCTCATTCTTCCTTTCTTTCTCTGATTACCTTATGTTCTTTTTGAGTGAATTTTTCGTATATTCATCTTGCACCCAATTGCCTTTTTATTTGATCTACTGATAAGAGGTGTGACAACTCGGACCGTTAGGCAGTAATTCTTGGTCCTTTGTTGATATTCATGAGGATGAATGCATTTGCAGTGTAGATTGATGATGATACGAACCAAGAAAGCTGCATGAAAATGGAGACAATCGGATAATAAAACTGGGTCAGAAGCTTGGAAAAAGGGAGGTTACCTAATACCGAAGGACGAGGTAAGTGGACAAACAAAGTATATGAAAGGAGTGAAGAATAAGAATGGGGTAGAGAAAAGAAATTCAGTGATAAAGTTATTAAGTATTCCCTGGCTAAAGGAGAGATAAGAGGTGTACAAACTTCTTCTAGATACGAAGACTAGGATTATTAGCTCAAATTCCTACAGCTTCTGCTATGTGTAAAAGACGAGTTCGAGTACCTTTCGAAAGATGAGGTGGTATGCGGTGAATAATCGTGAAAGCATTGTTCTTATCTACCAAGTGACCACTATCAACGAGATGAGATAAAACCTAACTTCTGATGGATTTTATTTGTCCTTTTCCCAACCATGAAGGCAGATGCTCAGTAATACATCTGTTAAGTTGTCTAGTAGTGCACCCTTTTGCTTTCTCTACAGGAGCAGCTACACTTTTCAATGCACATATAAGCGGCAAAACTAGATACCTTAACTTTTGTCTGAGCAACAGCAATCGGTCGACTGGAAAATAACAAACAGAGTTGTGCGGCGTAGAATGTCCTTTTAATGGGTTTAGAGAGTCTGATATAAGACTTCTACGGCTATATCTGCATTAAATTGCAATTTCATGAACAACGGTTCCTTTTGTACGGCAATAATTTCAGGTTTGTTTCCCATAGCTTTGTTCATGTTTATGTTTATGAAACTGCTAGGGAAGCCCATTCGACCAAGGAATTACGAATATATTCTAAGTCCAGTATTAAACCAACTGAACATATTCTTCTCTCTCTGTTAGTGATGTACTTAACCAGGTTTGCTTTGCACCGAATGGGTGTGTGACTAAGAAAATGTGTTGGTGACCCACAGACATTGTCTTCCTGTAAATCAAGCGCATTACTAGACAATTTAACAGATGTATTACTGAGCATCTGCCTTCATGGTTGGGAAAAGGACAAATAAAATCCATCAGAAGTTAGGTTTTATCTCACCTCGTTGATAGTGGTCACTTGGTAGATAAGAACAATGCTTTCACGATTATTCACCGCATACCACCTCATCTTTCGAAAGGTACTCGAACTCGTCTTTTACACATAGCAGAAGCTGTAGGAATTTGAGCTAATAATCCTAGTCTTCGTATCTAGAAGAAGTTTGTACACCTCTTATCTCTCCTTTAGCCAGGGAATACTTAATAACTTTATCACTGAATTTCTTTTCTCTACCCCATTCTTATTCTTCACTCCTTTCATATACTTTGTTTGTCCACTTACCTCGTCCTTCGGTATTAGGTAACCTCCCTTTTTCCAAGCTTCTGACCCAGTTTTATTATCCGATTGTCTCCATTTTCATGCAGCTTTCTCGGTTCGTATCATCAATATTGCAAGTGCTTCAGTCAATGTTATCACTTCTATCGTTATTATTATTTGTATTATTATCACAATCGTTATTTTAAAACATTTATCACATTAACCGGCAAATCTACATAATTGGTTTAATTTTACATATATTACGGTATTTGTATTAGAGTTAAGCCTGAAGAGGATCTAACAAAAAACAATATTGTTCGCTTACATGTCTTGCTCTAATTTACATAATGAAAACACGTGTTGACTGACTTTTGGAATATGTTGACAGTATGACTGATTGATAACTGTACATGATTCGACTTATTGAATGAAGCCTTCACTATGAATTAACGTCACAAGATAGCAAGATAGCTGTCCAAGTACGAAATATCTGTAGGAAATTCGAAGAAACGTACTTACATCAATGAACATTTAAAAAAATACATTCTTATTACTATTATTAGTCCCTTTGGTTCCTAGTGGAACACAGGGCTTCAGTAGCACGTCTCTAATGAACTCTGTTCTCTGAGATCTTTTGAACCTGGCTCCACGACAGCCCAGAAGCTCTCATTTCCTCCTCGCACGACCTCCTCCATGTCACCCTCAGCTGCGACGCCCAACTCGTCGCTTCCCATGGGGATTCCACTCGAGCAACTGACCTGACGCGTGATGTCCCCAGTCGGCTTTCTCAGTGTATGCCCAATTCATCTCCACTTCCTCCTGCATACTTGTTGGGTGAAAGGTTCTTGGTTGGTTCGTTCCCAGAGCTCCTTGTTGCTTATTCTTGTTATTCTGGCCATCTGATCTTCAGTAGCGAGCTAGCGTAAGCAGTTGTTGATGAATGTCTGTAGTTTATTGGAAATGCCTTTCGTAACGCGCCAAGTCTCTGAACTATACAGAAGCACTGACTTGACGTTGGTGTTGAGAATCCGTATGTTGTTGTTTTTGTTGAGTGTGGAAGATCTCCACACTGGTTTCAGGCTGATGAACGTCTGTCTTGCTGTTTTTCCGATTCTGACTTTGACATCCTGGTCTGTGCCGCCTGTAGTTGAAACAGTGCTTCCTAGATATGTGAAGGAGGTTACTTCCTTTGAGTTTCTCCCGTTGATGGTGATTGGAGTTTGTTGTTGTTGTTGTTGGAGTTGTTGGTTGGGTATCTTGATCACCTCTGTCTTCTCTATATTCACTTGAAGTCCCGTCTTCACTGCCCTGCCTTGCCTCTTCTGTCAACTTGTTAGTTTTTGCCTGTAGATCTTCAAGTTGTGTGACATCAGACATAAGTCATCGTTGGCGAAATCCAGATCTTCTATGTTCTTTTCCTTAGTCCAGCCAGCGTATCCCCCTCTTCTCACAGTTGCCCACTGTTTGCTGCATGATCCAGTCCAGTTGACCACAATGAGGAATATCATGGGGGATAGTAGGCGGCAACCTTGTTTCACTCCTGTCTCCACCTCACTTGAAAAGCATCACTGAGCTTCCCATTGTGAATTACTTGGCTGTCATGTGGCGTCTTCATATAGTTGTTGAATGAGGCGGATAAAGGTTTGTGGTATTCCGTAGTGTTGAAGCAGTTTCCAAATTACCTCTCGGTCGACACTGTCAAAGGCCTTTTCAAAGTCGATGAAGTTGAGGTAAGGTGAAGAGTTGACTGCCATTCTATACTCTGTTCTATGATGATGCGTAGTGTAGCGTTGCAATTTGGTCGGCACATGATTTGTACTTCCTGAATCCAGCCAGCCTGTTCTGGTCGTAGTTTTGAATGCAGTGCATTGTTTAGCCTCTCCAGGATGATGCGGCTTAATATTTTGCTTGGGATGGACAGGAGAGTGATTCCTCGCCAGTTCTTGCAAACACTGAGGTCTCCCTTCTTTGGGAGTTTGACAAGGTAACCCTTCTTCCAATCACTAGCCAGTTACCTTCTCTTCCTTCCAGATCTTCTGCAATAGTGGTGTGAGCATGTCTGCTGTTGTCTCTGCGTCTGTTCTCAGTGCTTCTGGCAGGATTCCATCTGGTCCTGCTGCTTTCCAGCATTTCAGTAGCTTTATGGTGTTCAGGACTTCGACTTTTGTTGGAGGATTTATGTTGACTTGTAGTTCTGTGGCTGGGCTGTAGGTGGTATTTGTGGACGAAGTGCATTTGGTGGTCGATTCAAGAGCTTCTTGAAGTGGTCGGCCCATTGTTTCTTTTGTTTCTCTTCTTTGGAAATAAAATTTCCTTCATCATCTTTTGTTGGTTTCATCTGTGTCGATTTCTTCTCAGATAATAACTTGGTTATTAGATACAATGTTGTCAGGTCTGTGTTACCTGCAGCCTGTTCTGCTTCACTTGTCAGTGTTTCGTAGAAGTGTCTTTTGTCTTTGCGTACACTCTTCTTCACTTCTTTGTCCAGTGTAGTGTTTTATACATTGCACTCAGTTCCTCTTGTCGTTGAGCATCCTTACACTGGTTTATCTTCTGCTTCACCATCCTCCTCTCCCTGCTCTATCAGCTTCCATGTATCCATTGAGATCCATTCCTTGTCTTCTTTCTTCTTCCCTGCTTCCTAATACGGCTGTGCAGGTTTCTTTCTACATAGCTTTCAAAGACTTCCAGTGTTCATCCACATAGGTTTGTTGAGGGATGTTGCTCGAAATCTCCCATTTTGTCTTGATGGCTGGTGTGAAGATGTTATTTGTAGTTTCATCCTTCTGTTTCTGTTCTGAGTGTTGTACTTGAACTGCAGTCTATCACCAGCTTCCTTGAAGGCTTTCAACTTGATTTGGAAGGTAGGTTCCTTGTACTAGATGGTGAGTGGTGTGAACCTGCATCTGCTCCCCTTCTTGATCTTGTGTCAAGTAGACTGCGTCTCCACTTTCCTGAGATTGAGTCGGAGTCGATCTGATTTTTAGTGTATCCTAGTATCTAGTGAAATCCATGTCGGTTTGTGGATATCCTTGTGCTTGAACACACTGCCTCACTGCAATCACCAAATCGTTGAATGCACAGAATTCTGCAAACAATTCTCGATTCTCGTTCATCACCTCACCGAATGCTTCTCTACCTGTGTTGTCCCCTCCCAGTTTGGCATTCATGTCGCCCATTAGAATTTTGATATCGCCAACTGGGATGGGTCTTGTCGAGTGTTGATTGAAGTTGTCTGTAGAATTCCTCCTTTTTCTCTTCATCTGCATTATTTGTAGGTGCATAGCGTTGCATTGTATGATTGTGACTTTTCTTCCTTTCGAGTTGAACCTTGCTGTCATGATCCTGATTGTGGAGGAGATTGGTTCCCACTGCATGAGAGAGAGCCTTCGATGCTGTTGGGGACATGATGATAGCCACTCGGGAACTCAGTGTGCTGTACTGGTGGTTGTCGTCTGAGTGACAATATCGGAGTAGATTATTGATTCTCCTCTCCAGTTGACAGTTGGGAGAATTCACTTTCATTCCACCTGCTTTCGCAAATCCTAAGCACTTCAGTGTGATACCTTCTCATCTCGTTTGCAATCTGGGTAGCCTTGGTGGGTTCAAACATAGTGCGGACATTCCATGTCGCCATGTTTACTTTCGCTTTCATCGAGAGAAGACACATCGGCCAACAATTGGCTTCCCGAAGGCTTTCACCAACTGGCGTCATTTCGCCTCTCCGATTCGAGCGAGGAATAATTTTGTTATTATTTTTTATATTTTGTTTGTGCTTTGAAGTTTCTGTGGTGGTTGGATTTGTTTTACGGGGTAGGGTTGCTAGCCGTATGCCCAACCTTCCCTCTTTACCCGGGTTAGGACCGGCTAGTAACTAGTGAACTAGTTAACCAGGCGAGGTTAGAAAAATACATGGTTAGACGTTATTTTGCAAATCAATACAGATTAACTAAAATCACCTGAAGGTCACTGACCAACTTATTGTTTTAAACTCAAATTGGTCAGTTTTCCGGTCATCATATCAAACATTGAAACTTTTAAGTGACTATTCTATTTGCATATTATGCTCTTGGCGCTTACTTTCGGTTTAGTTTGCAGTTGTATATAGCTTACAACGCAGTCATATAATCTTTTTATTAGTTACCTCTTCTCTTTTTATCTTAATTTCCTTTATTTTAGTTACCTGTTAATACGAATTCTAACGGAATAGGTTTACCAGATACGACATTTTGTTTCAAGCCTACAAAATGTGCATGTGATCGTTCAGTAGTGTCAAAATGTGCAGAAACGCCTATGGATTTCGATGTACCTCCACTAATAGGATCCTCTAATTTAACTACAACAGCGACAAAAGCAACAAGTGATGCTACCGTAATTCAATTAACTGAGGATAAGGAAGTTATTGACTTGTCAAGTGAGGAGGAGGACTTCAAAGTTAAAACAAATGGAGATGGAATGTCGCATTTACATGCAGATGATAGTTGTCATCATCTTTCAGATAGTTGCATTAATAATAAACAATGTAGCAAATGGAGTTGTGGACCAAGAGGTTATCGTGTTCTGTCACTTGATGGTGGGGGCATACGTGGATTGATCATTATAGAACTACTACGTGCTCTAGAGATAGCTAGTGGGAAAAAAGTTACTGAATTGTTTGATTGGATCATTGGTAATACTTTCTATTGGAAGTTGTTCATTAATCTGATTTTTATTACTAATCTGTATATATGATTATGTATCATTTATTTTCAGAAATCAGGAAATGTGAAGATAATTTTCTTGCCCAGATAAGTATCACTCCACCTGAAAACTGGTGAGCACAAACAGCATTCGCATCTACAATATCAGACTCTGCAATGATGGGTTATATTAAAGAATTCTTTCAGTTAGGAAATTCCTTGCCATTTTAGCCATTTTATTCAACAGTTTTCTGCTATGAATTGCGGCTGTTCTTAATGTCATGCACTGATGACAACCACTTTCATCGGCAGCTTTATCTTGTGTGCAGGATGTGGTTTGAAGGGTTTTTAATTGGTTTGAACTTGCAATGAAACTATCCTCATATGCATTCAGTGTACGGTTGAAATTCTGGCGTAATAGTTAGTACTCATTAGAAATAAGTTGTCCATCTCACTTCCATACTTATGAATTTCCTAGATTTCCAGCTTGTCGGCACTCGTCAGCAAAGCATATTCACGATCTTTGAGGGGACGTATGTCCCTTTTGAGATTCGGACCCCCATCACCCACTGTCGTAGTCAGCGACATTGTCACTGAGCTATTCGGGACGTGATTGACCTCCTGTGGGACTAACTTAGACATATTGATTGTTCATTTGAGAGCGACTACTTTCATACTGTTTTTACTTGAGTGCTTATCAAATTCTCTGGATCATTTTTTAGAAGGTTGGGTATCGCCTTGCTGACGAATGCTAACAAGCGCGAAACTCAGGTTCAGAGCTTTCTGCCGATTTCCTCTAGCTAAATAAGACTCATCAAAGTGCACCAGTATGCGGAACCTCCTAGCCTGATGGTCGC
The DNA here is from genome assembly GCA_944470555.2 of Heterobilharzia americana. Lineage (NCBI taxonomy): Eukaryota > Metazoa > Platyhelminthes > Trematoda > Strigeidida > Schistosomatidae > Heterobilharzia > Heterobilharzia americana. The sequence goes on from OX104134.1 coordinate 96,695,311, forward strand.
GTTGCAAAATGATCGATACAATTCGATCAACATATAGAACTTAGATTTAGATAACATATGATTGGGTGCTCTTCAATGACCAATCAATTTAATAAATTTCCTTACCGGTCACATTACTCTATGACTACAAGTACAAACATTATCGGAGGAAATAACATTAAACAGACCTGTTGAATTACCTTAGCAGCTAATTTAAAAATCGCAGACTTCTTGTACATTCAGTAGCTTTGGAAAAACAAACAAATTTACACTCGTTATACTTTCAGTTAATGCGAAGCATGGAACAACAGGCTTAGCAATTAACCAGTTGTCATCTGTTTATTGTCAATTGTTGTTCGCTTATCACTTTCTTATCATTGCACTGAAAAGATTTAAAATTCAGAATATAAGGATATATACTCTTATCATATCACCGGTACACTGAAACTTGTTTTATTCTGGAAGATTTCCAAAAGTACTAAACTATTGTGTTATTTCACTGAAACTCCTTTGTCTACTGGAAGTCTGAGTAGTCAAATCATCATATACTTTGTAAGGTGAAGAATGAAATACATCCGATTGATATGTACTGTTGCATCAAGATTGTCACAGTTGACTCTTAAGTTTTCATCACGTTGTAGTAACTGTATGTGAAATGCCAAGTACTGTGGTATAACTTCATTAATTTTTAAAATGTAATTTGGAGTTTTTATTCTGTTACACCAAGAAATTTCTATTATATCTTCTTAGTGCGTTCTGTAACTTGATCTCCAGTAAAATACGTACATTTTGTGAGCAAATATGCGGCCTATCTGCTATTTCATATAATTCTCTTCATACAACATATCTCAATTAATATAAGTAAAGTATCTTATATATAATCGATCCCCGTATATCACAGCATTTCCGGAACATGGTTCAACTCCAAGTGTATAAAAGTGAGAGATTTATATTTTACATACCGTGAGATTATTGAAGGATTCCTTGTAGAAGGGATCGTTGAAATACATACACTTGATAAGAATGAGATTGAGCAAATGTATTAAGTAACTGATAACACAAATTATAACATTAAATCCAATAATTTTACCGGATAACATACATATAGATGATTAATAAGAACTCTAACTACGGATCCTTGAACTTGAAGAAATCCCTGTAATGTTTCGACGCTACTAGTTTAGTGTTCGCACTACAGACGTGACTGACAGAAATCGATCAACATTCAGGACTATATAGCATGACATTTATTGCTTTTCTGTTTCTCATAAGTTTATCGTATCAAGTATTTCATGCTGGTTATTTGCAGTGTACGTAGTTCAAGGATATAATTGACTACAGTACTGAGTGGTATGAGTTTAAATCCCTTAAGCAAAAATTTTCTCTTCAAATTTACAAACTAATTTTGCTAAGTTTCCAATAAGCATGAAACTTTGGTCGACAGTTTTCTAAACGTTTTCTCTAACTATCCAAGGCACTAGCATCCACCTGTAAGCTTGTCTTTGAAGGTATTATGGATTTTTGAATGTGTAGTAATGGTTTACTGATTACATCTTTCGACATTTAAGTGAATAAACTTTTTATTAACGGAATGATGTTTAGTCTTCGTGTTTTATAAATATTTACTGATTCATTCGTCCTGTACCTTGTCAACGGTTTTTTTTTACTAGGTACATCTACCGGTGGAGCAATATCATTATTTGTAATGTGTGGCAAGTGTTTACATTGTTGTCGTACTTTACTATTTCGATTTAAAGATCTTGTATTTTGTGGAAAACGACCATATCCATCTGAAACATTGGAAACACTTATGCGTAATGAATTCGGTGAAAACACTGTAATGACTGATTTAAAACATATCAGGTAATCACTTCTTTTTATTTAACTAATTTGATAATATTCCAACATTTGATTACCTTTACTGAATTTTCTTTGTATCAGAAAAATGATGATTTTGATACTGGTTGGAGTAAAACAGTTGAGTTGGATTATAGTACAAAAGTTGATAGGAACTTCCATTTTTCTTGACTTTATCACAAATGTACGTGTATTATGTGATATAAAAGAGGGGAGACTTGTGGTTCATGATTTTATATGATGTAGGTTAAAATTGACATCCGTGTATGCATATGTTTGTACTTTGCAGGCACTTTGTTTCGGCTTAAGCATTAAATATTATCCCTATTTCATGCCTTTTCATTTCTAATGTTCTCATTATGTGCTTTCAATGTATACAATCTTAAAGAAAAAATGAAAAACTTATCTTTAAATGCACAATCCTAGCTTTCAATTCAATATGACTGAAGCTTCAGCAGGATGGGGTGAAAATTAGAATAGTGTACTCAAAAACACGTTTCTCATTCACTTTTTGTATCATTACAAGTCATTGGGCTAAACTAACGCCTTTTATTTGATTTTGTTAATATTATTATTGCATAAGCTTTTCATTTAGACACTATTCCATTTCTTACACTGACAATTAAAAGGCCTTTTTTACACACTTGCCATTTCTTGATTTCAACTCACGCTTCTTCAACAGTTACTGACTAAAGCTTTCAAATATTTTAGTGCTACTTATGTGATTATCATTCCCATATTGTTTTCTTAACGGTAACCGAACAAAAATTATAATTTCCTAGGTCGTATTTACTTTGAACAACGTAAGAAAGGCTTAGGTTTGCAGAATAAAATGATACCTTGTTGGAAAAAATATTCGTCAACTGCATGTAGCCTGACGTTACAATAGTTGTTACATCGGAAATGTGTAATAACATAATTTAACTATAATGTATTAAATTATGATAATTGTTTGGTGCTCTGAATTTGGACGTTTTATCTCCAGGTCAGTCATCGACACTTTTTTTAATTGTCATCCTCACTCTGAGTTAGCAATCTACCCTACTCTATTGATGTACAGCGGAGCAGAACGCACTCAGCCATCTTGTGCACATCCGTGCAGTAGGCCATGAGCCACACATATTGTGCAACGACTGGTGACACTACCTGGATGCTCAAACCCTGGTAGATGTAGTAGGATGCTACTGAATGATAGCGCATAAGGAAATATAAAATTAAGGAATTTAAAGCACTTAGATAGCAAACACTCTAGATTTTTCAATTGATGTTATAAGCAAAGAAGTTAACACTTGTATAGAACAGAGTGAGGAATATTAAAAAAGGAACAAACAATTCTAGCAAACAAATGATATAACATGTGAAAAAAGTGACATTCATAAGATAGTTATCAACTCATTGAGTGAAATTCAGTAGGTGAGTAAAATAACGAATTGGATAATTAAATTGAAATAATATCAAATTACAGTCATCATGAAAGTGAGCAATTGCTTACACTATTTGTGTGGATAAATTTATGAAATAAAATATCATTTTATTCTGAGAATGTAGCCTGTTTGCTTTGTTCATATTCACCAAGGGAACTAAGTGTATGCAATTCACATTTACTTCTTACTACTATTAGATGTAAACACATTGATTATATTTAAATGGAGTTATTACAGCTTTTGAGTATGTATTATATATTACTTAGGAAAATTTAGCTCACTGAATTCTTTATTTTCATATCCCGATACAAATATTTACATATGAAAAGTGAACTTATTCATACTTCTGAGTAATGATTCAGTTTGAGTTGATTGCATCATGGGTTCAATTCTCACCCTACTTACTTCTCTCTGGTAATCAAATATTACTACTATCCCTAACACAACAAGGTTGATTTTATAGGCAGGCTAGTAAATAAAAGTATAACAGGTTAATTTACTTTAATTCATATATACTATTGTGATCGATTTCAAATCGTGCTACGTATCTGTAAAGTCAGCACCTTATTGTGAATATCAAAGACAGTGAACTTCAAAGATGAGATTCCATACAATTTTCATCCTTTCAATGAGAATATATGTGTTGTAATTTTCGCTAAAAATGACTACTAGCATCTATGAATGTACTTTTCTTTGTGATAATCGATTCTGCTTGTTTCTTTTCAAACGATATCTGATCATTGGCTTTAATTCAATTCCGAAACCCTCTTTACTATAGATTAATCTTAAAGGTGAATAATCTCTTCCATCATTTTTGTTTAGAATTGGAGATCTTGAAGGAATCGATTAACTTTGATGAAGTTCTTATAATGGATCAACATTGACTAAAAAAACTATTGGAAACAGGTGGACACTAAACACTTGTTTCATCCTGATTTGAGATATAGTTTTGCGGAATTCGAGCCCAGAGCGATCAGATCCTCGTATAAAGTATTATTACGAGTTAATGTAATACTCCTTAGTTTAATGTGCATTGACATTTATATATTTGGTCGGAGAATGATACCGTCCTGTTTCGTTGACAGTGTCATACAGTAATCCAAGTTTACAATTATTTTTATACAAACATAATGTCTCTCCTGAATTCTTTGATGATATTCGTCTTAGTTACTGTTGATTATGTACAATAGATTTTTTGTGTACTAGTTTTTTTAAGACTGAATTTATTTGCTTGATTTCATTGTAGCTGCAGACTTGTTAACAAGTCAGTAATTTGCTCATTTCATTATTCTGATTCTTCACCTTTTTTACTTAGGACATTCAAAACGGAACAATAAATTATTACAATGATAGTTGCATGAACTGTACTTTAATGTCTTATTTCAGTTTCTGTGAAGCATCTCTGACACCAACGACAATTATGTTACTGTCTATTTACGGTTGATTGTACTGGTCTACATCGATATCCGTCCTTACAGTTGTGATGTTTAGTCGTGGTAAGAAGAAGATATGAAAAGGCTACATATTTTTAGTGACAGGTCTCTCAATACCACTATTGTTTTGGATGGTAACATAGAGCACGCAATAATGAGGGTTGGTCATAAAGTAAATTTAGGTGTTAAGTAAATCCTTCATCGAAATTTTGAATTTACATGGAGTTGTAAGTCATTATTTTAGGGAGTTGATTTTCAACCAATGGGTTAAGAGTTCGAACAACCCCTCCACCTATCGTGGTTTGAGTAACTACGCAGTGTCATCATCCCTCACACACTATATGTGGCTCATTGCCTAACGCACGAATGTGCCCAAGTGGATTTCGATTCGACATCAACCAAAGTGGATCAGATACATATTGTGTACATGCCGAGCCATCCCCTACATCGTCCCACCATGTTAGCCTAAGTATGAATAGGTTGGAAGGTAGTTAAGAGTTGCCAAATCAAGACCTGGCACCCACCCAGAAAGTTTCTATCTGTCCGAAACATTTAGGGAGATGTAGACAATATGAATAGAGTCCTGAAGGTATTAAAAATGTGTAGTCGACGACGCGCTATGATATGACACAAAATCAAGCACGGTGCAAATGATTTATTCACCCTCGAAATTTCGAATGTTTTCGCCAATGTTTATTTATTTTCTCTTTGCTCTTACACACTTTTTTATAGTTTAATATCACCCTCTTGTTTGACTGTTATTGTGAAATGTAGCAGTTTGAACTGACTCATTGAGTTGTATAATTTTTTAAAGGATCCATAACCACACCAGTTTAAAAGCGTGAGGTTCCAAATAACCAAACGGGTAATTTTAACCATGAAACCCCATACTTTCAACTCCAGAGCAGTTTGATAAGTAAACGGGTTTAAAAATTCTTGTTAGCATATTAGTATATCAATTTACTATCTCTGTGTTTGAAAGATATGAACTTTTCTGTATCGAATTACATAAGTTTAAAAACTTCAACCCAGTTAGACATTTTTCGCTACTACATTTTCATGAAATAATTTACAAATTTTTTTCATCTTTCGAAAATACAATAAGGGTTGCTGTGACAACACTTGTAGGCGATCGATGTCCACCACTTTTACACATGTTTCGTAATTATAAATCACCTCGTGCTCGAATACAACATATTATGGAAACACGTCAATGTCGGTCAAAATCTTTCGCTTGTCCATCATCAGTAAACAAAAACAAAAATGGACTTAATCATCGTCGGTCTACTTCAGTTGTTCAAGAATCGTCAGATCGTGAGACACAATCTCCAAAATCTCCATCCCTTTCAACTTCGCATTCTATCTTAAACTTTTTTATGAATGCCCAAGGTTTGTTAACAGGCAATGAAACAAATACCAGTCTTTCTTCTTCAGATGTTGAAACCGGTGATCAATTTGAACGTATACCTCCGGATAATGAACAAGTAAGTTTTTTGTTGATGGTTATCAACAAAAAGAAATAGAAATTTGCATTATATCCAAAATGTTTGTAACTTATAGTAAAGTTATTGCTTACTTGAATAAATTATGAGCATAATTATAACTAGATATTAAATATCTACCACTTCTAGTTAACCGGTATATGAAAAACTTGTTGGAAGCATTGGATGAATTTCATGCTACATCGTATGTTATAAATTCTGTATCGGTCATGGTAACACACTGATTAGTTATTAGTAAATAGCCTGTTTTTCTACTATGTGAATGTCTGTCAGCATAATGTATACATATTACTACCATTATATTTCCTAAGAGAATACAGCTTACTCCATTCAGTATCAGAGTTTCTGTTCGTCTATGTACATATAGGCTATTGAGGCGATAATAAACCTTTCATTGTTCATATTTTCTTCTTCAGCAGTATGGCCATCGTGTATTGAAAAGAATTAATCTTCGGTGTTCGAATGTCCTTGTTATTTCATCTATTTTAGATGTCTGTTTTTAGTTTGTTAAGCATTTATTTAAATACCTCAATCTATATGCTTTTCACAGTAAATATTGTAAATCCTTCACGTCCTAAAACGTTGTATGCACATTTGACTGATTTTATGAGGTGCGTGCGAGGGAACTTAATTCATTAACTTTATTATTCTGGCAGTTTTCTTTCATAAAAATTCATGCCAGAAGCTACTGTCTAAAAAATTGATACATAAAAGAATAACAGCTATTCAGTAATCAGCAATGTCTCTTCGCCAATATCCACAAGTCGACACAGTTTAATGAAAGATTCTTGTAGGAATGCATATAATTAGAAAGTAGAGTCATAATGGGACATGCAAGAAGTTGTAATAGTTGACTGATGAAGATTGTTGAGGAAAGAAGACACTATATCGGGTAGGAACACTGCACACTCATTCCAAACAATAATATATTTGTAAATGTGACTTTATTGTAAAGCTCAATATTTTTATCTCTGTTTAATTGTGATTTCCGGATAAATAATATTCGCTACTTCATTGCACTTCTTTTTTTATCTTTATGTGAATCTCTTTTTCCATGTAAATTGAATCCATAATAACAGTTGTGCATTCAACTGTTTTACTGTCACTCTTAGGTACATGTGCATGATGAAGCTTCTAATGAATTTAAACAATTGATGGTTTTTGCATCTCATAAATTCATAATTAGTACATGAATGAAAGAAAGTCACTTAATAAAAAAATGTCATTATTATTTCCAAAACGTGATACCTAAAGTCAATTGTTCTTTATCATACACTTAAGGATTTTCGCTAAGCTCTAATTTTGTTACTCAAAGTAGCATAGTGATCCAGGCCTTTTACAAGTTTCTAGTATCAAAACTTGTGACAATACATTCATTTTTTTCTGCACCATCATTGGTTAGAGTCCTGAATATATGCACGTCCAGTTTCGTCTGCTTCTCACTTTGTTCTAACGTGTTAGAGTTAGGGAACTAGTTTATCAAGTCTCCTTTCAGTTCATTTCAATATATCGTATTACATTATCATTGTCTTCGAATAAATTCTTTTCAGACTCTATGGCTATAAAATTCAAATTACTTATCGTAAATAGTGGGACTAGACTTATGCATGTTAAATTGAAATGGAATTCGAATAAGGATTTTTTTTGGTAGATTAGAGTTTGTACATGGTGGAATGATTTATGAATTAAAAGTAATTATAATGTGAGTGAAATTTTCAATTAGACTATCAAAATAATGATGCTTAATCATGATAAAAATAGGAGAAGGAATAACAGCAACATTAGTTGAGGCTGCATTTTTGTTTGGTCAATGCATTGGTACAGCAAATGATATGAACTAAATAAAAGATTGTAGAAATGCGATAAATTGTTGATCAAAAAATAGTATGTGTAAAATGATTGAAAACATATCAGCTAGTGAACGATTTCATGGCGAAAGCCATCCTCAAGTTCAACCACCTACCCATAGAGTACCTAATTGAACAAATTTATTTTCTGGATAATTTTGAAACGGAGTTCCTAACCATCACAAATTCATAGTTAAGCTCATGGCTCTGCTATCGTTATAATTTATTTCATTAGGATAAAAATTGTGCTACTGATCAACAAGAAACATTTATTTAAGTCAATAATAATTATGTTCACATCTGATTGAACTATTGGAAAATCATCAGCATGTCTGCTCTAATTATTACTAGTGAGTGATATCCTTCGTCTTCACCTTCATTTATCTGCCTAATAATATTGTTTGTAATAATTTCACAGTATTACAATTTTATTTTATTACTAGCTGGTTTGGAAAGCTGCTCGTGCATCAAGTGCTGCACCAACATACTTTCGACCTTGTGGACGTTTTCTGGACGGTGGACTGATCTCCAACAATCCGACGTTGGATATTCTGACAGAAATTCAAGAGTTGCATCTGCTTCAACGTTTGAAGGTTAGTGATTGAAGTGGAATTGTCTAAGTTTAACTTGAGAAGAAATGGATATATATATATATATATATATATATATATATATTTATATATATATATATATATATATATATATATATATATATATATTCAGTAGCACGTCACCATTTCACTGTGTTCTCTGCAGTCTTATCAACCTGGCTCCACGACTGCCCACAAGCTTCCATTTCTTCTTCGTACGATCTTCTCCATGTCACCCTCGGACGCCAAATGTGACTTGCAGTTAATAAAAACCAACTAACCTTGAGTCTAAAAGTTATTGTCTTTCGGATCTTAACCACGAGACTCACATCTCTGTATGAACTTTACCAATGAATATCGAAGCTCTACTAAATTACCCTGGTCTTTCTCTTTCTACTAGGTGTGCATGAGAACTTTGAATACTGTTGACTACATTCACACTTGTTGTACCATGTAAAAGGTTTAGCAGCACTAAGGTAATTGTAGATATTGAATCATTTTTTGACTGAGAAAAGTAAAACAACTGCGATAGGAAATGTCAACAGATATTTTAGATAATTCTGTCTTAATTTTAACGGATACAGAATAAGGATGTTATCACTTAAAATACATGTCGTGAATGCATAAGAAACTGAGAGTAGGCAACCGTTTTTGCTACCAAGATATTAATCTTTTATGCTATTGAAGTTAATGCTAACTTTAGAAACACCAGGATAACCTTATATTTCACTAATGTTATTCGATTGATCCATCACCATGTGTTCACACAAATGATGTTGGTTTAAACCGGTTTATCACAAATAGTTCACTGTAGGTTAGAATGCTGTGGATCCATTTACATAATTAACAATATCGTCACTTGTTTGCTCTGAAAACTGACTGATAAAATCAACGTAAAACCTCGTACACAGGTGTGTCGACTCAGTTTACTACAATTCACAGTGGTATACAGAAAACAGTTGCCTAGAAATAGACTGAAATAAAAGTAGAGAAAGTTGTGTGAGCGAATAAACAATCTGAACATAACGGATAATGCAAATATTCAAGCTTCAACAAGAGTGAATACATTCGCGTGATTATGATAGATTTCCAGCCATGTCACCAGGAGTCCTCAACCACCGATTCTTATCATCTTAGGGACCCTGACCACTCAGTCTACATCTCTGCACTCACCAACAGTCAGGTTGCTTTGAAAAACTGCAAGTTGAATTAAAGTTTCAAAATATTCCAATCTTACAATACAGAAATTGAGAACAATTCATAAGTCAAGTATTTATTCTTATTTCCAACTTTACTTTTAACTCAAATATCATTTCTCTACTACATTACTAATTTTAGATGCGTTCAACACGTCACGCACGTTTGTTTGAACTACTTTTTTTTCAGTTCACTCTTAGTTAAGTCAGTACTACGTGTCAGGGTAGATTTTAATTCATTCTCACAAACCCATCAAATAATTTGATTCTATTGCTTGTGAATATACCTAATTTTTTTTACCGTTCTCTAAATAGCTGTGACTCTAGGTACCCGAAATAAAAACATGCATAATTTCCATTCTTACCATTGCTGACTGTACTGTGACTACTTAAATTGTGTAACCTATCAATTAACTGCTCAGAAATAACTTCATTACTTATAAACAATTCAATGACTGCAATCTGGGAGGAAGATTTAACTTAAATAATGAGAGGTTGAAATAACAATAATGGTGATTATAATAATGTTCCTAGTTGATGACGTTTGAATAGTTTCCGGTGTTATTTCATTTTATCTTTTTAATAATTGCAACTTTTAGCAAAACATTTTCAGTTTATTCCAGTTAACTTGCCTCATTCATATTACCTAATCCTTTGATTGTTTATTAATTCTACCACGTTTTTACCCCTTTGTAATCTATATGCACCTTATAAACGATTTAAAAAATCTTATGTAACTTTTCAGTTATCCTTCAACATTTACGTCATCAACTAGCAACATTATTATTATAACCATCGTTGCTGTTAATTACATATTCATCTCATCCTAGTTGAACTTAAACCAAAATCATCGTCTTTGATCAGGTTTCTTTTAAATCAAAAAGGAATAAGTGGTTCATTCCTTCTGTTAATAATAATAATCGCTTTATTCCAAACAGCATGTATGATACAGTATGAAACTTTCCGCTTAGAGTATTTCAACAAATTCACTTTTTGTATAATATTTTTACAAGAAATGATGATTACGTCTGCATAGTGTTAATAATAACAGTATTGAAGACATAAGTGAGAAACGGGCAGTTAGTGTTACATTTGTATCTGTTCTCCATTCGGAAATGAACACAAAATTGAGTATGATTTCGATGGTACCAATTCAATCAGCCAGTAAAAAAATTAACAATCCCATACATGTATCTTAGAAATAGTAATGTGGTATGTTTTTGAGCATTTATAAATCCATTTTTAACCGGCGGAACGTTTTTCCTATGTTTTGTCCTTACCTTGAAAAAACGAAGGTTCGAAAAAACTTTAAGAACGTACAAGAGTACACGATGCATTCAAACGACATTTAAGAGATTTTTTTAAAACAGAAAGGGATGAATTTGATGAAATATAATCGATAGAAAGTTTTTTCTTCCAAGGTTTAAGCAGGGCACCTGCATATCTCGACTTACCTGCTAGGTACCGTCCACACAGTGTGAAAGATAGGTTCTGGTTAATCTTCCACAGATCTCATCTTCGCAGCTGATGAACTCAGCTCAAACGCAAAGATGTTGAGCTTGATAAAAATACGTGTGAATGCAGAAATAACTGGACGATTATCCGAGTATATTAAGGATGCTTATTCTGATTTGGCCTGAAGTCACTTTGCTATGGAAATATCAGTTTAAATGTTCAAAGGCATACAAATCTTGCCTGCATTGTCTGAACTGAATAATGCATGAAAACTTTCAGTTTGCGTCAAGCACTATTAGAAGTGAAGCAGTGTAGATTAGGACTGACAGAGTCTAAACAATGACTATGAACAAAGAAATCGGTGTTTTTAAGCTATAATAATATAATATAATACAGTGAAGTGCGACAACTTGAGCTGATGCATTTGTGTGAGATGTCCTACGTTGATTTTTTCTGTCTGTTCTTACTGTATATCGGTTGAAACATTCATCCACTCGTAGTATTCTTTCCCACTTTTTTAACTAGAAATACTTAATTTCAAACAGTTAGTCCCTTTTACCAATTTCGATAGTGTAATAAGAATACGAAGTTTATCTGAACGATGTGATGTATTTGCGTAATACATTTCGAACAATCTGACCACATATTTACTTATCAAGTCAATATATATTAAACCAAGGAGTGGGGGGACAAATACAACAATTAACACAATACGGGATTAAAATTAAGAAACATGATGTTCCTAATGGAACATAGGGCTTCAGTAGCACGTCTCCAGTGCACTCTGTTCTCTGAAATCTTTGGAACCTGGCTCCACAACAGCCCAGAAGCTTTCATTTCCTCCTCGCACGATCTCCTCCATGTCACCCTCAGCTGCGACGCCCAACTCGTCGCTTCCCATGGGGATTCCACTCGAGCAACTGACCTGACGTGTGATGTCCCCAGTCGGCTTTCTCAGTGTATGCCCAATCCATCTCCACTTCCTCCTGCATACTTGTTGGGTGATAGGTTCTTGGTTGGTTCGTTCCCAGAGCTCCTTGTTGCTTATTCTTGTTATTCTGGCCATCTGATCTTCAGTAGCGAGCTAGCGTAAGCAGTTGTTGATGAATGTCTGTAGTTTATTGGAAATGCCTTTCGTAACGCGCCAAGTCTCTGAACTATACAGAAGCACTGACTTGACGTTGGTGTTGAGAATCCGTATGTTGTTGTTTTTGTTGAGTGTGGAAGATCTCCACACTGGTTTCAGGCTAATGAACGTCTGTCTTGCTGTTTTTCCGATTCTGACTTTGACATCCTGGTCTGTGCCGCCTGTAGTTGAAACAGTGCTTCCTAGATATGTGAAGGAGGTTACTTCCTTCAAGTTTCTCCCGTTGATGGTGATTGGAGTTTGTTGTTGTTGTTGTTGGAGTTGTTGGTTGGGTATCTTCATCACCTCTGTCTTCTCTATATTCACTTGAAGTCCCATCTTCACTGCCCTGCCTTGCCTCTTCTGTCAACTTGTTAGTTTTTGCCTGTAGATCTTCAAGTTTGTGTGACATCAGACACAAGTCATCGTTGGCGAAATCCAGATCTTCTAGGTTCTTTTCCTTAGTCCAGCCAGCGTATCCCCCTCTTCTCACAGCTGCCCACTGTTTGCTGCATGATCCAGTCCAGTTGACCACAATGAGGAATATCATGGGGGATAGTAGGCGGCAACCTTGTTTCACTCCTGTCTCCACCTCACTTGAAAAGCATCACTGAGCTTCCCATTGTGAATTACTTGGCTGTCATGTGGCGTCTTCATATAGTTGTTGAATGAGGCGGATAAAGGTTTGTGGTATTCCGTAGTGTTGAAGCAGTTTCCAAATTACCTCTCGGTCGACACTGTCAAAGGCCTTTTCAAAGTCGATGAAGTTGAGGTAAGGTGAAGAGTTGACTGCCATTCTATACTCTGTTCTATGATGATGCGTAGTGTAGCGTTGCAATTTGGTCGGCACATGATTTGTACTTCCTGAATCCAGCCAGCCTGTTCTGGTCGTAGTTTTGAATGCAGTGCATTGTTTAGTCTCTCCAGGATGATGCGGCTTAATATTTTGCTTGGTTTGGGTGGACAGGAGAGTGATTCCGCGCTAGTTCTTGCAATCACTGAGGTCTCCCTTCTTCGGGAGTTTGACAAGGTAACCCTTCTTCCAATCACTAGCCAGTTACCTTCTCTTCCTTCCAGATCTTCTGCAATAGTGGTGTGAGCATGTCTGCTGTTGTCTCTGCGTCTGTTCTCAGTGCTTCTGGCAGGATTCATCTGGTCCTGCTGCTTTCCACATTTCAGTAGCTTTATGGTGTCCAGGACTTCGACTTTTGTTGGAGGATTTATGTTCACTTGTAGTTCTGTGGCTGGGCTGTAGGTGGTATTTGTGGACGAAGTGCATGTGGTGGTCAATTCAAGAGCTTCTTGAAGTGGTCAGCCCATTGTTTCCTTTGTTTCTCTTCTTTCGTAATTAAATTTCTTTCATCACCTTTTATTGGTTTCGTCTGCGTTGATCTCTTCCCAGATAGCAACCTGGTTATTTGATATAATGTCGTCAGGTGTCTGTCTCTCTTACCTGCAGCCTGTTCTGCTTCACTTGTCAGTGTTTCGTAGAAGTGTCTTTTGTCTTTGCGTGCACTCTTCTTCACTTCTTTGTCCAGTGTAGTGTTTCATACATTGTGCTCAGTTCCTCTTGTCGTTGAGCCTCCTTGCACTGGTTCATCTTCTGCTTCACCATCCTCCTCTCCCTGCTCTATCAGCTTCCGTGTATCCATTGAGACCCATTCCTTGTCTTCTTTCTTCTTCCCTCCTTCCTAATACGGTTATGCAGGTTTCTTTCTACATAGCTTTCAAAGACTTCCAGTGTTCATCCACATAGGTTTGTTGAGGGATGTTGCTCGAAATCTCCCATTTTGTCTTGATGGCTGGCTGCCGTGAAGATTTCCTTTGTAGTTTGATCCTTCAGTTTCCGAGTGTTGTACTTGAACTGCAGTCTATCAACAACTTCCTTGAAGGCTTTCAACTTGATTTGGAAGGTAGGTTCCTTGTACTAGATGGTGAGTGGTGTGAACCTGCATCTGCTCCCCTTCTTGATCTTGTGTCAAGTAGACTGCGTCTCCACTTTCCTGAGATTGAGTCGGAGTCGATCTGATTTTTAGTGTATCGTGGTATCTAGTGAAATCCATGTCGGTTTGTGGATATCCTTGTGCTTGAACACACTGCCTCACTGCAATCACCAAATCGTTGAATGCACAGAATTGTGCAAACAATTCTCGATTCTCGTTCATCACCTCACCGAATGCTTCTCGACCCATGGTTAGTTCTCTCCCTGTTTTGTCCCCTCCCAGTTTAGCATTCATGTCACCCCACCCATTAGAATTTTGATATCGCCAACTGGGATGGGTCTTGTCGAGTGTTGATTGAAGTTGTCTGTAGGATTCCTCCTTTTTCTCTTCATCTGCATTATTTGTAGGTGCATAGCATTGCATTGTATGATTGTGACTTTTCTTCCTTTTGAGTTGAACCTTGCTGTTATGATCCTGATTGTGGAGGAGATTGGTTCCCACTGCATGAGAGAGAGCCTTCGATGCTGTTGGGGACATGATGATAGCCACTTGAAAACTCAGTGTGCTCGTGGTTGTAGTCGGGGTGACAATATCGGAGTAGATTATTGATTCTCCTCTCCAGTTGACAGTTGGGAGAGTCCACTTCCATTCCATCTGCTTTCACAAATTCCAAGCACTTCAATGTGATAGCTTCTCATCTCGTTTGCAATCTGGGTAGCCTTGGTGGGTTCAAACATAGTGCGGACATTCCATGTCGCCATGTTTACTTTCGCTTTCATCGAGAGAAGACACATCGGCCAACAATTGGCTTCCCGAAGGCTTTTACCAACCGGCGTTATTCCATCTCTCCGATTCGAGCGAGGAATAATCTTGTTATTATTTTTTATATTTTGTTTGTGCCTTGAAGTTTCTGTGGTGGTTGGATTTGTTTTACGGGGTAGGGTTGCTAGCCGTATGCCCAACCTTCCCTCTTTACCCGGGTTTAGGACCGGCTAGTAACTAGTGAACTAGTTAACCAGGCGAGGTTGAGGAAGTGACTTAGTTGATTCTAATCGTGGTAACGAAACAAAGTTCATCAAGGTAGGTGTAGTGTGAGAACAAATTGTTTTTGTACATATAAAGGTGGTTTAAATTTGTGTATGGCTATGGCTTCCCCAAATCTCACTATACGTCCCAAACTGTTTTTATGTAAAACTTTGAAAGCTGTTTGAACATTAACTTTGTGACCTGTTTCTATGATATATTTAGCTATAGATGAAGAGGGTCATCTCCCACCACTCCCACTCCTTGGTTTAATATATATTGACTTGACAAGTAAACGTGTGGTCAGATTGTTCGAAATGTATTGCGCAAACACATCACATCGTTCAGATAAACTTCGTCTTCTAACTATCTTGTCGAAACACTTAATTATTTCAAGGGGAAATTTATGCAATAATATTCAGTAATGACAGTTGCTCATTTAAATAAAAAGAAACTTCAGTATATAGGAAGCAGTGTATACTTCGATTGTGTTTAAGTAAATTTGATACTGTTAAATTTATTTTCCTAAACACTTGGCACCCTGTCTATTAAGGTTTTAGCGTCTAAGTCCACCTACTAAGCTGTACATAGAGTAGGGATGACACACCGTCGACAACATGAATCTGCACGTACGTAATAAGTTGTATTATTGCTTAATAATATTTTTTGTATTTTCTTACTGATAACTGTCTTTGTTTTAAATAATCACTCACTTGAAGATTAGATCTTTGCCTCTATGTAAGTGTGTATCACTAACATTTCTCTTCTGTTCCACCCGATTTTTATAGAGTCACTTGAGCAAATTTGCTAACAACTTCATAGTGGGAAACGCTGTACAAATAAGGCTTCATTATACTATTATAAACCGGTCACTGAAAGAATAAATTTACTTATTCGACCGATTTTTATCTTCTGAGTATAAAAATAAACTTTATATGCAAAATCGCAGAATATCAATTCATATTTTGTAGAGTAAATACACTGAGATGCCACTATGTCTAGAAAAATAGTCAAAATAATCAAATCCAAACAAACTAAAAACTTTAAAAATATATGACAAAAGAATGTAGTTACAAATCCCGAAAGTGAATTTTTAAAATTTACTCTTTATTAGTGACATGTTTCTAGATGGATTCCCCGGATTTCTTATGAGAGGCTGTTATGTATGAGACCACGTAAGTCGAGTGTAAAGACTTACACTTATCAACCAAATGCATATAGTAATAGCGCTCATACAAATTGAGGGATCCTAACCCTCGCCTTAATGCTGCATCGATGATAACGTGCTCACTGTGAGACCAAATTGTCCAAGACTTTTTCCTATATTATACCGTAAGTGTGTACTGCTGAGGAGTTCCTAACCAAGGCAAGGTGTGTGTGTGTGATGAGATACCGTATGAAATCTAATACAAACAACTCTATAGTCATATAAAAAAAGTTATCTTGGTAAAAGTAACATATCAGTGAATTAAATATCAGGGATTAATTGTTAGAAATTAGGGTGAGTAAATCTAGGCGGTAAATGAGTGGTCACTTTTTAAAAACGTGTAGGTATGTGGAGTTAACAAGTTAGTAGATCCTTGGTAGTTGTCTCATTTTGAAATATATAAATGTATGGTGAACTTAAATTGGCAACCTCAAGGCCACTGTTCGAAACCTTATCATAACTTAATCTCTCTGTTAGCCGTAATCAACACTTTTATTTATATAAAACTATTTGTCCTCACGTGTTAACAGTCTTGCATGTTTTGATCATTAAGAGAAAGCTTCATTTACCGCTTAATTAAGTTACGTTTTTGAATAAAGCTACTTCTTTTTTCTCTACAGAACAAACCTGTAACTCCAATAGCAGTAGTCGTTTCTCTTGGAACCGGTCGGATGCCTGTTGTACCCGTGGAGACAGTAGATGTATTTCGTCCACAAAATATTATGGAGACCTATCGATCTGTTCTGGGGTTCAGTTTCCTTGGTCGTATTTTAGTCGAAGTTGCACCATGTCAGAAGGTGATTTATTTTTTTGAGATTGACATATGATATTTTAGTTAATTTATCGAAGGGAATATTACTTTATTACACTGACTGATAATTAGTGATGTTAAAAGTGAAATGACTATTTAATGCAACTGAAAGTCTCACAGGTTTATGTGCTAGGCTATGATGAGCCACACCTATCGTGTCATAGCCTTCAGTGCTACTTATTTGCTCAAGTCAAAGTATGTTGATTGAGTTTTGATCTCAGGACCTTTTCTTCCAAATCGAATACTTAAGCCAATCAACTACATAAATCACAGATTGATAGGTAGGAAGGGTTAGTTTATTCAGTAATCTGTTCGTATTTACCAACAGAAAAGTAAAACTCGGGCATCGTAGTTAAGTATTACTCTGAATTGTTTTATTTTTCTCATATTTCAGCAATCATGTGACCCAAGGGTTAAAGTCTGAACTTCATACTACCTCATTGTGTTGTTCAGCTTCAGTTAGCTACGAAGCATAGGGGAATGCACTTCGTATTGCATTCTAAATATATTTGACGACTTCATGTCGATATGTGTTCTCCTTCGTAGGATTGTCTAAATTACTTGGGACTTCTCACCACCAGTAACTTGAATAAGCTGGAGCAGCTTTTGACAATTTCAGAATCCAATTAGTCACGCACCGTTATCTTTAGCCCTAATGGTTTTCATGGAATCAACATTTTACTGAGTGCTGAGAGAAAACTACACCACATCAAAAACGTTTAAAGAACTCATTGAAAACCAGTATGTACAGGCCAAGATGTTGCCTAATACTGTGACCAACGTTTCTCTTTATTTGTTTTGAGTTTTGTAAATGTAGTTCCGTATACATTATGTCCTTCAAAAAAATCTATTTCTCGGATTAAAATTAATTTAGTTTCATACTTAATTTTAACATCTGCAGCCAGTTGATGAGCTTCAAACTGTTTATAGTGACGCCATTGTGAACTGTAAAGACACTAGTCTTCGTCAATATAAGTAATTTAATTCCTTTGGTGTTCTCTAAGCTTTGATATTTTATCGTGGACGTTTCAGTACCAGGCTTGGTGACGTCCTCGGCACTAAATTCATAAAGAAGTCCGTATGTAAACACTGCAGCAAGATATTTTGCCATAAACATTTGTGTAAGAAGAAAAGCTGCTCCTGAGTGGAAGCTCTCTGACCGGCGAAGTTCTCCCGTTTCCAAGCACAAAGAAGCGTGTTGCACTCAATATCAAAGCTCAGATAACATCAAACTACCATCATTCTCATCCTGAGTTCTAGATGTCTTCCATCGTTTCATGATTTTATCTACATTATCACCATAGAGTATTCATCATGGATCTGTGAAATATAATACACGATTACAGAATCTTTCTATTTTCTAAACTAAACCTGTAGGTTACCTTATGTGCATTACTCTGCGTAAGTTGGAAGCAATAAACCAGGCATGGTTGCATAATGTTGAAACATACTTTCAAGAAATTATCTATTTCAACATTCAGGGTTTTAAACTAAATCTTCCAACCGTATCAAACAACTAAGTAGAAATAAAGCAGAGAATAAATAGTGAAATAAACTAGGAAAAAGTAGAACAATGTGAATGCATAGCTAACACTCACAATTACATAACTAGTCTTCATTCCCTCGGGGATGTAAATTGATTTTCTTCATTGTTACAAGTTGCGTTTTAAACAATAACTACTTCTGAAACAATTAGTCCCTTTTATGAAATTGGATAATGTAATTAGAAGACGTAGATTATCTGAAAAATGTGATGTATTAGCGCTATACATTTCGAACAATCTGATCACACATTTACTTGTTAAGGCATTCATTATATATGAAAACTGGAAGTGGGGAAGGATACATGTGACATAAAGGAATTCAATAATAAGAAAGATAATGAAAGGGAAAAAGTTAAGATTTGAAGACAATCTTGGCAATAAGATAAAATAAGCATTACCAAGGTAGGCTTGGCGTAAGGACAAACTGTTTTTGCATACACAATGATACGTTGATGATATAATCGTGATATATGACAAGGACGAAGATGCGACATGTTTGTTAGAAAGACTTAACTACGTACAAAACAACATAAGCGTAACATGTGAAGAAGAGAAAGAAAACCGTCTGCCATTCTTGGATATACTCCTAAGTCGTAGAAATGATGGTTCAATAAAACGGTCGATCTACAGGAAACCTACTTGGACAAGTTAGTATTTAAGTTTCCAACCGAGGTTTGGTAACTTGCCTATTTAAAAGGATCCAGCGTATTTGTATGGAAGGCTCAATGGATGATGATATCAAAATACTAACGGGAACATTATTGGAAAATGGATATCCATTGAAGTTCATAAACCGCTGCAAAAATCAACCAGGATTGAGATCTAACCTGTGCTCTGTTTCGAAGAAATGCGTTAACATCGCATTACCATACAGAGTAGAATGTAACAGCATGATATTAAAACGAAGGTTAAGGTCTGCTGTTTAGCAAAATGTACTATACAGCTAAGCTTATCGTAGTTGAGAAGACCAAATACCTCCTGCAACCTAGACCTCAACGCTGCATAAACGATTGCGTCACATCCCACTGCGTTTATAAATTTACATATGTGAGTGTATGTGTGGACAAACATATATAGGGAGGACTAATCGTGGTAAGCACTTGAGGGTAGGAGAACATGTTCCAAAATGACTATGAAAGTATCTGCATTCACAAACATTGATAAGCGCAGATGACAGACAGCCATCATCATTCATTCCAAAACATATCATCGATAAGGGTCACAGGACCGATATTAAAACAGCTTTTACAAGTTTGGTGAGGTGCTAGCCACAAATAAATTGTGTGTGTGTGCAAAAACAGTTTGTCCTTACGCCAAGCCTACCTTGGTAATGCTTATTTTATCTTATTGCCAAGATTGTCTTCAAATCTTACCTTTTTTCCCTTTCATTATCTTTCTTATTATTGAATTCCTTTATGTCACATGTATCCTTCCCCCACTTCCAGTTTTCATATATAATGAATGCCTTAACAAGTAAATGTGTGATCAGATTGTTCGAAATGTATAGCGCTAATACATCACATTTTTTCAGATAATCTACGTCTTCTAATTACATTATCCAAATAACTACTTCACTTTTTGTTATCTAGCAGTAGAATAATCTTCAATCGTCTTTTTTGTTCAAAGAATAGTTCTTATGTCGAACGACAAAGCATATTTGAAAGCTACTGACAACTAACAAAGAGAGACTCTGTAACCATGTGTTCTGCTCACTCCTCCTTCTTGAATTAAATAATAATAATAATAACAATAGTGGCAATAATAATGACTTAAAGTCTTATATTGAACATTTAACCTTCGACCCACTAAGTTAGGATTCAATGTTCAACGCTTTTGAAGTATGAGCGTTGAATGGTATATCGCTACATCATTAAACTACCTGGAGTTGGACGATACCAGTCATTCAGATCAAAGTTGGCAACTCGAATTAAAGGTTACTAGACTTAAATATCCTAAGTTTTGCTTCCAAAGGTTTCAAAGGTAATCCCAAATATGAAAGTTGCAGTTATTTAAAGCCTATTCGTTTTGTGTTTATCTTTGTGACAAAAGCCCACTCACAAATTGATAGAAACCAACATTTTAATTATATTACCAGTATCCTTACTAATTAATTAATTAAAGTTCGTGTGACATACATGAATGACAAATATTTCGTATCTTTTATAAGCATTTTTTTTGCTATCATTTTAGGCCCAGTTGTTGATCGTGCAAGTGCATGGTGTGGTTCACTTGGTGTACCATTCTTTCGTTTTAGCCCTCCGTTATCAACAGATGTCTGTCTTGATTCCACTGATGTTAAGCAACTTTTACAAATGGTTGTTGAAACTCAGGCATATTTGCATAGAGTTCGTGATCGAATTGAACTTTTAGCCTCGTTGTTGTCATGATTACAAATCTACTTGTTTTTACAGGGTGTTTTTTTTCGAGATTTTATTGACAGTCATTATTTTATTATATATGTATACTACTATATTGTTTTCAAATATTTTCACAGCCTTTTTTTACAAAAGGATGACAGAAAATAGGCAAGTGGATGCTACTTTAAATTTCATTTAATAATCAGGCCTTCTTTTTGTAATCATTTATACCTCCCGCTTCCTGTATCGCCTATACATCATACCCTTGATCTTGTTTGTTGCATTCTTTTGTGTAAAAAGTATTTTGCAGTTACTTTATTTTGATAGATACACTACTAATCCATCAATATATATATATATATATATATATATATATATATATATATATATATATATATATATATGCATTCTGTGATTGTTATGTCCCTTTCCAATATAATCAGCATATCTTTAAGTTCTATGAATGTACGAAAAGCAATCAGTTTATACATAAATATATAAAGATTATCTCTATACAACAAATGGTTACTTTTGACTTTACTTTTCTGATGAAAACCGACTAAAAAAACTAGGTTCTTAGTAGTAACGTAACATAATACTGAACAGCTAACAGCTTGTATTCTTATCCGCGCTGATGAGATTTCACTTGAGAGGATTCAGTCTGATATTTCCTTTATAGTGGCGGGCTTAGGGGGGATTAAAAGTTTCTTTAAAAATTGTTTTACCTGTTTCTTCGATGAAGATACCATAATATGGAAAATACTTGTACTTGTCCTGTTATCATATTTTCACAATAGATATTTACGGTATTTTGTGTGTTTCCTGATACTACTCATCCTTTGGCAACTGATATACTGAGAAATAAAAACATTTGTTGGATATCCACGTGTCTTCAATGGTCAAAAAATGCACATGTATGTGATTTTTCAAGAATAAGTTAGCGGAAAGGCATTGTGAGCTCTAGCGAAATATATTTCATGCATTTTTGGTAATTGAAATTAACAAGTCAATAGTTTACTCAATGTTCTTACCATATGTTTGTGGTTAAAAATTTAAAGTCTAGCTAAGATAATATTTGTTGTATGATTACTCAAATAGTTCGAGTCTTCGTGGAAGCGATACAGCTCAACGATTTGAAAAATTGGCTCCCCGTTTTTCAGTGACACAGCTTTTTTCCTCGGTAAACGCAACATATAGCAGTCTTTTTTACGAGGATCTGCAATAAAAGAATGATATCATCAACTAGTATTTTGAAGATTTTCATCGTTCTCGAACTGGTCATCTTTATTCCCAGC
>OX104134.1:96718399-96961692 GCA_944470555.2 Heterobilharzia americana
ATTGTTGTTTAGTTGAACTCTAGTCATTGGAGCGTAATTTCTTTCCAAACAGATGTTTCTTGTGTGAGGCTAAAAGTTATACCCAGGTGTTATTGTGCTCCCTGTTAGAATAGGTGTTTTCTGTGCTTTTAGGAATATATTTCGAAGTGAAAGCTGCAATCATAAACCCTTTCTGCGCCAATGTGAAGGCTCAATTAACTTACTTTGATTTATGAGCGTCATTCTTCATAAGTAAGTGTACTTATGTCCCAAATAGGACGTGGGAGTGCAACAAATACTTTGGAACTGAATAAATGGGATCATACTTGATCCAATGACAGAGGACTTTTAGAAACCATAAAAATTGATAAAATATGCACACAGCGTACAGAAAATAAGCTAATTTGCTCACAGAATCCTATATTCAATAACAAGCACAATAACTTTTAGCTTCACCTCTCTTTCTTTTTCTGACGTGCATCTCTTAACCTTCTAACCCCAGTCAACTTTCTAATGGATTCCAGGGCACTATTTCCTAGTAGTGGACAAAGTAAAGCCCTGTGACTAAATGCTATGCTTATAATTACAAAAGGACGTATTTGTTTTAATCTTTTATATATGTCTCTCAAAAGCATCATGTGCTCTTAAAATGGTTTCAAGCTGCCGTTTTTCAAACTATCAACAAAAGGAAGAAAAAACGCTAGGCTGGTAAGAAATGGGCTTATAAATGCATAGAAATATAGTACATTACTATTCCTTGGATAACTATGTCAAATTGTAGATTTCGGAACTGTCTGAATAAACAATCACCACCAAAACTAAGCTTCAACTTCTATTCATTCACCAGTCCAAACCAGACGTTAATGTGATACCGGGTGTCTGTTTCATACTGCAGCCTTTATTACTTACTGTTATAATTAACATTATTCAAATCCAATGGTTATTTCATTTAAAGATATTGTAAAGGGATGAATATGTTCGACTGTTACACGCTGAAGCTTCCATACTGCATCACATGTATCGTTTGGAACAACGCAGTTATTATTACTATTATTATTATTATTATTATTATTATTATTATTATTATTATTATTATTATTATTATTATTATTGAAATAAAATCATTCCAACATATCACATGGAATTTTGGTCCGAGCTACATATTATGAGACTTTAATTCTACTGTCTTTAGAGGCCACCCTAGCAACAACGGAAATAACCAATCAGACTTCTTTATTTCATGAGAATTTGCCTTTCTAGCCGAAATGAAGAAACCCAATTGGTTATTTCAATCGCTGCTGGGTGGCCTTTAAATTCCATAATTTGAATGACTTTAAAAGCCACCCTAGCAACTGATGAAACAACCTATCAAGCTTCTCCATTTTATAAGAAATTGTTTTCTCAGTTTAAATACCGTCACCTGGTTGGTTGTTTTGGCAGTTGTTAGGGTGGCCTTTAAAGTTGCTCACTAATTTTTATCCCACATTACAATTGTGAGTTTTACTTTTTATTCAACTTGATCTTTGTTACTAGGCTTAATTAAACATTTCCTGTAACTGTAACAAAGCAGTTAAACAAAAAATATAAACTGCTATTGTACAGTGATGGAGAATGAAATAACCGAAAAGATATCTTCTCTGAACTCCTCATTTTCTCTTATGTCCTGATGGGTATTTTCAGTAACGTAAAATATGTGTCAATTCGGTTGGTACATAAAGATGAATAGTATTAATAAATACGCATTGATTTATCGGAATACAGGGGAAATGAATAGTAGTAATAATGGCAACAAAAAAAATAATGGATCAAATCAATCCAGATTACATGTTGTTTTTGATGCACAGGCAATGAAGATAAGACTGGTGGTAAGGGTAAATGCTAAAGTCGCTCCTTTTGCTTACTAATCAGCAATTGTCAAGACGCAGCTAACTGTACTCCATCTTGTCTGTTCAACCTATCTGGATTTGCCCGTATATGTATAGCTCCTCGGCTGTCAGTCTTTGTTGGTATGACCAAAAACGTTGTTGTAAAGGAGGATAAGTACGTCCTTCAATTCATTTATATATCTTTCATATTTTAATTTTTGATTATGTCCCTGAGGAATCTCGTGTCAGGGTTTCGCGCGAAACGTTGGAACTATTTCATTTCAAACACGTGGTGACTTATACATACATAAACTTCATCTAGGAATAGCTGTTGTAACAAGCAAAGAGAATTCATTTCCCCTCTTATTCTTTTTTAATAGTGGTTTTTATATATACATGTGCACACCGTGGTTGTAAGCGAAACAGAGTTTTGGAACAATTCAGATTCCTGAACACGTTTATCAATATTTACTTTAAACTTGAAAGCTAAAAACCGAATGATACAACCATGTCAAAAAAGACTGTGTTCATTAGACTGTACTTGCAGTAGCATGCGTATCGGAAGAACGGAGAATGTCGTTTCTAAAAGAATCTCTGAACACGTACCGGAAACCCTGTTACCGACAGGTGGATGATTCAGTGCCATTGGTGAAAACATCCTTGATGTAGGTCATGTTATTGACTCAAACATATCTTTCAAGGTAACTAACACAAGGAAAAGTACATTCCTATGTTATGCAGAAGCAGCAGCAGTCCATCACTGAAATCAAACTTATGTGTACAAAATGAGTTTATGGTTCTCCTTGCATTCCTTTCCTGAGTCATTCTTTTTGTATAGCTTTACTTATTATTTTGTTCTTCCATCTTATTGTCTTATATATGGTCCTCAAACATATTCATATTCCCATCATTTTTGATTTCATCTAATCTACTGAATCTCAATCATGGTTTTTAGCACATTCTTTACGATTAATTCGTACACTTTGTACATCATCTTTGTTGCTCTCTCTTTTTCATCAAAATCCCTACCACCTTGAGATGTAATCATATTACTACGCTCCTATTACGTCTTACTGTTTTCTTTATGTTTACCCATTGACTTTGTAGTCTGATTTGCCACATTACCTGTTCCCTGTATTGGTTGATTAGGTTGTGAACTTTGTCATTCATCTCTGTTTTCATATGTATGATAATTGATGTCTAGATGTGAAAGATGTATTTGGTGTCGATTTTACCATTGAAATGTATCAATTGACTTACGATGGACACTCATAGCTTATTGTATACAATTTTAAACTTGGTGCGTATATGGAAGATTTAAAGGAAACGAAATGAATTCGATTCATCCTACAATGTCTGTTGTTCTTGCTTTGCAGAAATTTATAAAGAGGACGGATTGTATGAAAACAAGGAAAAATAAAATGCATGTATATATAGCCTACAACGAAAGCTACATAAATTACATAATTTGAAATCAAACAAATATTAGGACACTTGTTGTAAATAATGAATCCAATTTTTTATCGACACCTGTAGTCTGTTGTTGGATTCCGTTGTAAGCCATCAGTAACCGATGTATAAGGTTATGAATGTGATTACTGAGCCTATTTTCAGAATGTATCACAAGACACATTAATATTACGGTTGCAGTTACCAGGGAACTAAAGTGATTCAGCACAACAATGAACGTGGGTGAATTTATAAATTTGTACCAACTCCCATTCAATCACCCTTGTTTTCCTTCTACTTAAGGAATGGAATTGGTTGGTAATTCCATTTTAGATGATTTCTTAGGTGCATCAAAGAGTGATATGTTTGAGACAATTTCCATGGCCATGTCCAGTATATAACCTCTTAGAAGTTCACCTAAATTGAATTACTCTATACCATAGTGTCTAGGCTTTACGTTTATAGCAAGGAATTGTTTCATGATGTAGGAATATGCTATCTTAAATAACCTTTTAATTGCACCCTGTACTACCATGAACATTGAGAGTTCATTAGAAAATGTTAATGTTAATTTTTCAAGGATGAACATGATTCACTGAGGTCACCTTTCTCATATTTTTGTTAAAGGTCATCACACGATAGATCAAGGTATTCACCCGAGAATTACTCTATCAACAATGAATATCATTCAAGGAGGTCATTGTCATTAACTAGTCTAGATTCCTAACCAAAGTGTTTGGGGATAACAGCAGTGAGTGTTATTAAGTTGTGGCTCAGTATGATTAACCTGGTTACGGCTATCAGTGGGCGTGCGTTTCGTCCTATTTGGGACTTGTCAGCTGGATGTACCTGCATCTCAGTGAGTGTTGTTCCTGCTGAGACTTGAACTCCAGGTGCGGAAGCGTTTTCCAGTAGGTCACTGAAGCACACTAGTCACCCTTTGTACAATAGGTATTAGTTGCTATTTGTAGATACCTATAATTCTTCTCTGTTATAATTCATCAAATTAATCGACCTCTGTCGGTACATGGGCTCCTATGCGGATGCATTGATATTGCCTGAATATCTATTATTAAAACCTGCTGTTGTGTCTTGGTAGTGATGATTCAGTACTACTAGGCGTTACTACTGTATTTATTGTGGAAGACTTGGATGTCAGTCACGTACAGCATATGTGTGGTTGCTGACTTCGATATCTAGATTTAAAATGGTCCTTCCTGTGGTGATTCCGTGCACATTTGTTGCAAAGATGGCGTTTACAAAGGCTGGATATCTTGAAGTGCACAGTCATCATGTTCTCATCTCGCAGAAAGACGTTTCGAATTCTCGTTAACTTTGTCTGATCGAATGCTCATGAGCATCAGAGGGGTCACCGTCATTCTCAGCCAAAGCTCTGATAGCCTTCGTATTTCTGAACTGCTAATACTCGCTTGTATTTTCTGGAAATCCATCTATCGCCTCATTTGTGCTATTTATTTCTGATAAATCAGGTTTAGGACGCTCAAGGACTGGTGTGATTGCCATCAGTATTCCAGTAACTGTTGCGACACACCCCGAGTTCTCTCTTCTATTCTTTTCAACAGTGAAGCATCACAACTTCAAGTGTCCCAGTAGAAACAAATTCCAATGCTTTATTTTGTCACCACCACTTTGAAGATATGCTGGTATGAGTTTGTGGACGCTTGAATAATAAACTCCACATTCCATGCTCGCTGGTCCCTCAGAAACGGGAAAGGCTGAAAGACAACAGAAGATGCATTTCAGAGTTAACTAAGCGTGGGATCTCAACGATATGCATGCATTTCTATCGCTAAAGTGGATTTGCTTCCTTCTGCACCTTTCTGAAAAATTGGTACTATTTGATTTCTGCCTATAAGGAAATCTAAATTTCCCCCCTATGATCACTTCCCTTATCCGGAAACTCCTTTATTGGACTGACTAAGTGCAAAGGATTTCAAACAGTTCAGATTTCTATGGAGGATGAGGATACTTACGTTGTACAGCATGACACTTCATATCTAAAAAGTCGATTGGCGATACGGCAGTGGTTTACCACAAAGTCAACATTTTATGGTTTATGATTTCCCAGAAAAAATATTTTCATTGAACTCTTGAGGCGCAACAGATAGGTTTGCAGTATTTTTCCAAGTTTCGCGTCTTGTTTTTACCGGCGTTTCTTGTCTGTTTGACCTACATCTTTCTATCTGCCATAGTTCTCCAATGATTCATCTACATTTTTCCTACTTCCATATTCATAAGCCATTTGAATGAACAAAGAATATTCTTCTTGATAACTTTTTCTTCATGTCCTACAGTTATATGCGTATATAGTGCAATTTTGCGCAAACAACATTGAGATTTCGTTTAGTGAGATTACACAACATGAATATATAACTGTAGTACCTGAAGAAGAAGTGGTCTAAAGAATATTCTTTGTCCATTCAAATGTTTTTGAATTATAATGAGATTTCCTTTTCGAACTCGGGAATTCGGTTACGTAGGTTAGGACGCTTTGCATTTTGTGAATTCCAAATAAGACCAAGGTGTCTGAGGTGGAAACATCTGCTTTTTCTGAGGACATTAATCCAGTTGTTTAACCTTGATAGCTAACACTTCTACAGTTTGACTGATTTGGGGCCGGGTACGTTTTGTCAAGTTGGTTGTAACCTGGTAAATAATAGAAAACGACTTATTCATTTTTTCGGAATGGTTGTTTTGAACTAAGTGTGGGGATATAGAACTGTTAATGGTCTTTATCATACATTTGCTTAATCCTGCTGGGAGTTGTCCGCGATCGCAGAAAGTTAACTTCATCCAGCAGTGGTCGACAAAACCGGCTTCACAATAGCAGTCAGATTGGTAGACATAACAAGAAGTGGCCAGTCTAGGCTATTCATCTCGGTGCCACCATCAGGGATTTTTAATACGTAGCTTACCAGCATTCAAAGTTCGTTAAACTGATCTGCGTAGTTCATGAATTAATATCTCGCTAGACTCATGACTTCTAAATTATATCCCAACGTATTGCAGATTCCTACCATCTACTGGAATGTCTTTCCTTACTATTCTTGTAATCATAACCGTTTCCGATTAATGTATTGCGTAAAGTCGTCAATTCCTCCTCAATCTTATCTTCGCAACATAAAGCCCTCATTCTGTAACTTAGATCCATTATCACATTTATGAAGACTGCATGAAATTTATGTATAAACCATTTAAATTAAAAATAATGTTTCCTTTTAATCAATTTTCACACATTTTGTGTATTCTTCCTAATACTTGTAAAAACAAATGTTGTTTGTCTGTACAACTGAAAAAGTTGGAGTTTTGATCATGGCAGTATGACTTTGCTTCCACTTTTAAACATGAAAATACAATGTGCTCCTATCCACTCCAACTTTTGCCTCCGTTGACTACTGTCTGACGTTAATACTCATTGATTGTCCTTGGATTTCATAGGGCTTCTCACCCTACTTCCAAATATCACGATAACCAAGCCAAACAACGTTGACTCTGGAGCGCTGACGACTATAGCCTTCTAAACTAACATTGGAGTATTATTGCTTGTATTATACCGTCGATGACTGGACCCAATTGATCGGTTTCTATTGGCATATAGGCTGCTGAGCAAATGCCTTGATATTGCCTACGTTCTAATTATATAGTATTGATGGATAGTAGCTAGCGGTGGAATCCAGGATGCGCATTCTGTCCCATTTGGGACTCGTTAGCTGGATGTACTTGCCTCCCAGTGAGCCATGTTGTTCCCACCGGGATTCGAACTCGGGACCGGTCGTCTAAAACGCTAGAGCACTATCCACTAGACCACCGAGCCACACACACAGCATTGAGACGTCGTCTCAGGAGCGTATATGCCAATAGAAACCGATCAACTCAGTCCAGTCATTGACGGTATAATACAAGCAATTATAGTGAAACTATACCCGTCACACAAGAAGTGGCTATCGTGGCTCGACGGTCTAGTGGATAACGCTCTCGGGTTTGGAACGACCGCTCCTGAGTCTGAATCCAGGTGAAGACAACATCACTCACTGGGAGGCGGGTACATCCAGCTGACGAGTCCCAAATAGGGCGAAATGCGCATCCTGGATTCCACTGCCAGTCACTATCCGTCATTAACATAAATCCCCCAACGAAATGGAAGTCCTGAACGCCATAAAGCTACTGAAATGTGGGAAAGCAGCAGGACCAGATGGAATACCGCCAGAAGCACTGAGAACAGATGCAGAGACAACAGCAGACATGCTCACACCACACCACTATTGCAGAAGGTGTGGAAGGAAGAGAAGGTACCTGACGATTTGAAGAAGGGTTACCTTGTCAAACTGCCGAAGAAAGGTGCTTGCAAGAACTGGCGCGGAATCACTCTCCTGTTCACCCCAAGTAAAATATTAAGCCGCATCATCCTGGAGAGGCTTAAAGATGCACTGGATTCAAAACTGCGACCGGAACAGGCAGGCTTCAGGAAGTACAAATCATGTGCAGACCAAATTGCAACGCCACTCTACGCATCATCATAGAACAGAGCATAGAATGGCAATCAGCTCTCTGCCTCAACTTCATCGATTTTGAGAAGGCCTTTGACAGCGTCGACCGAGAAGTAATTTGGAAACTGCTTCAATACTACGGAGTACCGCAAACCTTTATCAGCCTCATTCAACAATTATATGAAGATGCAACATGCCAAGTAATTCACAATGGGAAGCTCAGTGATGTTTTTGAAGTGAAGACAGGAGTGAAACAAGGTCGCCTACTATCCCCCATGATATTCCTTATTGTGGTGGACTGGATCATGCAGCAAACAGTGGGGAGCTGTGAGAAGAGGGGGATACGCTGGACGGCGGAAAAGAACCTAGAAGACTTGGATTTCGCCGATGACTTGTGCCTAATGTCACATAAACTTGAAGATCTGCAGGCAAAAACTAACAAGTTGATAGAAGAGGCAGCTAAGACGGGACTTCAGGTGAATATAGAGAAGACAGAAGTAATGAAGATACCGCACCATCACCATCAACAACAACAACAAACTCCAATCACCATCAACGGGAGAAACTTCACTTATCTAGGAAGCACTGTTTCAACTACAGGCGGCACAGACCAGGATGTCAAAGTCAGAATCGGAAAAACAGCAAGACAGGCGTTCATTAGCCTGAAACCAGTGTGGAGATCTTCCACACTCAACAAAAACAACAACATACGGATTCTCAACACCAACGTCAAGTCAGTGCTTCTGTATAGTTCAGAGACTTGGCGCGTTACGTAAGGCATTTCCAATAAACTACAGACATTCATCAACAACTGCTTACGCTCGCTACTGAAGATCAGATGGCCACAAAGAATAAGCAACAAGGAGCTCTGGGAACGAACCAACCAACAACCTATCACGCAACAAATATGCAGGAAGAAGTGGAGATGGATTGACCATGCACTGAGAAGGCCGACTGAGGACATCACGCGTCAGGCCCTCGAGTGGAATCCCCATGGGAAGCGACGAGTTGGACGTCCAAGGGTGACATGGAAGAGGTCGTGCGAGGAGGAAATGAGAGGTTGTGGGCTGTCGGGGAACCAGGTTCAAAAGATCTCAGAGAATAGAGTTCACTGGAGGCGTGCTACTGAAGCCCTATGTTCCACTAGGAACCCAAGGGACTAATAATAATAATAATAATAATAATAATAATAATAATAATAATAATAAATGATTATCCATAATACTGATGTTAATTACTGTTTTGTATTATAAAGCTTAACTTTTCATATTGATGTATCATTGAATCCATTTTAGTTAATTATACTTCCCTTGACATTTCTTTGGGTTCACTACAAATTTCGTTCGTACCGGGAGTGCACAAAGCTAAAGAAATGTATATATTTTCCCTTACACATGTATTCCTTAAACAACTTTCCCTTCATCAACCGATCCGCTGTTCTAGGGAGGACACCATGAAAAGTTATTTTGCCTTCTGACTCTTCTTAGCAAGTAAATTTCATCTCTGGGTGTACTGCATTTAGTCAGCCAGGTATTTTGGCCTGTCCATGTTGTCCTCCTAAAAGATGAACGTATCACCCACATATTGACAGTAAAACGAAAATTCACCGATGGCTTGTTCAAACAAAATATTCTGTAGTTTAGACAGGAAAATGTACGCTTATGTAAGACCCAGTGGCGCATCCATTGCAACCCCCTGTTAAATCTAAATTTAACATTCATATAGCATCTGAGTAATGATTACCTGAGAATATCTACCAGGATTCCAACATGTATAGATTTTTCTCCCAACATTTCACATATATGATTGACCATCTGTACAAGAGGAACAGTGGTGGATACGGATGTTACATCCAGGTACATGGTTGTCTTATTGATGGTGTTACCACCTTTAATCGTCGATAAATTCAGCTACTTCTTTCACACTATGTTTCACCTGCTGTTTGTATAAAGGTTGCGGAAGTGACCAGCCTTTTGACACGGTAAGGAGAATATTGTGTCTCAAGAAAGGGTCTTAGAGGTACTCCTAGTTTGTTTATATTTGACATGCTATAGGATCCCAGTGAGTACCCATGGGTTTTAGTGCATTATACATGCTTGATGAGATTAAATGTGGTCCTTCCAATTTCTTTTTTCATCTTATCATTCAGATCTTTTTGAATGTCCAATCTCTGGAATTTTATCTTGTCACTCAGTGTGTCAACCATCTTGCTTAGGTAGTCGCTTTTCTCTTGGAGAACTACTCCCGTTCCTTTGTCAGGCTTAGTAACTAACAATTTTTCATCATAAGATAATTTAAGTTTTGCAGGAAAGTCATCGATAACCTATATAATATGTAAGAGAATTAGTTGTGTATAAGGGTAAGAAATGTACGGAATGAGCAGTTAGTGTTAGCTAACAGTAGGTGAGTAAAATAAATAATTATGTACTTAAGATGAAACAAAATCAAATTATAACTACCATGGAAGTGAGAGATTGACCACACTGTCCTTAATATAAGTGTAAAACTTGGGCACTGTGGTAGAAACCAATTCCATATTACATTTGTTTATTTGATTGATAACACACAGTGATCTAGTATTATTTACTTGATGGCGTTTCGAGCATAAATTATTGCTCATATGATTATGAGCAATAAACAAATCTAATATGGGACACACTGTCCTTGTTTATGCTGAGGTCAGGTTAAGAGTGTTACGCAACCACCGCTTTCACGAAGCATGGTTACGCAGGCAGTTTCTGTACGTTTATATCTTAAAAGCACTAGAGGCATTAACCCCAGTCTATGAGGTGCCTGTCAATTGTACTGGTTAGAATTTGCTTCCTTCCAGGCACACCTTCGGGATATGTCAAGAAAACCGAACGGATGCCCTACTGTCTTTCCAATGTAATTGCTATCTCAAAAGCATGTAAATCCATAAATACAGTTGGAGTGAAGTGAGTAGAGTATTTATCCAATATGAACCGGTTCAATGAGTATGGGGTACTGAATACTGATACATTCTTGGCTGCAGGTGAGCTCGTTTTATTCTCGGTTATTCTCTTGGATCTCCCTTGAATAAAAACCCTTTCAACAGTTGCTTGCTTATTTCTCTCAACCTTTACATTTCCATACATCATAGCAAACATCTCAGGATATCCATTCTCCTTAAGACACTACTTAATAATGTTTAGTTTTCCTTGTCCGCAGAATATAGGCTCTGGCTGTGGTGTAAAGTGTTTTAGGTAGCTCACGCTCATAACTGACAGAATAGTAACTGTTATAGTACAACTTAAGATAGCTGATTTCCGAATTTTAAATTATCCTATGTGCTAATAACCATTTCACTTTTAAACACCATGCAGCTTAAGAGTATTCGTGAGATAAAGCAGTATAGTTTTATTTGCAAATATAGTCTTTGTTGATTGGCCCAGTTCCAAGCTTATCAGAAGTAACCAGTTTGGATAAACAGTTGTTGATATTCTGAATCAGTTCTCAAGCTTTACAGTGCTATTTCGTATTCTTTTGCAAAGAATATGCAAAAATTATGTTATGGTGCAAGAACAGATCTACGAGGATGTTCAAGAAGTTTCAACACGTAAACCTGTAGGTGACAACTCTACGACGTAGAAAACACACTGAATAGCGAAATCCCACTATAAATCACATTGTTTCGTTTTTATTCATTTGGAAATCCAAATACCAGAATAATGAATAACACCTAGCCAATGTCTTAATTTTTCTAAACTATCAAGTTGGTTTGGATATCTCTTTGCAGGTACACCAATGATCCGACTGATAAATGGTTGTGGAAGGCACCTTACTTCTTTTAGACAACTGGTCACACCTATTTTGTTGGAAGGTATGCACCCTCTTCACTCGTAACTTTTTAATTGCCTATCTTCAGGGAAAACAAGAAGCAAACGCATTCGACTTTATGCATGCACAACTGCAGACAGACACTAAACCATACCGTATCTAGTTCCTATCTTATGTGAAAAGTGTGTTTTAAAAAATCTCGTTAATCAAATTTGCTGTGGAGGATAATCGTTTACTTACTAAATGATCGCACCACTGATTTTTATTTCACTGTTAGACGTTCTGATCCTTAATATTTCTGCAAGTGTTGTACAAGGAGTAAATTTTCCAATATTACAGGCTGATATGTCTAAACTACAAAAAATCTGTTTCAGAATAATGCAGATATATTATGATTAGTTATTATTATTATTATCACAAAGCACTTGAATAGATATTCACTTGGATTACGTGGAAACTTACAGGTTCTCAACATCGTCAGTGTGGGTTCTTCTGGTACCCGAAGCTATAAACGCATGAATTTATGGTAAAACAGACTTTTATAGCTTAACGGGGCTTCGCGAAGACGAATCAAACAAGTCGACTGCTTGTAACGGAAATTTAGAATTTCGCGTGACCTTGGTGCCACTAATGGTGAAAAAAGAAAGTATGACTAAAAACGATCCAAACTTTAATACTCTGTATACACTGAAAAGTGGTATTTTCTTATTCATTTCATGACTTATGTAATCTTCTGATGTCTTCAGTCTAATTTAATGACCTCCATTCCGTATCATTTAGATCCTTGTAAATTTTCCAACATATATCAATGTGATGATGCCTGCAAACTGGCTTCTCTCATGTTAAATTACTAATATGAGAATAAAATATTTATTTATTTATTTTTAGGAAACAGGAAAACCAAAACGAGGACTAACCTAAAGAGAAGTCATTCGTCTGTTTCACTTTATTTAGTCGCCAACTAACGCTGTTGACTTCGGGACATAATAGTCTTGTAATATGCTTTACCCAAACTGTAAAGAAACATTTGCTACTAACTCTTATATTTGACACACAAGTCGTT
Organism: Heterobilharzia americana; assembly: GCA_944470555.2. NCBI lineage: Eukaryota > Metazoa > Platyhelminthes > Trematoda > Strigeidida > Schistosomatidae > Heterobilharzia > Heterobilharzia americana. The sequence continues at coordinate 96,731,062 of OX104134.1, forward strand.
ACTTAGTTGTATTTTCTTGTTCATTTCATGACTTGTGTAATCTGATGTTTTTAATCTAATTTAACGACCTCCATTCAGTACCATTTCGATCCCGTAAAATCTAGTACATTTTCCAACATATATCAATATGATGCCTGTAAAATGGCTTCTCTCGTGTTAAATTACTAATATGAGAATAAAATATTTATTTATTTATCTATCACAGCTGCGCTTAAACCCGGCATGGCACAGAATTTTAGCTATTTTACGTAACAGTTTCCTTCTATTCATTTTTTTAAAATAACTAAAGGCTTGACATACGGTGAAGTCAAAGCCTGCAACTGTTGATTTTGATTCAGTATGCAGACAGCCAAATAGCCTTTAGAAAAACTAAGTAAAAACAACGTTGAAGAGTGAGTAGACTTATAGTCAACTTGTTGTTTAATCCGCACATAGTAGATTAGAACGTAGGAAAAACTTCTTTACAGTATAAACAGGAGCTGAACAACACTATAATGCATAATTCCATTAGCTTGCTGAAAATAGGATTATTCTCACGGTTTTTTCCTTAATATAAATTTGACATGAGTTGCATACAGCGTAAATTTGTCGTATGATTGGCTGGAAAAACAGATTGGCATTAAATTATGAATTAAATTGTTGTTGAAAAAGTCTTTTCAAAGATCAGAACAAGAGTGAAGTCTGACAGCTACAAACGATATCCGAAAGACCAGTTGCGTGCATATTTCAAGGTTTTGAATGAGGATACAATGGTAACTCCCGAAGCGCGCGTACTGAAGCACATCGCGAGCCACTACCAGTCTCGGTTATGAAGATGAAATTACCGACATTATTGAAGCATAGTGCAAATAGTGGCCAACCAATGGAGCCTAATCAACGATGGATAACTACTAGCTGTAGCCTTGAAGACCTACTTGATAAAATACTTAGGGAATCCAAATCAATGTAACTTCTTTAATCGCAATACACACACATACATCGAAAGTGAAATCTCAGTTATCTCTGCCGATTCACCTTGCGCACACCTCGCAAATGAATAAAGTAGTCATCCCACTTCAAAATGTTTAGTAAGGTCTATTGATTGAAATGAGTGGTTTGTAGCTCCTCACGTTGCTCAATAGTATATATCATATACACTAAGCTCCAATAGTTTGCAAAAATAATTTTTCTAAGTTCGCGGATGACCTAACAGTATTCATGCCAGTCATCTCTTCAGGTCGTTCTCAGTTCAATAAGCTCTTCCATGAAAATTGGTCACTGGTCTTCCTTGAATGGTCTTACACTCATTCCCACTAATTGCAGATGGTTAGTTTCACCTTAAGACGTGAACAAGACTTATGTGGACTGCTTCAAACCAACAACTCTTAGCTGACTGACGGCTCTGTAGTAGAGAATATATGAAGTGTAATCAATCTCAGTTTTTCACTTTTCTTTTAATCTTTCTTGGTCCCCTTATTTCTTACTACTTTCCAGAAAAATCCTTCGTCTGACCTTTTATCTGAGGGAACTCAGATTGTCAGGCATAAGTCAGACTCTATTCATATGTTTCGTTATCTCTTGCTTTTTGCCTATACTCACTTATTGTTCCCCTTTATTCTTTCATGGACTGCGGAAAAGACTGTGTTGTATCCTGTAGGATTTTGAAGGCTGTTAGTAGGACGAGTGACGCACCGCTAGTTGTGCTGATGAATTCCCTTTCAGAAAGGCATCTTAATTCTTGTAAATAGCTGGCTACAAATATTTTATCAGATGACAAGCATCCTCTGCATCCATACATCTCTATATTTGTCTTTAGGGAAGACAAGAAGCTAATACATTGAACTTTTTGCACGTACAACTAAATATAAGAATTCAACTATACCTTATTAAGCTTGAATATTGTGTGAAGAAGCGTATAAGAAACAATCTCAGTAACCAACTTAAAATGGCGAACGCTTATCATAACCATGAAGTCATAAAGTATTTCAACAATTCTGTTATTATTTATGTTGTGAACACCATCTTTGTTAACATATTTGAAAAATGTTGTACGAGTAAATAACTGCAATATTACATACTTAGAATTATACACTGTAAACGAAATAATCTTTGGGAGTGAAGCAAATATATTATTATTGAAGTGGCAGAGAACAGTTAGACTGATATATAGAAAATTTGTATTTTCCTAATTTCAGCATCAGAATAAACCTTGAATTAGCCTGCTCTATTCGGGCATCATAAAAGAGGAATATATGATACGCGGTGACGCACATCGATTCTTATGAGTTGTTTATGCAGGGTACTTTGATGGGACATACAGAAATGAATATTCTAATGAAACGGGTTAAGTGAAAAGCAGAAAAATGTTACACGCATTTGTAGTCAGACCTCGATAAATATAGTATTCGAGACCTAAGTTCTGATCGAGTTCTGTTGATCAGGTTTGTAAAGTGATCAATAACCTAAATGACAACATTGAGATACATTCCACTTTGTTTTCGTTCTTCAGAACACTCATTAGTATATTCTAGATCTAAGTTCCACGTCTTCTGGCACTTATCAACAGCGTTCAGTGGAAACTAATAACAAATTCACACATGTAATATGAGTCTTTCGTGACATCACTAGTTTAGGAGTAAACTTGCTGACTTCAATGGAGTGATGTAGGTTCAAATCACTCATTTAACATGTTTTCTCTAGGTGCTGCATTCACCCTACTAACAAGTTCAGATAAGGTTGGAACTAGGAAACACCAGACAGACTGATTAACTTAGAACCCAGAAGTGCATATGTTCAAGTTGCCACAGGTCACAGCAGCAAGCAGAGGCAATGTTCCCGGAAAAAGAATGACATCGAAGGAGAGAAAGGTGTTTGAAGACAGTGAAGAAATAAATGACTTGAAAATTCCCATTGAGTCATAAAAGGAAGAATAAATTCGTTTCCCGTGAAATCATCGCCAGAAGCTCACCAGTCGTGTTTAAGTATACATAGTTTGCACATTAGATAGTAAAGAACATCACGATGTTTTGCCAAACAATGAGTCTTGGTCACGACAACAATATGGGAATGAAAGCTACATAAGAGGAATGAAGACATCCGACAACATGATTAAGCGAGAGGTGAAATCAAGACTGGAGAATTTTTCAGTAAACACTTGTCAGTGTGAAATGGAGTGAGAAATTAGTAATTGAGCTAAGAACATCCACATCATCACATTAAACAAAAGGTTAGTTGGATCTAAGAATTAGAAAATCAACTGAATAAGGACAGTGAACGGAAAACTCATCTCTGGATACACAATCTTTTTTACATCTTAGGTTTAGCACAGCCAAGTATAGGTTACCTCACATTCTTTAAAATGCTACACTGTTTTTTGTGGACTACTGCAAACCAACCTTCTGTATCTGTGCCCGAATACGCAGCTATCGATCGATTTGCGTTGGATTTTACTGAGTCATGCTGGAAGGCATTGGTATCGACATTGGACAGTCCGTCTATGCGTACGGTCCATATTCGTAGCTCCACAGGAACAGGTGAATTCTTACCCACACCCGAAACTGGCTGGCAGCAAATTTGTTTTTTCCTACACGTGTTCACAGTTGAGTAACTAGTATAAGGGGATTTCAGATTGCCTGGATAAGATGTTCTAGTAATCTTCATTAGTTTGCGTTTTACTGCCTCATACACTGCACTGCCATTGAATTCCAAGTTGCATCTTTTCCACGCTGATAGGTGGGTAGCATTTCGACGCAGACTTTTATCCATGAATCTCACTCTGACGAAGGACGATCTTAGAAGTTGGATTTTTCTCCTAAACATTTAGGAGTACACATCATCTGAACTCGAGGGGAAAGGAATTCAATTCAATTTTCTGCTGAGGAAAATCTAGCTGTAAAATTCTGTTACTTGTCCATTGCAGGTAGACTGTCTACCTGGTGATTTACTTACACAGTAGACGACTGAAGCAGTGGGCGGACCACTTAGAAGAGCAGTCCAACTACCCCCCGCCTAGTCTCTGGTCGCACGCTATCCAACCGGATCCTCGACCGAACACCAAGACAGACACCCAACTCTTGCTTAAGCTGAGATGGGTGTCAGTAACTTGGAAGGGGAAACAGGGATGCGTCGGAGACGTTTAAGAATGATGGCTGAAGATCACTGAAGCGTTAGCTAGCCCATAGGAATCAGATGTGATCCCATCTGACTATCCTTAAACATCGATTGTCTCAGTCCTCAAGAAAGACGAGTTCTCCTGCGACAACCACAGGGGAATCAGTTTGATGAAAACAGTACTTAAGATTTCAGATTCCAAAACCACTAGACGCCAGAGTGAAGACGGAGAACAGAAAACATGAGAGAACTAGTCAAGTTTCACACCTACTTGGGGCTGCATCGACAAAATATTCATCCTTCACCAGGTTTTGGAAAACATACTTGTTGACGTCCTACACTAGTTATACTTCTTGACTTGAAGGTGGTATTCCACTACATCGATCGAGAAGTCTTATGGCAGTGTCTCTTACTAAGGGGTTAAGTATTTTCACCACCTTGTTCTACGTTGATTTTGTAACTATCTGTGAACCTTGTCAAATGCACTGCATTCCAACATTCGTGTGTCTCAGCTTATGATGACATCTCAGTTGAGTTTTGTATGTCAAGGGGCGTCCATCTAGGATGTTCACTCTCTCTGTTCTTATTTAGTCTTTCCATTGGCATGCCAATGGAGGTCTTTATATCCTCCTCTGATACAACAGAGCTTGGTCTTTTCAAAAAAGATTTCCTAGTGGACCTAGAGTACGCAGGTGACATTCATGTTAGTGAAGATGGAGTATCTTGAATACCATGAGTAGCAATCTGAGAATGTTCGGCATGTGTCACTTACCACCCAAATGCAAACTGTTGCTGCAGCACTGGTCTATATTAGTACTTCATTTCAGAATGGGGGTGATGTAGCTGAGCGCGTTGACCACTTCACCTATTTGGGAAGTCAGATCAACCGTGTGGGATCACTGACCGACGAAATGGAAGCATGGATACGAACTGTTAGCTTGGCCTTCGCCAACTTCCACCATTTGTGGCACCGCCATGATACCCGACTGCTTCTAAGGGTCATAGTGTACTGCCCTGCAGTTCACTCCGTTCTACTTTGTCGGTTTGAAAAATGGTAGTTAAAGGCAGAGGACATGAGGAGGCCTTAAGCTTTTGACCACTGTCCCCTATGTAGCAAAGGCCATGTGCTGTAAAGCCAAAAGCAAGGTAAAAGTTACAGTTTTAAGTGAAAGAAGAAAGGCGGCTAACGGGGTCTTGAACTTTAGTAGACTTAGACGGCTTGGACATGCATTGCGCATATCTAGTTACTGTCTACCTCGTCGCACAATGTTAGTTGAAGTAGATTTCAGCTGGAAAAAGGCTAGAGTCGAACAAACTAGAACATGGTATCAGTTCATTAATTCCTTCACAGTTAATCTGAGTCATGCATGGAAATACAAACTTCCCGACTGCAGTCGGGGTGAAAACCAAGATCAGTGGTTGGAGACTCAGTGATATGGCTGAGTCAATCTCAGTGACTTAGGCACACCCATACATTATCTTCATCTTAATCGTCATACCGAATTCCATAATTGTCTCAAACCTTCCTGTTCCCTTATCACAATTTCCTTCCACTTTGACTACTTAGTTCCTCATTTTGCTCTTTCATTTTGATACCAACTACTTTGATATGAGCTTTGGCAACTCGGACTGTTACTCAGTAGGGGTAGGTCCTATGTCGATTATGAACGAATGACTGAGGTGAGACTCGGATTTTGCAAGTGGTTTAAATTACTGGACATCTACTTTTGGAGAACTTTCTGCCATTGTGTCTCTCAAAAGAGTTGTCATGGTTCGTTGAATTAATTGCGCAAAGTTAAGCCCTAATTTTGTCAGTCTCGTGTTTCTGACATAGACTGCAAATATACTGTTAGTATCCTGAAAAAAATAGGGGAGTAATAGAGTGGAGATGAAGTCTTTGGCTTTAGAAAGCAGTTCCCAAGTTATTTATCCCAGGTTCAAGGCTAGATCATTATCATTCGAATTGAGCAACTGGGTAATAGCATAAAACCTCCACATTGGGTGTTGTTCATGGCTTGGCCACTGAACCTATAGCGGTTTGAGTTAGAACAACACTTTCACCCAGAAGTAAAGTTAATATCTTGGTTTGCAGATGGCTCGATATACATAAACGCTGATGATGACTGAATTAATAAAACTGCAGATCAGGCAATGAATTTATCAGGATAAATGTAACAACAAATGAGAATTTGGTTTAGTTGGGAGAAATAGCTTAAAAAATGAATAAAAACAAATTAACCATAGGCGAGTGGCAAGTAACTGTACAAAACACATAAGCAACTGCGATTACTTTGTAGATGAATGTGTTCTTTTAAGTAGATGTCTAATAACGGTAATATGAATAAAAATCAATCATTCCGAAGTGGAATATGTGGAAAAAAGTAGCGACTAAGCAAACCAAGAGGGAATTATCAGCAGCAGCCCCAATAAGGAACCATAAATATGGAAAAGTAATCAGCTAAGTAATATTTTGTTGTCCGGTCAGATCACGAAAAGGAAGTCTGTTACTTGACTGGGTGGTCAGATGTCTGCACAAATGCATATTATGGCTTTCCATATTGGACTTCACAGGAATCTGTTTATTTTCTTGGCAAGTAACTTCAGTATGACTTCCACCACGAAAAGGAGTAGCGCCTAGAGCATTACTTACGCTGGTGTCTAAATCACATTTTTCCATCACATAACTGGGCTTCAGTTGTAACATAGATGACTGACAGACTAATGTTACAATATTGACTAAACATTTGAAGGTGTCAGTCAAGTTAGTCAGCACAGTGCTTGACGTTCTAGAGGAAAACAAACGAGGTAACCAGTAACTTGATACATGAAGTAGTCGAACCGATGGTAATTGACTATCCAAATAACATGAAAGACAATCGATCAAACGGCCAGACGGAATAATATCCCACTAGGCAGGAAATGGAATAGTTTTGACTTATCTTCATATTTTTCCATCAAACGGTTTAACAGTGAACCAATAGTTTGCAATTCAATATAGAGGCGTTCTACAGAAATTAGATTGGACGAGTTATTTTCTGTTTTCGTTGCATTAGACAAGGCAGAGTTATTTGACTGATTCCCAAAATAGCGCGTCTAGTGATGTCAGATACTTCCTTTCTGATGAAATTAATCAACCGTTCATAATGTTCTAGTAGATTGTTATTCATAAAATCGACATTAAAAACGTTGGCTACAGCACAAGCTGCAACAGCTAAACCAATTGAAGAGCTTTCGAAATCATCTACGTAGGCTGGGTCACCAATGATATGTTGTTGATGCCACAGAGCCAGTGTGATGGCTAAACCGAAAACCCAATCAGGAGTGAGTGTACATGGAGTCAAGTTGACATTTAATTGATCACACATCATTTTATCCACTAAAGTGTTTTCATACGAACCAATAAATAGTGGATTAATATTAAGCGAGATTTTATTCGGCATACTGTTGTCACGCCAGGAGTCCTCAGGCACATCTGGTTTCACTTTGATCCCTGCACAACATTCCAGTCCATGAAGAATACGATATATGATTGACTTCAAACAGATAGCATAAATATGATCTGATGGAAATGTATTTTTCATTGAATCATTCAGTTGGTACAGAATATCAATAATAGGTCTAAATGACTTGACATTTCTATACAGTTCTATCACACTGACCTGCCAATTGACAGCAAAATCAAACGTAATCGGTAGTTTGGTAATGAATTCTTTGTCCAATCTGTCTATTTGTCCTAATTTGCTCGGTGCATTGGTTGCATTTTCATCAATTTCAACAAGTATACCCGCAGCTATTTGAGAATTTGACTTCGGCAAGCTGAAGAAAGATGCTATCATGCGGCCATATCCTTCAATATCATCCATGAAAGCTGTAATACAATGCAGTAAGTAGTCAATGATGGCTGGCCGTTCTTCTATGCTGCGTGCTACAATAACACGTTCATATGGTGTGGCAGAATACATATTAGGCAAAAACACGAGCCAGCAAACTAGAACATACCATTCACAGAAGACAGGGTTCACAATATTCAAACGATTTATTTCATCACAGTATAATTGTTTACAAAAATTTGCTCGTACTTCAGCACTTCCTGAATATAATAAACTTAATAAAGGTCTCAAATGAGGCTTAACGGATGGAAGGTTAGAAGACTTCTGATGGAAAATGTGAGACAAGATAAGACACTCATTTTGATAGCTAAACACATCAAGCAGATCTACAGGAATGTAAGCCAGTTCTTGCAGGATACTAGTCTCCGTCTTTGGAGCTTCAGCAGGAAACATGTAATAGAAATCATAACTGGATGCTATGAGTGGACAATTCAAATATATGGATAACACAGCTGCATCATATTCAGCTGAATAAAAGATGTCGAGTACTGCATACCAAAATCAGACAGTACATCCATAAATGACGATTTGTAGCGTTTGATTGAATACCATGTCTGACCACCACTGTACCATCGATACTGTAAAGAACGAAAAGTGACGGGAAATCACCCACTATAAAGTGCACAGAATAAATTAGTCATTACTTGCACATTTACTTAGGGTCACTTATAGTACACATTCAACAGCATTTCGAAGTTAATAACGTCAAAGACCAACTAGAGAATCATAGTTGGATACCACATTGTATAGAAGAAATATTACACAGTTGCTTGGAATGACAATGTGGTTAAGGACATATTGTCATGAAACACTTGTAACTAAAAGAACAGACATCTCAAGAGTACCCAGAACGAAGAGAATGTAATACAAGTTGAATTTGTGACTCTGCACAACTACACAATACGCCCTGCTATCGATGTCGGGCTGGCCATCTAATATGACTGAAGAACTGATTTAAACCTGCTGCTGTTGCTGTATCCCTCAGATGAGAGACAACCCTTTACGCAGCATCAAAGCAAGAAGAAAAAGATTTACAAATGGTGAACTGGGAAGTATCAGGCGTCGAACAACCGACCAACAACTAAATGCTGACCCACTGACTATCTTCAGTGGTTGGAATTATTAATCTCTACAAGTGGAAAACTTAGAGGCCTACAAATGCTGGATAACTGACTAAGCCTAGTCACTGACAGTACAATAAAATATTACAAGATAGTACTGAAAATCGACCTGAAACCACATACTGCATGAAGATGCTGAGCGGATTCATTTGTGACAGTATCTATAACGGTCAAAGTCAAATAAAGTGTGTCAGATCTTCAACCAGACACGTAAGAAAATCGGCGGACTCCAATAAGAATAACTGTAGAAACTTGAATTATAGCGAAACATTCAGCAGCAGCGGTGACTGCTGAGAATGTCATCAGCATGCGTCTCCACCCAGGAGATACTGGTGATCAAACCGAGATTCATTCGGTAACCACCTGCACGCTCATGTAGTAGATAATGACTCACACAGTGAGAAAGCTAATGATACTGCCTGGCTACTCAAATCTCAGTTGGTGGAGTGGGGCTTGAACCCGTGGCCCACCGTTTAGAAGTTATGCAGAGACCAATGAAATACGGCCCGTATACTGATAATGAAGTGCACTGATACGTCTTTTGAGGTAAACCAGTCAGGAAAACTAGGCAATCCGCATACGTTTGCATTGGTCTCTAATATACATTCGCTTAGATGGCAGTTAACTGCTAAACGCTTTTAGTTGCACAATACGGTTACCGGCTCGAGTGTTCGCACTAGTGTGTACCATCGCCTAGAATAGCACAAATAGTCTCAAAAACAATCACTAACGAATTTCCATCAATATCTCCGGTTGAAATCTCGAACTATCTGGAAATGGGGCATTACTGAACGAAAGAGTCGACTTAAGATAGGGGTTTGCAACGCCTTGGTAACACGACACTGTACTGTACAAGTAATCTGATCCTGAGAATAACTTGAAGAGCGGGTTGTTTAAATACTATCACATCACCGATTATTCAGTAGTGCTCGATACTAAGATGTACTATGAAGAACGGAAAGCTAGACATAGTAGACAGTATTGAAGAAAGTTTTTACGATGTGGTTGAGTTCATCTGATTTCACCTGGGAACATTACATGTCTAGGTTCTTAGAGTCAAGCTGTGGAGAGCTGATACAAACGTTGTTCTTCATATTAACAATGAAAACTTCACCTCTTAAAATGATGTATCTAAAAAAGGTCAATCACATTAACTCACTTCTGGTTCAGTGTGGCTGTCGAAGATAAATATTGGGTTAATTTCGCACATTTCTAACTGGCTCATCAACTTAGAAGCGGTCACTGAGAATAAAAGGGGTTCGTTATGCTTGTCATCCTCAGAGCCAATAATGTTCTTTAGGATGAAATGGGTGAAATCATCGCCATTTATGACAACAGTTGTGCTTTTCAGAAATGTCACTTCGAAATTAAAGCAGCTTTTTAAGAAGAATGAACCAAGACCATTGAATACAGTCATCTTCGCTGTTCAGGAGCTAAATTGACAAATAAAAGGAGTTACGCAGGACCGTCAACTGACGTGCATACTATGAGAATGCAAATCAATTAAGCGAATGTGTTTCTAAATATGTTCTTCAACTTACGTGCGGAGTTTGAAACCTTATGCCCCTACTAAGACAGTTCTTACCTACAGAATGTACCACATCCTCAACATTTTGTCAAAGACTATATGACGTAAGTGTACGCACAAACACTCGGCTCCGTGGACATTTGCGTCAACTTCTATAGGAAGAGCGTTGATGGCTGCACAAATGAAACGAAATGTCACTTGTGCAGCTACAACTCACTCGAAATTATCCATGATGTGAGGAATGTTCTGCATTTCTTATTATATATTACTAAACCGACATCATGAATTGAAGAGAAAGAGGCTTATGCCGAAGACATGACCAAGGGTGGTCAGTGATTCGGACTGGGGAGCGCTCAATATGCTGATGTAATGTTAGACATATATTTCATTTATTACAAACCGCGCGAGCTTTGGAAATCAAAAGCGACTTTACTCGCGATTCTCATATATTTAGCTTTTGTTGTGTAAGCCAAGTGAATCATTTTCTGATAAACCTTAACTTAAAGCAAACAAGTTGATATTTGAGTGTTCATCATTTTCAAACCTTCCGGCTTTAGTTTCGTAAGTGTTGTTTTTTAAATACATATTGTTGGCAATCTTTTGTTTGAGTTTGTCTCAACTGGAGACCTTCAGTCCATGTACGGTTTCTCCACGAATTTTGAGCATAACTACTATCAGAAGCTTTTTCGCATTTGTTATTGCTGTGTGAATCTCGTTAATTTGGTATACTAAGGTCAATCATTGAGCTGAACTGAACTCTCTCTAGACTTTCATTATATTGCATTAAACATGGCTGGTGTTTGCGGTCGACCTAACTGCCAACTCTCGGTTGATGAAGGTGTATGTGCTGTGATGCATGTGGACTTTTGCTCCACAAAGTTTGCACCGGATTGACACCAGCCGTGCATAGACGTTGGAGTAAGCCAGCTTCTCCCTGGTTATACAATTTTTACTGCAGGCTGTGAAGTGGGTCTTGTTGTGTTGCTATTGCCTAACATTTGACCAGCGTTACATAAATTAATGTGCGCCGGTACCCAACTGGTCAGTACCTTACCTACTTGTAAGTACTGACAACAAAAGATAAATTAGAAAATGTTATATGGTAAAAAGGACTCAGACAAACAGTCTACTTAGTCAGATATAAAAAGGTTATATTAGGAGAAGAATGTTAACGTGTTTGCCTATTAATGGATCAACAAATGAATGGAGATAATCTTAAAATAGTGGGTTTCGGGCTGTGAGATCCTGGAGACGAATGCTTCCAAGGTCCGTATGGGTGGATCATAGAATTCCTCAAACACTCTGAACGCCTTCCACACCTATGTCGCCAGCATCAGGAATAAAATGACAGCTTAAGGCTTCAGCCTATGAATCAGGTCTTGATGTGGGTGGTAGCCGTTACTGAAACCTGGTTGGTAAATGATTTAGATTTTATTCCACTTCTAGTGGGGTATTAGTGTGTTAGGACAGACAAGACTAGGCTACAAGGGTGGCGGCTTATTACTCTATGATCCTGGTGACCGCATAGAATCAGTTACTTCGGAAGCTCATGAACGCGGTACCTATGATGTGTTCAGCTGTGAGATGAAGTCAAATCAAGATGTTCTTACTACTGGAATAATTAATTCCAACTCATCTTGCCTTGCAAATGACTTCGTGCTAACTTATATACGTAACTGGAGCGGAAGCAACAGATGCCTAACAGTTGGGGATCTGAACGCTCCATACATAAACTGGATGAGCTTACACTCTTAGCTTCAGGCAGTTCTTTCGAAAATGATCCAATTTGAACGGCACTGGAATCTGCAGCAGTTTGAAACGTAACTTGTTCAACACGTTACAACTTAGAACACATGCCATAGTGTTACATTTGGTTGTAACCCATTAATATGAAGTTATTATGGATCTAAAATACTTCCTCTCGTTAACAAACAGCATTTATGCAGTGCTAGATTTCGGTTTTCGAACTCATAACTTCGATCACGGAATCGTTTCTACAAGACCTAATGGGTGGCGGGCAGAAACTAAACGTATAGCGGAGTGCGTAGTCGTTACAAATTAGACTATTGACAAGGACTCATCAATCTAGAATGCCTGGTATGGGCCTAGAACTGTACTCGAAGAAGCAACGATGCCATTCATTTCATGGTCTTCCACGAAAAGACCCTCCCATAGCCCCTCACGGTTCTGTAAAGCCACTTAAAACGATTGAGGCAGCGGGAACGTCTGTAAGACTTGCTTCTATAAGCTGGATTGGAAACATTTAAGGCCAAGTACTGTTAAGTCTGAAATCTCGAATGTCTTACGAGAAGCACTTTGTAAACGATTGCTAAATCTGCCTTCGTTAATCAGAAGAGAATTTGAAATTTCTTTTCTAACAACAAATGAAAGTTCTGGAGATTTGGCGTAATCTACTCTGCCCAAAGCTGAATGCCTTAGTGAAGCTTTTTCTGCTAGTCGTGGTGATGAGTTGCTCAACAGTATTCACCACTCCCCGTCAACAAGCACAGCGTAGATAACAGAGGAAACAGTCTATCAGTAGCTCATAAATCTTAAACACGGAAAATCTCCGGGACCTGATTGTTTGCACTACAGATTGCCATCTTTGCTAGCAAGCTTTGTCGTTGACCAAGTTATTAATACTTTCAATGTCTTTATCTCAGACTCCCCACCCTAGGAACTGGAAAGAAGCTGAAACCGGAAGCTTTGAAGGCCGGTAGTCGTGAGATATGTAGCTAACTATCACCCCGTCGGTCTATCTAACGTAGTTATCACAGTTTGGGAAAAATAATTCCTGATAAGGTACTCAACCGTGCTGAATCAAAGTCTTCTGGACCACAGCAACACGGTTTTCGGACTAGACACCACTGCTTGACAAACCTTTTCATCACGAGAGAGGGGCGATTTGCAGCGTGTGATTACGAAATGCTAACAAACACCATGTCCATGGAATTAATTAAGGCTTTCAGTAAAGTGTCTCATGCAAAATTACTAGGAAAGCTCTCCTCTCCTTTGGCGTTGGATTAAAAGCCTGGATAAGGGACTTTCTGTATGATAAAAAAACAGACTGAAGATTAATGCGACACTGTTCAAACGGAAACCTCTGATGAGTGAATTTCCTCAAAGAACAATCCAAGGTCTCCTCACTTTCCTTTCATACGTCCACGAACCGCCGCAAATGCTCAACTCTTAGGCACTGCTATTCGACAATGATGCAAGTTTGTAGAGTTATACGCAGTGATGCTAATGTATGTTGTTTAAGTAGATGAGTTGCCAGGTTGGTTCGGACGTTTGTGCCTGGAAATTAACTCTAGTAAAAGTACAATAATGCAGTGGTCATACCAACCGTTCCCAGTATTCAGCTAATAGCAAACCAGTGCCCCGGTCTTCGAAGTAAAAGACCCGGGTGTCATCATAGGCTATGACCTGATCGGAACGTGTTGAATATAGTCTATTATACCATACGTTAGACACCACTTGTAGCACTGCATTCAGATGCCCAGTTCATGCCTAAAATTGGATGTAGACGCACTCAGTTGCCTCCGAAGGGTAGGCGGCCGGACTTATCAAGGACGATTGAATCGATAGAACTTCTTTCTGTTGTTTTACGACAGAAAAAGCCGTGACTTCATACTAGGATTGCGTGTCCTGAATAAAGATTCCTGCTAATATTGCCTCTAATGGTGAACCCTGAACAATTCCATCAATTCGTCTGTAATGTAGGTTATTGAAAAGAAAATGCACATTCATAGTGCACTGTAGAATAAGATGTTTGAGACTTCCTTCTGGAAGCCCAACATTATTGTTTCTGATATCTGGTGAAAAATGAATCCTACTGTTTCGAAAAGTGTTACACTGGGAAATAAAGAAGGAACATCTGAAGATATATATATATATCCCGTTCACATTCACCTTTCTTAACCTGTGGTCATATGCAGATACCTCGATACTGCCTGGCTGGTTACTGCGTGGATCTGTAACATCTTTCACTGAGGTGTAGGTACGTCTATCTGACGAGTCCCCAAACATGACGAAACGCACATAATGCATTCCACTGTCTGTCTGACAAAATCAATAAAGAATCTCACACAAAGGTGCATCGGCTCAAGTCGCTACAGTTCACAGTGGTATACAAAGAACAGACGGATACAAAAACTGTGGCATGAAACGTGATAAATGAGTGTGGGAGACTGAACGATCTGAAGATAAAGGTTAAGGCAAATATCCCAGCTTTAGAAGATGTCACAGAATGAATACATCTGTGACATTGCAACCGATTTTCACCTATATCACCAAGAACTAACAACAACTGATTTCAACCGTCGAGAAGATCTTAGCCAGGCACATTACATCTTCCACACGACTAAGGCCAACAGTAAGAGACTTCATCGACAGGTGCCAGGTCTTAGTCTGGCCACCTTGAACCCTGTCTCAACCGAATCCAATGGCTAGCGCTCGTGACTCGCTGGTGTAGGCATAGCATTGGGCTGAAGAGCAGAAAGTGCGCTTCTACACTGGATCCTGGTAAACAGTCATCTGTGTGCTGTTCGATTTAATGAATCTGTAAGGACTAGGAAGTATCGTGAGACTAGGTGATGCCCATCTGTTATCTCCCTATAAGCACCCACCAAATGCAGTTCGGATGATGCAACGTATGAATCCCAGGAGGAGCTGTCAATTTTGTTACAGAAGGCAAAACGTCAGGACGTAGTCATGATAGCAGGTGACTTCAACTCCTAAGTAGGGGAGCTGAGCCAGTCGGAAAGTCATCTTACGGGTACTTGCAAAATGCTATACCAACGAACCGACAACGATGATCGTGTTGCAATTTTGTCCCGACAATAACTTGTTTCTGGCCAGTAGTAACTTTAGGCATAAGGAGGGACACTGTCTCACATGGCGTCCGCCAACTTCAAACCAATGATGGACACGGGGAATCATATTGCCATAAGCCATCGTTGGAGAGGATAGGTGGAGGATTGCTACTCCTTCTGGAGTACCAGTTTTGACTCCAATCACGCGCCAGTACGGGTTAGTGTGCATCCGCGCCTTACTGACAGCGGGAAGCGGGCGATATTAGAGTTTGTCTATGCTCGATTGGTAGATACGGATGCCAAGTACACATTTATAGGAGAGTTAGCTAAGCATTTATCTGAACGTGACAGCAATGTTCATCCTGAGTAAACCTGGCATGATATTAAGTCTGTTGTAGAAACAGTGGTAAAGACAATAATTAACCTAAACCCGAAGGTTAGCAAACGTCATTGGATTTCCGCGACGTCATCTGAATTGACTGATGTCAGAAGACTGACTGAAGTCTGAAAGCAACTCAAACGTAAGTTGCCCACGAGTCTTTACGTCGATCGCGAGTACTGAAAGCAAGAAAATGCAGAAGGCTACGTAAAGATGTAGAGCGTTCTGGATTCACTGAGCAAAAATCTGAGTACGTTTCGCATCTACTGCAAGTACTCCCAGTATAATGTTAGGGAATGAAGTAGTGGAACGCGTTGACCACGTCACTTACTGGAGGAGTTGCATCTGATCAAACGAGCAAGTTGCTGGCTAAATCTCAGCTCGGGTTGAGAATACCCGTGTGACAAATGCAAACTCGCATCACCTGTCGCGATGACTGGAGAAATATCAGACTATCTATCAAAGGACGAGTAGACTGCGCTGCAGTCCGTTCTGTCCTGCGGCAAGGTTGTGAGAGACGATCGTTAAAAGTGGAATACATGAAGCGGTCAGAGGATTTTGATCGTAGATATCTTCGTAGCTTTGCTCGTATTTGGTGAAACCGTGTGACGAGTGTTGAGGTCAGGATAAGGGTACTAGACAAGATAGGGAATTCCACTAAGGTTTTTATCCTTCATCAGTTGAGGTGGCTTGAACACGTGTTGCGCATGCTCAGCGGCCGCCTATCTCGACGTGCCATGATGGGGGAATCTGGATTAGGTTGGGATGGGGTTCAGGGTGCCCAGACCAAGAAGCGGCACCAGTCGGTGAAGTTTCTGACTGTTGGTCTGAGCTATGTGGGGAGATGTAAACATCCTGACTGAAGTCTGCTAGACGATAGCAATCAGTGTTTCAGAACTCTTGGTGAAATGGCTGAAAATCGGCACAGATGTATTTACTTTTTGACGTCCACTCAAGCTTGATTATTTGCATCAACGTTTTCCCCAAAATTGCTTATTCTGTCACACAATTCTATCTACTTTGAAATCGCTTTTACTTCATACATCTAACCTTGCAAACTACTGTGAAGTGTGGCAACTTGAACCGATGCGGTAATGTGAGGTTCTACGTTGATTCTATGTCTGTGCATTTCTGACGCCATCAACAGTACTTTAATACTTTAATATATAGTGCTATGCCACTGCCCGTACAACCAAGGACTGCATTTATCCTTATGCTAGCAGATCTTGGTTTAAGTGGTGCAAAGTCGACTCCCTCTAATAACCTTGTCTCCGTTATTGCTATCACGTGGACTTTTAGGTCTTCAAGTAAATCTTCCAATTCAGATAGTTTATTGCTAAGGTTAGGAGAGTGAGCATTACATAAGCATATGATACCACAGCATTCATGTGACTTAAGGACAATTGCCTTGGCAACATTAGCTGGTGAGATCTCATCACCCGAAAACCCAATATTCTTAGGTATTTTTCCTACTAACCCTTCAGTTGGTCAATTGAATCAAATATCACAATGATTTGTAGAAACACCATACTGTCGACAATATTCTACAATTTAGAAGTAGTATTATCATGGACTGACATCAGTTGGGGAACCTTTGGAAATCTGGGGTCACTGGACAGCTGTTTCGTCCTAGTATGGGACTCCTCAGCAGTACGCACCCACGACCCGGCTAGGGGTCGGACTCAGGACCTTCGGGTTTCACGGCGAACGCGTTAACCACTCCGCCACTGGGTCGGTTCCCAATGGTTCACAATTTCCAACTTCTGTCAATTCACGACATAACGTGACTGTCACCCAAGGTCTTCAGTTAGCATCCACTTCACTTCCGACTGACTGGTTGACCCCACAGGTCACGGCTTCTCATTAGAGCTTTCTGATATCCATCTGGAAGCAAGTCACTAATGTGCACTAAACAGTAATGTGTTTTTGAGATTTTCAATGGTTCCCCAACTGGTGTCAGTCCATGATGAATACCACTTATAAATTTAAAAATCCCCATTCATCTCAAACTAATAATCATCAAAAAATGCAATTCACTGAAACTTAAAGCTAAATTAGGAAAACATTTTAAACTTCTTTAACCAAAACAAATTGTCTTTTAAGTGATAAAATGAGTGACTGACTACCTTAAGCCAGGTGTGTGTGTGTGTGTGTGAAGCTTCGAATAATACCTGTACGTACAACTAAGTGATTGAGTATTGATATAGAATCGAAATACCTTCAGGGTTGAAAGTAGTTAACAGGTAACCAGGGTCCTTAGATTCATGTTTGTTGCTAACACTAACCTGAAAAATCATAGAATACCAAATAAGGGAACACTTTTTTATCTAAATGTATAGACTTTAACTGCATTTTCACACTTTATATACTTTGGTAGAGTAAGAAGCAAAATTTTGATGAAAACTAATCAAGTGTAACTGGAACTATCTTAAATGTATATTCTGTGTGACAGCTTAACACACTTTCACGAGATGTTAAAATCTTGCGACACACCTTTAAATTATTGCTTGAATTATTGTTATAGTTCATTTAATGCTTAGTTGATAATCTGTGCTATTCTATCCTGTTCCATTCAATCTTGTCTCCATAATGGATTTAACTGGTCAACATAACTGGCTGATATCAGTACAGTTATTAGATGTTTGTCATTCTTTTGCTATCAATCAGTTCAAGTGAATTATGTTCCATCTAGATAGGCTGGATATGGCAGGAGGTGATGATGGACAACACGCTTGATAGTTACCCTTTTTGTGTAGAAGCGAAATGATTTCATCGTGATTGATAAAGAAGTTCCTGTTGATTGGTAACAGAAAATTATGGAACAAACTTCGCCGAATGTGCGTATTTTCAACTACAGATAACTGTCGTCACTTTTTGTTTAGAATCATTCTATTAAACCACAACAATTGATATCATTTGGATATAGTGATAGTTTTTTTTCAAGCAAGAACTTCAAAATAAGAAAACAAATTCCACAATTCGGATTTCATATCTGACAGTTGACTATTTTTCTTGTATAAGAGCAAGACATGTATAAGCTTATTCATGGATAAATGAGTTTATTTTTCTTGTAACACTGAAGTGTAATTTGGTGGAAGGTCAGCAGACAGCGGTTGTCGGTAACATTTTTAAACGATCAGGCCATCAAGCTTATTTTCTACCTAAGATTGTTTACTTTTACTTAATATGTGTACGACAAGAAGATTTTTAACAAGCTAGCAATATGAAACATCATTTCGTCTTCTGAAAAGCCGACTAAGCTTAATGGAGTCTATTGAATACTTGCAAACTTGAAAATGCTTTTCAACAACTTTTATTGTACTGCAGTCTACGCCCTACTGTTACAAAAAGTTTAGTGTTGCCATCTTTTACAGGCTGTGATCCGTATGTAATGTCTGCATAGAACAAAGATAAGATATAAGAGTATCTATGCGAATGAAACGAACATGATTCACAGAGGTATATTCCATACTACTTTATAACTTTAGTGCGTGGATGGTGTATATCTTCGAAGCACCAATGGTATATTTAGAAACCAATGGAGTGTAAGTGAAAGTTTGAAAATGGGATGTGAAGTACTGGCTGGTTTGTATGAAATCAATAGATGTAGGACTTTATGGTTTGGCAGGTAGAAAGTATAGTGTTTGCAGTTCTTGAAGTCACAAAAATCGGTGATCGGTTATGCTATTTTACCTGTGTTAGAACTGATGCCAGTAATGTTTTTTTTTTAAAGTTTTCCTAATTTAGCTTTAAGTTTCAGTGAATTGCATTTTTTGATGATTATTAATTTGAGATGAATGGGGATTTTTAAATTTATAAGTGGTATTCATCATGACTGATACCAGTTGGGGAACCATTGAAAATCTCAAAAACACATTACTGTTTAGTGCACATTAGTGACTTGCTTCCAGATGGATATCAGAAAGCTCTAATGAGAAGTCGTGACCTGTGGGGTCAACCAGTCAGTCGGAAGTGAAGTGGATGCTAACTGAAGACCTTGGGTGACAGTCGCGCTATGTCGTGAATTGACAGAAGTTGGAAATTGTGAACCATTGGGAACCGACCCAGTGGCTGAGTGGTTAACGCGTTCGCCGTGAAACCCGAAGGTCCTGAGTCCGACCCCTAGCCGGGTCGTGGGTGCGTACTGCTGAGGAGTCCCATACTAGGACGAAACAGCTGTCCAGTGACCCCAGATTTCCAAAGGTTCCCCAACTGATGTCAGTCCATGATAATACTACTTCTGTATTAAAAATTCCCATTCATCTCAAAAATACAATATTCTACAATGTTTCACCCAAAGGTGAGTTTTATGTTGAAACGACTTGTCTAGGCTGCGCTAGAACATCCGAACGATAGCTGCTACCTTGACGTGGTGGTCGGGTTTGCATATCACAGTGACCCAAAGAGCTATGCTGGTGGAACACTTGTTCCCTCGAGGTCACACCATACCACATAAGTTAGT
Source organism: Heterobilharzia americana (assembly GCA_944470555.2). NCBI lineage: Eukaryota > Metazoa > Platyhelminthes > Trematoda > Strigeidida > Schistosomatidae > Heterobilharzia > Heterobilharzia americana. The sequence goes on from OX104134.1 coordinate 96,751,345, forward strand.
TGAGTACTGGCAAGACGAAAAGCAGTTACCGTTGTGGTGTAAATTACTTCACTATGATGGCAGTCTGAGGGTGAAGTTGTACTGCTGCTAGCTGGATGGGATATGACAGCAGTAAAGTGTTTCCCTTGGATGACCAGTAGTGCCATGCTGATGCTGTTTTCTCAACGGAAGGGGGCGTTAGAAAAGGCAGACCCAAAAATAACACACTCCACCATACCCGACGGTCTGTCGGGCCGGCAGTGTTGGTTCATTTGTCATCTCTTTTCGAACATCCAGCCCAAAAATACAAAACTTTAAAATAATCACACACAAAAGGAAGGCTCCGCGTGACAGACCTCAAGCAGATGTCCGATGGGCTCTGCGGTCACACAAATCTCTTTCAGTCACCTTAAGAAGAAATAGCCTTTCACAGTATGGGCAGCCGAGAAGTGTCAACTACCCTCACAACTCCATCAGCACTCCAGCTTCCTCACAGTGCTATCCATCTCCCTCTCCCTATCATCACTGTTTAATCTTCCTTTACCTCTCTCAACTAACGATAATACATTATTTTCAAATTCCCCTAGCTCTCCAGCCTTCAAAACAATCTGAGTCCACAGAACAGCATCCCTAGTCTCCTTAAACTACACTCTAAATTACATATTGGAGCCAACAATGTCCGCACCCTCCGTCAAATTGGTCAACAGGCTTCGTTGGCAAACACTTTAGCATATGTGCTGTGTTTGTGAGACACGCGTACAGGACCCAAGTGCGGTTATTCACCTGAGATCTCCCGACCAATCTGGTGAATCCGCAAAATTCACCCTTCGAGTTTCTTTGGATTCGATAGCCAGCTCTCGAGGTATTGCAGGTGAAGGCATAGCATTAGGCACTAGGGCAGAAAACTCACTACTAGATCCCAGTTGATAGTCGCCTCTGTGCTATGCAGCTGAACGGCATATCGAGAACTGAAAGGAATAGTGAGACCCGCTGTTGTCGCTTTGTAATCTCTGCTTACGCACCCACTGACTGCCGTTCGCATGAAGTGAAGGACGAGTTCTACCGTAAACTGTCTAGCTTCCTCTCGAAAGCCAAACGTTCGGATGTGGTGGTTGTTGCAGGTGACTTCAATGCACAGGTGGGTGGACTGAGTGAGGCAGAAAGGCACTTAGGTGGCACTTTCGTAGTCCAGGCTGAACGAACAGATAACAGTGATCGCCTACTACAACTGTGCTCAGATAACCGCCTATTTTTAGCTAGCGCAAATTTCAGACATAAGGAAAGACTGCCTCACGTGGCATCCACCAAGCTCAACTCAGCGATGGACATAGATAGACCACATTGCTATTAGTCATCGCTGGAGAGGATCGGTGGATGACTCTCGCTCCTTCTGGAATACGTGTTTGGATAACAACCACGCGTTGGTCCGATCGCGAATATGCCTGTGTCCCAATGGATGCAAAAAAAAGTGGCAACAAAACCACTACGAGTTCTGCTGAACAACGGAAACACCAAAGCCGTGTTCAGTGAGAAGTTGGCTAGGCAGTTATCGGAACAAAAGACTGTCACTCATCAAGACGAAGCTTGCTGTCATCTTCAGTCTGCTGTAAAAGCAGCGTTGTAGACTGTAACCGACTCCAAATAGTGGCTGAAAAGAGCCAGTGAACATCAGCAGTTTCTGCCGAACTAATGGATGCACGTGAACGCATCCCTGCTGGCTCCGAGTACTATAAAGAGCGAGTGCAACTTAAAAGCAAATTGAGAAAAAGTCTACGCAACGACTACGAACAGTGGTGGGCAGCAAAGGCTAGAGAGATGGAAAAGGCAGCGGCGATTGGTAACAGTAGACAGTTATTCAGACTTATTAAGGAGACTGGGGGGAAAGGTAACAAACAACAGTTAGTGAGGCTGTAGTGGAGAAGGACGGATCTGCGATTCACTCGCAGGGGAGACGACTGGAACGATGGCAGAACAATTCGAGGAACAGTTTAACTGGCCTCCAGCCACGACTGCGTTGCCCGCTATCCAGTCGGATCCTAAATGGGACATAGAGATAGGCCCCCAACACTAGAAGTTGAGAAAGCGGTAGGTAACCTGAAACGAGGAAGGGAAGCAGGACCAGATGGACCAACTGCTGAGGTATACAAGGATGGTGGTAGAGTGCTCTTAGTCAGGTTGACGGAAGTGTTAGCTAGTATATGGGAATCAAATACGATCCTCTCTGACTGGTCTAAGCCACTCATTATCCCAGTTTTCAAGAAAGGCGAGAAGTCCTCTTGTGATAACCACAGAGGAATCAGCCTGACGAACATAGTGTCTGAGATTCTAGGTTCTATAATTCTTCGACGCCTGAGTGCAGCTCGGGGAAACAAGCCCGAGAAAACCAGGCAGCATTTAGACCTGGCCGTGGGTGTATCGACCAAATATTCACACTTCGCCAGGTTTTGGAACACAGACACGCTTACCGACGTCCGACAATAGCTGTATTTCTCGACCTGAAGGCGGCGGTATTCGACTCCGATGATCGAGAAGTCTTATGGCAATGTCTCTCACTGAAACGCATGCCGAGTAAGTGCATCACCTTATTGAAGGCTCTCTACTCGAACACTTGCGGACGTGTTAAAGCCTACAGTGAGATGTCCAGTGAGCTATACTCATCGAGTGGTGTCCGTCATTGGTGCCCACTATCTTCATTCTTATTCAATTTCATCATAGATATTCTCATGGAGGTTTCCCTCTCGTCACCTGACTACACAGACGTTGACCTGATCGCAGGAGAATTTTCGTTAGACCTAGAATATGCAGATGGCATGACATAGTCCTGTTAGGTGAAGACGCTGACAAGATGCAGAGTATTCTGAACACTTTGAGTGTCAATTTGAGAATGTTTGGGATGCGAATTTCACCACCCAAATGCAAATTGCTGCTCCAGGATTGGTCTTCAACGGTGCCCAACCACGGCTAACAATAGAGAGTGAAGTGGTTGAATGTGTGTTGACCACTTCACTTACCTGGGAAGTAGGATCAGCCCTGCCCTGGTGGCTCAGTGGCCGATGAAATCTCTGCACGGATACAGAAGGCTCGATCGGCTTTCGCCAACTTACCCCACCTATGGCTCTACCGTGATATCCGATTGTCTATTGAGGGTCGCGTGTACTGCACAGCAGTCCGGTCTGTTCTACTGTATGGCTGTGAAACATGGTCATTGAAGGTGGAGGACATGAGGAGAAGGCTTCAGGTGTCTGACCACCGTTGCCTTCGTAGTATAGGCCACCGTATTCCGTGGTGTCACCACGCGAGTGAGTAACGCAGACGTCAGGGAGTAGAGGTATATCTGTTGACGAGGTTGTGAACCTTCATCGATTGAGATGGTTGGGACACGTGTTATGTATGCCTAGTCGCCGAATGACTCGTCACACAATATTGGCTGAAGTAGGTCCAGGGTGGAAAAAGGGCCGAGGTGACCAGACTAAAATATGGCACCAATGTATGAAGTGTTTGACTGTTGGTTTGAGCCACGTGGGTTGATGCAGACTAGCTAGTTAGGGTCCACGGGACAAGAGGAATCAGTGGTTGGAGACTCTATGTGATATGGCTCAGAACCGATGTCAGTGGCGCAGACGTATACACACAATATCCTCACTTTAACGACGCTATACCGAATCTCACCATTTTGTCATTCCTCTTTTCTTTCTTCTCGTACTTTATATTTCTTTTGACTGCATTCTCTCATCTTCATCCTTCACCTCCCTACCTTTCTACTTGATGTACTGATATGAGCTGTGGCAACTCGGACCGTTACGCAGTAATGCTTGGTCCTATGCTGATATTCATTGATTGATTGCAACACTCGAAGAGGTTTTCTTATATGCACCATGGGAATAAGACGTATCGAGGTATGATCAGAGAGATAGTCGGATATTTTGCTGAGGCATTAACCCAGGAACCTTTTATAGACACTAGTTCAGTAGTGGAGGCGTTGATGTCCAACGGAATGAACTCTGCAATGATGTATATAAAACATTAAGTACTCTAGATGTAGAAACATTAACAGGACTGTATGAGCTAAAACCAAGGCAACTCAGAGAGCTTGCACTCTATGTAGTTGGCCCACTGACTATCATATTTACTGTTCCTCAGTGAATTCACACTCCCTTATGACTGGAAAGTCAATCATATTTATCCACAAGGCAGGTTTTAGACAGCACCCATCAAATTTCAGACCGATAAGTTTGACTAGTACTGTAGTTAAGATCCTAGAACGAGTGATCGAAAAGGCCAATACAGTTCACCCAGTGAGGGACACTCTGCTGTTTTGTTCGTTACGTGGCTTTCGCAGTTCCTTCCGCTCGACGAACCTTTTCAGCCACAGGAAGTTGGGTTAAGTCTGAAGATGGTAGATTACCTGTAGATGTCATTTTCATAGACTTTATTAGGGTGTCCGACAAGATAGGTGATCCCAGGTCGCTCATGAAAGTGGAAAGTTCTGGAACCTATTGCTGGTAGGAGAAAAAGCGTAAGGATCAATTCTAAACTCTTCTCTCAGATGTCGGTAGAGAGTGGTGTCACAAGGCATAGTTCAGGGTCCCCTATAAACGGATGAAAGCACAGCCACTTTGTCCACATCCGTGCAGTACGTAGCGAGCCACTCCTACTGCGTGAGACCTAGTGATACTACCACGCCAAATGGTGGACAGTCACTTCTATAAACCACCCGCTGGAGATTACATCGTAATCTCCAACCTTCAATAGATTCTGGGACAAAGGATACTTACTGGTGCCCAACTGTTGCCATATTTTTTGACGTGAAGGTTGCACTATGAAGAACGTTCACGAAAATGAGTGATGACATGTTTACTACTATGTAAGCATCTCCAGTTAGGTCTAAACAATAAAACTTCACAGGCGGCAAATCTCTGTCTAAAACGTGATTCAAGCCTGCAAAAGGTCCAGGGGACAGCCACTCATGATTCTTACGATGGCAGGCCTGGTCTACCAAGAAAAGGAACTTCTGTTTATCCTATTGGAGACGCAGGGGAGATATAATCATGCTGAACAGGATTTGAAATGAAAATCGACCTGAAATTTCTTCTTTTTCCTCTCTTACTGCACCGGAGCACCATAGACGACGTAAAATGAGAACACAAAAACAAACCGCGAACGTAATCTCCGAGGTGCATTGGTTCTCGTGTTGCGTAATCAAATACTGAAACCGACTCCAAGAAGTGGTGTGAGCGTCACCAGCTGGCTCAAAAGAGGACTAAGCAAGCACAGACATCAACTGAGATGATATAAAAATAGACTCAAGACCTTCCATCAGAAAACTACAAACCTGAAAAGTTTGGATTCTGCATCGCGAAACCAACAGTAGGAAGTAACACGAAAAAATTCCCCGACGTTACAACATGTAATGGCCGTTTCCAACAGAAAGCCTGTGGCTCTAAACTGATAAGTTTACAACTGCAGGCTTTTTGTGAATTCACTAAGCCAGATTGAGCTTTCAAAACCACTCATACCACCATTGGAATCGTTTTTCCATGGACGAAGATTCTCGATACTATTTAAAACTCCATGTTCTGAAAAAAGTGACCTACTACTGGTTGTACGGCTATGAGTGCCTTTCTCAATGTGCGAACTGTTTCAAACGGTTTTAGTCCATTCGGGTCACCAGTCCAAAAAAGGAGTAATAATGTTTTCACCATTTGTCGGTGCACTTAAACAAAGAGTGGATTTGAATGTCACCCTAGCAACAATAGGAATAGCCAGATTACTCTATTTTATAAAAATCTACCTTCCTAGCCTGAATGGGGTAGACCTAATGGGGTATTTCAACCGTTGCTAGGGTGATCTTTAAAATCTCCCTAAACAAAAAATGAGCATTTGCTATCCTGCACCAGTAACCTGATTACAGTAGACTGGAAGCTTTTGAAATCTTAAAAATAAACTGTAGCGTCACACACTTCCCCAAAATCAATAGCCTATGGTTTGACGACTTTCGACATTGATGCTGACCTTGATAGTTTAACTGGGCTGGCTAAGCTGAAGGCACCCGGTTAAGCATCCTCGCCATTTGACACGCTGTCGTGTTACGTTGCACTGCACGTATTCGACTCTCTCTAGCCAGTTAGTTGGAACGCATTGGTATTTTGGCACAACCACCCAAATATACTATTCAATCCGACTACGCTATCATGTTCTTCCTTGGTCTCGTATTCGTGGGTATATAACAAGTCCGAATAATTAGTGATTGGTCCTTGCGTCTGTCAAGTTCGAACCAGGACAAATCCTAAAAAACTACTGCTAACTCCCTTGTTTCAGACTGTATTTCTTGGATAGGCTAAGAAGTATTTTCTACTTTCTAGAGCATCGCTTTCAAGTTGGTGACTGTACTTGAAAGGGCTTGTAGTTTATTGACCAAGCAGTTTAGGGGATCATTTGCATCTCTAGTTCAATCAGTTAACATTTTCCAACTTGTCTGTTCATCCACCTGGAAGTAAAAGCATTAGAGTGTAGCGTCACACACTTCCCCAAAATAGGTAGCCAAGGGGCTGACGAGATTCGGCATTGGTGCTGGCTCTCATAGTTTAATTGGACTCACTAAGCTGAAGGCAGCCAGTCAAGCATCCTCACCATTTGGCACGCTGTCGTGTAACACTGCACTGTTCGTAATCGACTCCCTAGCCAGTTAGTTGGGACGCATCGGTATCTTGGCACTACCTAGCAAGTATACTATTCCATCCGACTACTCTATTGTTTTTTCTGGGTCCCGTATTTTTGGGTGTATAACAAGTTTGAATAATTAGTGGTTGGTCTCTGCGTGGAGCAGCCTAACATTAGGGGGAAGGACTAAATCTACGGGAGTGCGCTATGTGTGATTGAGGACATAGAGGATGTGAAACAAGTAGAGTAATAAAGCGTAATCATAGAGAAGTTACATACTGCACTGTGTAGACAACACAGTGGATCAATAAAAGCGTTAATAAGCTGTCATTTTCTTCTGGTGTATGTCAGTTGTAAGTCGCCTGTACTTATATGTCCGTCAAAAATTCCTTTGAAAACGCCAGCTGAAGTGGCTATCGTTACTTCTCTTGACAGGGCTCAGAGCGTGAAACACGAAATTTAGGTCGGGCTATCATACAAAAGTTTTGTTGGGGTAGACTGGAAAGATTACTACGAGGATGTTTGACTTCGACCGATGACACTGCCCTGTCAAGAATTTTTCATTTGATGGACAATTCTCTAAGAGTGGTTTGGTCGCTATTCTTCCGAAGATACCTTGGGTTGAACAAGTCGGGTTCTCTTAAATAATGTGCACAGATTTTTAAATGATGATGTGAGAGTAAAATTCACTTGTTGGTCACTGGAAAGTAATCAATTTCATGCTGTTCAGTTCTGGATGTTGACCGAATTCCATCGACCTTCCTCAATATGAACGCGAAACCTGAGGGGTCATCGTTGTGGTGCGGTTTGATGAACGTTAGTTAATTGGGAGCGACCGGCAGAGGGTCCCTGACTTGGGTTTCGTGGTTGTTGGCACACATCAGGATAACAACTGCAATCTCGCAGTAACTGAAGTCCTCTTCGGCACTCAAAGAGCTTTGCACTTCGTTGCTGCTGAACTAAAAGCAATTCTCTAACCATCCAAAAGTTGCACACTAGTAAACTGAAAAGATTTGTCAAATGCGTGGTGTACATGAATATGCCATCGTGATTTTGCTCGGTTTCATACTCGCGGGCGTTCAATAAGCCTGAAGAATCGGTGGTTGGCTTCTGCGTCTGTCGAGACCTCCGAAGAAAAGCCCCTACAGGGACACTACCTTTTTGCCGATTCCTGACCTTGTTATATGGCTTATAGGCCGTAACTAGGCCTTGAGGCTCCATGACGGTTATGCTTGAAGTAGACCAATAACAAAAAGAAGAATATGTAAATGATAGCACATGACCACAGTCGCTACTTGGGCTTTCTCTCTTGCTCACCACATTGACTGGTAGTGCCAGGTGAATGCATGACATCCAGTAACAGCTAATTATCTCCGAACGGAAGGGGTTATGACAGTTATAAGACGGAGATGGCCCAGGAAATCGGTGGATGCCACTTGCGAGAAGTTAAAGTTATAACCACGTTAGAAGAAAAAGAAACCTTGCATCTTCAGATGGTTGACGGTTCCATATTTGCCGTCTGAATATAATTAAAAGGTATTCTGCCGTGAGCAAAGCTACGCGCTTGATCCGAATTTCGGAGAGTGATGATCCACTCCAGTGCCCAAGGGGCCTTCACTGTAGATATCAAGTATTTAATGTGATCTGCCTCTTCATTATTCTTGAAGTATTGCCAATTGACATTCGTGCATGGCTTGCAAGTTGCTGTTTAAATCCAGTGAGAAGAATCCGACAACCTGACAACCGACTTGGCACTGAAGTCAAAGATTGGGTAATTTTCTTTGCCCTAGATGACGTTTTATTCTGAAGATGGATGAGTTGGGATTAAAAGTTTTGTTTTGTAAAGTATTTTCGTATCCGGTTAGAAAAGCGTGGGAAGTGCGAAGCGTGTTTTGTGGACCAATGTTATTTGCTTAGGAGGTGGGATCAAAGACGTCGACGGAAAATCCAGGCCATTGAAAGCCTGGAGTTGCCTCAACACGGCCCGGCACAGTTTACACACAATTGTTTATTCGTCAACCGCATGCCAAAGCGAACTAGGCAATTCATATTTTATTTGGCTTTCTTAGATGCGTTACACTTTTGAGTGGTTCCAATGCTATGTTCAGACGCTTAATGCGGGTTTTAATTGTCCGGATAAGGGATAAATCAGCTATAAAAGTAGGCATGCACAAAATCTAAGTCGCTGAAGAAACCACTGCATCACCTAGAGTTAAGAGGATGTGCGGGGATTCTAAGTGTGCAAAGGGTGTAACAAGGGCTGTTTCGGGATTGCAAATCATCCAGAAACATAGGCGCATCGGATGCGATCATGGTACCCTGAATGATGTAAATGGAAACCACAAACTGAGGTATCTGACACAGATATTCTTGTGTTCTAAAACGAATCCATAGATTGAAGTCTTTTTACTTCATCTGAACTCGATAAAGCGCTCATAAAGCTTGTTTCGAGAAGCCACACTTCCTCCTTACCGAAACAGATTGTGAGGCGTTAATCACTTCAGCCGGAAAACTCATTTGTACTTCTTCCTTAGGTTATATATGTGAAAAGGTCTCTTGAATAGAGAATAAGGTTGCTTTATATCTGATTTTTCCTGCCTGGATATCCTTCTCACTGCATGAGAAGCCCTGATGACAGCAATTCATGATGACTTCCTTATTGGCACTTGCTTCACTGATTTCTCAAACCCTTTTGGCTTGTTTTATCACCTAGAATTTGCAACAAAGGTAGACGACCAAGAAACTGAGAGTACGGTGAAGGTCTGGGTTATTTGCTTCCTCACAAAGTGATAATGGGAGGTAAGGGATAACTACTTTCATTTCTGGCAATTAATGAAGTGTTGTGTTCAGCGCGCTACCTTTCCGTGTTGTCTGCTTTACCTTCGTAATGACTAAAAATTGACGAAAATTGGATCACTTTGTTTTAAGTTTATGGAAAGTGTCGAATTCTGTAGAGCCATGTGACTAAATCGATAAGTCAGCCATACGACAACCTCTAAATACCTTGGTGTAGTGGTCTAGATAACAGCCCCAGGACTTCAATAAAAACCGGAGTATACCTATGCGCAGTGCTTGCAGTGATGTGCGCGATTAACAGATTGATGATTCCCATCTTCCGAGATTCCAGCGAGCAAGTATCTTGGGAATAATTATAAACCGCACCCCTAGAGCCACATAAAACTGCGCGGCACTAGCCGTTGAACCCATTTGAGTCTTATAGTTGCTTCTCAAGACTTTCCAGTGCTTTAATTGGGATATGTTTTGGACACTGTGTTGGAGCTTGGATAAGCTACTCAAGCAGCGAACTCATGCTTCGAATACAGATGTTAGATCAAGTTCAAAGGTCAGTGACGACTATGGTAATCAGGCTTTCAAGCCTCTTCTGTGGGGTAGAGAGATCGCGCCATTTCTCTTCAACTTATTTGCCACGAGGGATAGATCTCACATTGATGTTCTCCATGCCTTAGGTACCCTCCAAAATAAATCAGTTTAGAGGGCATAGCCTCAGAGTTCAAAAACGAAGGTCTAAATGTCTTCATTTGGAGAGTGGTTTCTCGCCCAGATTTGTGAACTTGATAAATGCTGAGACAGAACATGTGGTTACAGCGATTAGGTTGGTCCCATGAAAGTGTAATCGGGTTTCCATAGGACTTCGTCTCGCTTTCCCTGACCATCAAACCGAAGCTGCAAACTTTAGTACCTGGTGATCAACTATCCCTGATCAGATAAAAGCCGGCCTTATTGGTGCAGCCGGCACGAAAGCTGGAAACAAATGCTCAAAATGACAGCACACTGTGCAACAAAACATGGTTTAGCAATATGAGAAGAGAAACGAAAGTCCTTACTGACTTAGCGGGCTCCTCACCAAGTTATAGACTCAAGGTGAGGAGCTTCAGCAGGGAGCCCCGGATGGAGAAAGAAATGTATTGTTATTAGGGGAGCATGAACCCACTTTATTTGACGGCCTGTCGTCACCACTCAAATTTGCTGAGGCAGGGAATTGTACAGGGTTTTCCGAGGAATGCCGAACTTTTAACCAAGGCAACACCTGAGGCAGATACCGAAGATGCAAAATTCACAGGTCAGCTTGCCTTGTCCCGAGACCAACCTCACTGACACACTTTTTATCAACAAAACAGAAATCTTCAGTAGTTAACGGGATCTCACAGCCCCAAGGTACGCAACTACTGAGGTTAGGATTACTTTCTTCGGCATCCTTATCAAAACGGGGCCATAGTCTGGAACCCTTTGTAAAGAAGAAGACGTGATTCAGGATATTTCTTTCGAGGTTACTGAGTGCATAGCTACCTGCCGGAATGTCGCTACGTGCAGTGTTTTAAACAAAATACCATTAAATTGTTGTGGAAACTGCTTCTAGTAACAGAAATAATACTCAGATTTTTTCATACAACGCAGGTCACGTGAAGGCAGACCAGGTTACACATGTGGCCGGTTTGGTAACATGAATTCATTGTTCCTATTACCAACAAGCAATATACCGAAAATTGATGAGGCACATGAGGGATAGAATGATAATGTCTAACAGAAAACAGAGAAAAACGTGATGGACACCAGCGTGATTCTTCAGTAGATCAGAGTAAGTCCAGTTTTAAACCAGGGGCCACTCAGCCATTGTTCAAGCCATCAAGTATGTTCGAAGATTGCTTGTGTGGTACAGCCGTAACCTTGGTTCCAATACATCCGTTATGTTCCGATACTATGATGGAGGCCGATAATTACATTTACCAAGATCTCGTGAGAATGAGGAACAGGTGAATTAGGCCGTATAATGGCTGTTGGTATGCCGGATGTCCCATACGTATGCTTCAGACTCTCCTTAGGGCATTAGGAATGCCCCTCTTCCATCTCAGCTCGCTTCGAAAGTCACTAAATACCTGTCAAACCATCGGATCTCGTGCAGCCACGATTTTCTGCCATGCAAATAACGTGTATAAAAGGTGGACACTGTAAGTAGTGAATTGCCGACGACCGTTTCTCATCGATGTAAGCTTCCAACTTAAATTAGCTTCATGCAAATTTTCTTCAACAAGTGAATGTTCGCATCCCACGAATACCCACTTGCCATAATTCCAAAGCCATAAACTCAAACCTTCTGGCAAAGCAGTATCTAATTTCGAAGCAACTTCTCCGCATTGCCAATATAAATGTATGAACTAAGGTTTTCACACACTCAGAACTTCATCTGAACTGCCCCCATAACATAGCAAAACCATGAAGAAGGGTAAGCAGGATGCTGCAGCAATTGCTTCCCGGCAAGTTTTACGGACACAGGCCAGTCACTAGTTCTTCGTATTCGTCGGATGCCAAAGAGTTCAAGACCACGGAAGAGCTCAGTAGCGTACGCGTATAGGAATAGCATATTTGACGAAACGTCCCAGGATATGAATGCATCCCAGCTAACTGCCCAGAGGACCCCATTAAAAAGGCAACATGAAGTAATGATGTGCCAAGTGGCTTGTATGCCTGACCATGTCCTTCAGCCCACCCGCTCCGTTAAAATTATACGGATAAGCATCAATACTAAATCCCATCGAACCCCAGGCTATTTATCTTGGGAAGCTGACCACTGATGCAACGCCGTGTCTAGCTGACGCAAGGAGTTTTACCCCCACGTCAAAGTTCGATAGCAGAAATTATTAGATACATGACCACTAAGTGGGACCAATCTGGTTAAAACTCAGTATCCAGTCTGACGAAGGCACAAACAAGATACATCGAATATTTCATTGACATATAACTGAACGGAAAAAAATTACAAATTAAATGTCATAACAGTCATAGACGATAAACAACGCACTACAAATTGCTTAGAACATTTTCGGGTTCAGATGAAATAGTGCGATGAAGGGGAATAATCAAGAAAACGGAAGCCAGCACAAACATTGGCAGGAATCTTTATTCAGGACACGCAATCCCAGTATGAGGCCACGGCTTTTTCTGTCGTAAAACAACAGAAAGAAGTTCTATCGATTCAATCGTCCTTGATAAGTCCGGCCGCCTACCCTTCGGAGGCAACTGAGTGCGTCTACATCCAATTTTAGGCATGAACTGGGCATCTGAATGCAGTGCTACAAGTGGTGTCTAACGTATGGTATAATAGACTATATTCAACACGTTCCGATCAGGTCATAGCCTATGATGACACCCGGGTCTTTTACTTCGAAGACCGGGGCACTGGTTTGCAATCAGCTGAATCCAAACCTACCAATCGAGCATAGACAAACTCTAATATCGCCCGCTTCCCGCTGTCAGTAAGGCGCGGATGCACACTAACCCGTACTGGCGCGTGATTGGAGTCAAAACTGGTACTCCAGAAGGAGTAGCAATCCTCCACCTATCCTCTCCAACGATGGCTTATGGCAATATGATTCCCCGTGTCCATCATTGGTTTGAAGTTGGCGGACGCCATGTGAGACAGTGTCCCTCCTTATGCCTAAAGTTACTACTGGCCAGAAACAAGTTATTGTCGGGACAAAATTGCAACACGATCATCGTTGTCGGTTCGTTGGTATAGCATTTTGCAAGTACCCGTAAGATGACTTTCCGACTGGCTCAGCTCCCCTACTTAGGAGTTGAAGTCACCTGCTATCATGACTACGTCCTGACGTTTTGCCTTCTGTAACAAAATTGACAGCTCCTCCTGGGATTCATACGTTGCATCATCCGAACTGCATTTGGTGGGTGCTTATAGGGAGATAACAGATGGGCATCACCTAGTCTCACGATACTTCATAGTCCTTACAGATTCATTAAATCGAACAGCACACAGATGACTGTTTACCAGGATCCAGTGTCGAAGCGCACTTTCTGCTCTTCAGCCCAATGCTATGCCTACACCAGCGAGTCCACGAGCGCTAGCCATTGGATTCGGTTGAGACAGGGTTCAAGGTGGCCAGACTAAGACCTGGCACCTGTCAATGAAGTCTCTTACTGTTGGCCTGAGTCGTGTGGAAGATGTAATGTGCCTGGCTAAGATCTTCTCGACGGTTGAAATCAGTTGTTGTTAGTTCTTGGTGATATAGGTGAAAATCGGTTGCAATGTCACAGATGTATTCATTCTGTGACATCTTCTAAAGCTGGGATATTTGCCTTAACCTTTATCTTCAGATCGTTCAGTCTCCCATACTCATTTATCACGTTTCATGCCACAGTTTTTGTATCCGTCTGTTCTTTGTATACCACTGTGAACTGTAGCGACTTGAGCCGATGCACCTTTGTGTGAGATTCTTTATTGATTTTGTCAGACAGACAGTGGAATGCATTATGTGCGTTTCGTCATGTTTGGGGACTCGTCAGATAGACGTACCTACACCTCAGTGAAAGATGTCACAGATCCACGCAGTAACCAGCCAGGCAGTGGCGCCGCATCCGCTTCTAAGTTGATGAGCCAGTTAGAAATGTGCGAAATTAACCCAATATTTATCTTCGACAGCCACACTGAACCAGAAGTGAGTTAATGTGATTGACCTTTTTTAGATACATCATTTTAAGAGGTGAAGTTTTCATTGTTAATATGAAGAACAACGTTTGTATCAGCTCTCCACAGCTTGACTCTAAGAACCTAGACATGTAATGTTCCCAGGTGAAATCAGATGAACTCAACCACATCGTAAAAACTTTCTTCAATACTGTCTACTATGTCTAGCTTTCCGTTCTTCATAGTACATCTTAGTATCGAGCACTACTGAATAATCGGTGATGTGATAGTATTTAAACAACCCGCTCTTCAAGTTATTCTCAGGATCAGATTACTTGTACAGTACAGTGTCGTGTTACCAAGGCGTTGCAAACCCCTATCTTAAGTCGACTCTTTCGTTCAGTAATGCCCCATTTCCAGATAGTTCGAGATTTCAACCGGAGATATTGATGGAAATTCGTTAGTGATTGTTTTTGAGACTATTTGTGCTATTCTAGGCGATGGTACACACTAGTGCGAACACTCGAGCCGGTAACCGTATTGTGCAACTAAAAGCGTTTAGCAGTTAACTGCCATCTAAGCGAATGTATATTAGAGACCAATGCAAACGTATGCGGATTGCCTAGTTTTCCTGACTGGTTTACCTCAAAAGACGTATCAGTGCACTTCATTATCAGTATACGGGCCGTATTTCATTGGTCTCTGCATAACTTCTAAACGGTGGGCCACGGGTTCAAGCCCCACTCCACCAACTGAGATTTGAGTAGCCAGGCAGTATCATTAGCTTTCTCACTGTGTGAGTCATTATCTACTACATGAGCGTGCAGGTGGTTACCGAATGAATCTCGGTTTGATCACCAGTATCTCCTGGGTGGAGACGCATGCTGATGACATTCTCAGCAGTCACCGCTGCTGCTGAATGTTTCGCTATAATTCAAGTTTCTACAGTTATTCTTATTGGAGTCCGCCGATTTTCTTACGTGTCTGGTTGAAGATCTGACACACTTTATTTGACTTTGACCGTTTTAGATACTTTCACATATGTATCTTCCCTGCATCTCGGCGAAAGTATGCGAAGATGCTATGCTGATGCATGTTGTCGCGCAGCACGGCCTGCTGAAGTTAATATTGACCGACAACGGTCGTTTTTCTGGGGGTGAACAACTCAAATCTTCCTTGGAACACCTAGATATCAAGAGGATAAGAACGACACCTTGCCAACCGCAGGAAAACGGTTTGACATAATGGAGCGAGTGGCTGGCTTCGAAATCCAATACGGGGAATGGTAGTCGAAAATGCCTTTAATCTTATTGGCGTATCGTGCCTCGGTACAGTGAGCAACACCAAACTCGTCGTTACAGTTAATGCATGGCAGAGAACCTCGGCCCCCAATACATACTAAGACCTGGCCCCAACAACAGCCGTGGAAAACGGCACGATTGAGAAAGTAGGGGAACAAAGCAATCAGAAATGCGGAACAGAAGGAGGAAGCTGATGCTGAAAAACTCAAACAGAGGGGGGAAGTAAATGGAGACTGTTTGAGGCCAGAGATCAGGTGAAATGTAGTGGATGAGAATATACGTCAGAAGGTTAATATGGTAGAAGAAGACTGCTCCCGAAGTGGGAAGTACCATATGTGATTACCAAGGGATGCGGTTCAGCTTGAACCATCAAAACGGGGGACAAAGAGAAAAGTGAAGACCTGACTTCTTAAAAATGGAAGCGGTGGAGAAATGACGAAACACTGCATGAACACTAAGGCCATCAACAGGGCTGCAAGCAAATCAAGAAGGAAGCGGAGGAGGAAATGGGGCACATTATGCAAATTGCTGCCCTAGAGCAAGGTGTGCCATATTTAACGACTATCGTGCCACATGTTAATAATGGACATTCCTTCATTCATCTCTACCTTCTCGTTTCCCTCAGTGATGTGTTGTTCTCAAACAACACTGATAACATGAAAACATCCGGTTTGCAGATGTGATACTTTTCGGAATATGAATTCATCATTTCGGTAATTAACACGCAATGCATCAGTAATCGTAGCTTAGGGCACATGAGTGATGGGTTTAAAAGTAGATTTCTATTGTTTAACGGACATCGAGAAAAAAATAGCTAAAAACCAACATCATCTTTCAGTAGATTAAGGCTATTCAGCTCCAAAAGCAAGAACTTGTTAGCGATTGTTTGAGCCGTCAATTATCCCTGAATATATAGTGTATAGATGGCCAAGAACTTGCATCTTATGCATTCCTTATGAAATCCCAATGACACGATATGCGCTGACAATTAAGATTACTGGAATTCCATATGAAATGAAAAGTGATCAACAGGACCTGAAAAATGAACAGCGACAGAGAGCAGCGGGCCAAACCCAAAGTAAAAGCACAAAACACTTCATAGAATTGCATCAATCATGATACATACAGGCGAGTTTGTTGTGGTGGCCACAAAATTACTTGTATATCATCCCGAAACGACGTTTTAGAGATCAGTTTGTGGAGAAGAAGATGAAGTCACGCACGGAAGTTAGGAAAACTGAGCTGAAGACGAAAATATCGCTATGGGATAAAGAGGAAGGAGTGTGTAGAACTAGGTATGCGCTTATGTTCGGAAAAGTAATGCGTAAAATTTAAATATGGTCGTAAACACTCAAATAAAACTCATGTTTAGTCGGCTAAATCAAACAGTTAGGGAAGGGGGTGTCAGTGCATAAAGTTAACGAAAGTGATAGTACATTACGACATTATTTACTTTTCCCAGTAGTGTTATCGCTGGATGCGATGGTTTGACAAAGATTGTGTCGACAGCTTCACCATACTTCGTATTTGCCGACATAATATAGGTGCCTAGGGATCAGTGAAATTTAGTCAACTGAGGGAATTTATTAACTAGATGTTGGGAACTGAGTGGGGACATGCAAGTGCTGATGAGAGGTGGGGGCTTGCTGCATAGCCTGCTGGACTGTATGATGAAGGATCGTAACCTAGGTTAAGGTTGCACTTGTCAGTAGGTACAGCACACTCTCAATTTCGTAGACCATATCAGGGCATAGAATTGCAAGTAGAAGAGTAACCAACATGAATGACGTTGCGCAAAAGGCGGAACAATGAGGGTAGGTAGAGCTTCCGGCATCCTAGCAGAACTGGGCCAACCTTCGCTTCCTTAAATTTTCCCCTTCAATCAAGTTCTCCCTGACGGCCCAGTACAAAGCGAGTAAACTTTCTCTGAAAATTCTCTCTGTGTATCCTATCTACAGCACACACTGAGGAAGATGATTATGTTGTGTTCAAGTACTCAGGGGATCACTCCGTTGAACAAACATAGCCTAATCTCGATGACATATGCGTGTTAAAGCAAAAGATCAACCAGGTGCCTACATCCGGGTACGAGAGACCGAGCATGCTTGGTGAATGTTAGGTTCTGAGAACATGTCACGCCTCAGTCACACACTCAGTTATGTGACATGCTGAGAATTTGGGAGGTGTGTACTCCCGTTCGGATAGGAGTTGTTAAAGCGGAGGATCCCACACTTACTGGAGTTATGTGGGAGATGCCGAATTTCACTCCGTGTTGAAAATTCAGCAGGCCACCCTGGGTTGCATCGAAACTCTCACTTGATGGATAAAGAAAGGTATATTCAATTTTTAAGTCACCCGAGAACAAGTAGGGCATGCTATATTTTACCATAATAGAGATAACATTTATTTAAAAAGGGAAATCCAGGATCTCGCTGAGTTGCATGCACCGTATGTTTAACCTCAGAGACCCCAAGACTGCTGCACAAAACCTCCGTGAGTCCGCCTTTTTAATATTTTCTACTTATACCAAGCGGTATCTGCATGGAGGTGACTAAAAGCATCTGAAGGCATTTTAAGGCTAGGTTACGGGGATGCGATTGCGTACAGAACTGCGATTTTAGATGCAGGACCCTAAATCTAGAATCAGCTGACACTCTTCTCCGTTGTGTTGCCCAACTTTGCTTTTACAGCCAGTGGTGGGTTTCAGTTTGAGCACAACAGTTATTACGTCTGCGCAACCAAGCAGTCAGAGTCACGGTGAACCCATTTAAATCCTGTCTACTTACAAATTTCTTCACCTTAGATTCTCTTGGATTTGGAAGGGACTTCCTGCTAAAGTGAAGGCGTCCAAATCAACCTCTGAATTTAGTCGATTGCCGGTTAACCCCTTATCATCTACCAACTTATCCAGTTTACTGAGTGCTCCAACACTATCCCTTATAACATTTTACGTACTACAACCTCTTAATGCATAATAAGACGTCTAGCACACTTGCATTAGCCCTTCAGACGGGACGTAAAGGAGACTTCCATAAATTATCACCTAGTAATAACGGCACTTTCTACCCTACCCGACATAGTAAGCAAAAATAGAACTTCTAGGCTGCATGACGGCATGCAATTTATGTTATTAAGTACTTAATCAAGAAAGCATATGCATTGGGTGCCACAACAAAGAAAGTTGAATAGGAGAAACATGGATATAGGAGGCACGCTTCTTTTTGAAATTACTGTTTCTTTCTCTGCCATCTATTTCGTTTTTTCTCATTGTAGAAGAGCATTTCGGTTCTGATTGTAGACTTGATCACCACTGAAAACCAATTATTTAGGGAACGAACCTTGGCCGGATTCACTCTCCGTTGAGGGTAGTCACTGTTACTGCGATCGCAATACCTAACCACAACGAACAGAAACAAATAATGTCTCTTGGGCTACAACTTCATAACTATCAAAACTGTGGATTTATTGGTCATGAAAGTGACCAAGAAAGTCCATTACATACCGACCACAACGCTGTCAGGACCCGCGAAAATGGCGCACAGGATGTGCTGGAAGTTCACTCGATGTGTTCTGGACGCTGGAGATAAAAAATGCAGATATTTAGCTCTCAGTGGCAACACTCAGCAAGGTTATGGATCTTTGATGTGAACAACCCCGGAATCGTCATTGAAGTACAGTAAGCGAACAACTTGTGTATATATTCCCTGACGAACGTCTCATCACCATTCTTCAGCAGAGAGTACGAGGTGTAACAACGGAAGTGCTAGCTTCAAGCCTCATTTTTCTGCAGGCAACGCATGTAATGTCCACCTACAAATCCTGGGTTTTTTTGGTAATGCGCAGCTAATACTTCCGCTTGCCGGAATTTTAAAGTTTGGCATACCTATTCTTCTGAGATGTTTCATCTTATAAACATGTAGCACTTATATCCCTAGTGATAGAATGGGTGGGGATCGAGATAACCTGCCACAAGATACGTGTAGTTTGTACAGTAAAATGCTGTATGCCTGCATATTCAGGGATTATTATTATTACCATCATTATTATTATCGATAAGGGACTATCAACTAGCAGTACTGCAACAGTTTGCATCCAATGGGAGCTTTTCGAGTAAGCAAAACATGATGGCCTGGGATGGTGGTTTTTCGGGACATCTTTTGTTC
Source organism: Heterobilharzia americana (assembly GCA_944470555.2). Lineage (NCBI taxonomy): Eukaryota > Metazoa > Platyhelminthes > Trematoda > Strigeidida > Schistosomatidae > Heterobilharzia > Heterobilharzia americana. The sequence goes on from OX104134.1 coordinate 96,770,886, forward strand.
TTATCGTGTGAATAACAGGAATGGGATAATCCTGGATGAAGAGGAAATTCTGTACATGGTGATGTAATACCGGAGGAACAGGAGACCCATTTCAGGAGGCAGCGCTGTTTTCTGTTTACTGTCACTGATTGAAAAGGGGAATATACTTGTCACGATGGCTGGGCTGACGGCGTCACCTGTAAGGGAAAAGAGGTGGGCTTTCGAAGGAATCCGCTCATACAAGGTAATAAGGGGTCACCGATTCCAAATGATTCAGGCCTTAGAATTAATCAGTTACGAAGTGCCTTGTCGAGTGCTTTCCTGCGGTCAAAAAATACACTACCGAAAAGACCTACATCAGGTTTGCTAGCGACCTCCCAAAAGTGGTCCAGTTAACAAGTACTGCGTGAGCGATGTTTGAAAAAAGCATGCTGCCCTCGCGAAAGTGACTGAGGCATGATCGCAAAATCAACAATTTTCTGCATGACTACCTTCGTACTACTACAGGCCACAGATATAATACTTATGGGGCGGTAGTTTGAATATTCGATGTTGGGCGAGGCTTACGTATCGGGAGTACGTATGAAAACTTCCAACAGTCATGGCAGCATGACCCAGTAAAGTACATGGGAAGAGATTCACAAGGATTGAGGACATGTTTTTGCCATCTCTCTTTAGGAGACCAGAAAGTATCCCATTAAGTCCGGGAGCGCATACCACGTATGCGCATGGAGATAAGTGCATTTTCTGGGAATGAATTCACTTTTGGCTTTTTACTTAATATTGATGCTAGCCGAGCAGTTTCGTCAGCAGTTACATTCATGGAACTCTAAAAAATATCACATAATGCGTGAGTTGAGCTAATGGTGGGCAAGAACCTATATCCAAGCATCGCATCACGCATTGTATTTTATTCCACTTGGCGTTTTTATGAAGTCCAGTCACGGTTATTTTTGATCTGGGAGCTGACGTAATACTGTGAGACAGTTGAAAGTCACTCTGTATTCACTACCTGAAAATTATGGACCGGCTTGAAGGGCGAAAAACGATATTTCATCGATGAAAAGGATGTTTGGTGTACTACGGTATCACATCGGTCCCTTTGCATACTGGCACCATCTTCCGGAATCCGAAGCGTTACCAAGCTTATGAGAGCCCCCGAGCAGATGTAAATGGCCGCCACATGATATCAGGCAAATTAAATTCTGCATGTATAAGTTTCATAGAGTAAGGCAGTGTTGCTGCATGGGTAAACACTTCAGCCAGTCTGTCATCATAATCTGCAGTAAAGTGAGGGGGAAGGTAGATACATTCTAGGGGAAGGGTTATGGCATTTGGAAACTTCCCTGCAGTCCAAAATGAGTCACTAAACAAATTAGGTTTTGGACTACTATAATCTGCCACTGCAATGTCGAACCTGATGTAACTGATACAAATACCACCTATACCACTGTATATGTCTCCTGTGAACAAAGTATAATTGTCAACAAAGGGGTCAGTGTCAGTAGTATCTGAACTAAACCGGGCTTCAGTGATAAATATTAGTCAGGGTTGGACGCAATCGACGAGACAGTTATCTCACTCATTTTGTTGCGTATGCAACCAGTTCTCGTCAAGAAGATGGTCAAAGAACAGAGTAAGCCTCAACACTTAAAAATATTTTTGAAGAGCTTGTTTTGGTGGACTAGGTTGAACTGTATTGGTGAGAAACATGGGGTAAATTTTAATTTAGGGAAATCGATAGGGGAATGGGATGTTCCTTGGCTGCCGTTTACCTTATCCTCTATTTTGCCAGATATTGACCCACCCTTCGTGAACAGGATAACTGGCTGCCGCAGTATCTTCTCTGCCACTTTGATAGTTTTAAGCTAGGGCGGAAAGCAGTTGGCTCGAAAACATCACCATGTGGACAACTAAAGGTGATGTCAATTAATGTGGTCCCAGAAGATTTGGATTTTTAGAATGATTCTAGGGTGTGGATGTCTGTTGAAATGGGGGTGGGAATCGGTGGCTGGGTCCCCATTTGAGAAAGAGTAGGGCTACGGATGTAGCAGATTTAGTGTCATAGGCTCCAACTTAACCGCGGGTTGAGAGGTAACATCGTTGCGCTAGGATGACCATAAAAAGGAGCTAAATAATCTGTGGATGGTTGTGAGGAAAGAAAACTGAAATTCTTCTCGAGGCCCATGTCGTCCGACCATAGGCGACGTTCATGCGTAAAATGAAAAGTGGCGGGTTAATGCCATACACTGTGAACGCGACGCTTCTGAAAATGAAAATCGCCTGGTTAACTGGTTGTTGGTGGAGGCACGTCCGAGTCATGTTTTGCGGTCGTTCCCAAAACATTGGTAATAACGTAATTCGCATGTATTTCATTCTACGAGAAGTAAGTGGCGTAACTGAAGTATTTACAAGCTAAAAAGACTGTAAAGTAAGGCTTACTGAGCTCAGTGAGGTAACTGCTAAGTATTTTGCCAAACTGTAGGTCACGCACTTGAGATTTTAGGCAGCAAGCATGCACTACGTTGACACGGTCAGTTGCATATACCAAACAGTCCCTCACTCAATTAAAAATTTAGTGTCATACGTCCTTTAATTTAGTCAGGAGAGAAAAAGCAGACCGAGATACCAGTGGTCCGATAGACGTAACATGTTTCGCGGTAAATCAGTTGACTGATTTGGATCATCCTATTATATAAACTTATGAATTGATTCCACTTTGGATTTACGCGCTGCGTTTTCACGCGGTTCTCGGCTACGTCAACTCGGAAATTCCTTGTTGTAATTTGCTCCTCATCACTGCGTATCCATGGTAACGTCCGATCTGTTACACCTTGTTGATCTGTGGCTTCAGTTTCCACTTTAGACGGTGTAGCTACAACTTTCTGATAGTCCAATTACAACAGTCAGCTGCTTTTTCGCCGATTACCAAATCTTGATTTTAGAGTGCTTAAAAAACAGGGCGATTTGTGACCAAGCTATCCGAGGTCGATGGGTCTGATGAAAAGGAGAAAACGTTGACCTTGTCAATATTCCATTATGTGAGAGAATTGCAGTTTCGCACTGTTTTTCAGATCCTAATAAGCCCGTGAGCCTTACACTTTTCGTTGGAGCAAAAGATATTATATCCGCCGTGAATAACGGTATTGCGGATAACAGAGAGAAATAGATGATATTGGTTACCTGGTGGAGGAAATTCCAAGAATCCTTGGGGATATTCTGTCACTAGCATGTCTTCTTGAGAAACCCGGCCTGTGGAGAAAGTAGGGAGTCGGACCGGCAGCCTGACAACTGAGGTAATGGAGATATCAGCGTCGTCTTAAAGGGCCATTTTTCACATCGTGCCATGTTCCATAATTTAGTGTGTCATTAAGAGAAGAGGAGTAGAATCATATGGCATTATACCTTGGCATTCTGGTTGCAGGCGTCTCGTCAAAAGTCAACGCATTTAAGTCACCCTACAGTTTTTGAGCTCACCACCCCATCTACAGTCAATCAATACATCAGGCTTTAGGATCAAAACAGGTCAACTGACGACTGCAAGACCGCACAAGACAAAACTTCATATAAACGCGGAAAGCTAGGAAGCCGACCTGTAAAATTAGGGAACACTGTGTGCATGAAGAAGCCACGAAGTAGTGGCGATTAGACTGGCAATCCTACTAAGTGTACCTTCTCCTCATTACAACCGTCTCAAGCGGATGTGGACTCAGGCGAGCTCTCTGCTTTGGTTGCTAGCACAGGTATAGCCACTGGTAATGGTTCCCCAAAGATGACTATGGGCAAGAGTCCATCCGATGACAGAAAATTCGCCGTCTACAATCCCGAAGGCAAAATCTTGTCATTTGAAGCCAGGAGCTTGATGAAGAAACCTGACTCCATACTCATCCTGTCCAACAGTGGCGGAGAATACATCAAAGCCGACTTAAGATCCTATTATCGGACAACTTGAGTAGTTAGGAACCACTCAAGCTCATCCGCAGTAATCGGATAGCCAGATAAGAGTAATCTGAATATCAGACGGCCACTTCACTGCTTCGCGGCCAAGCTCATCACCCCAGCGCCCCGAGAAATTGCACTTACCGCGGATTAATTTAGATCGCCCGGATATGCATAGCTGACTTGCTTGTACCGGTACACCTAACCTTTGCTAATGATGTACAAATGGCTTTACTGGGGAGGTTTGAATTAATTTTGCCCTATGTGCCGAATTTGTCAAGGTACACCGCTGGCAGGATGAGCTTCAAACGAACGAAGTGTCCGTCCTGCCTTTAGAACACTGACCTGGTCAGCGAAATGCTACAGTTCGATCTGAGTGGTTTCTAACCACTTAAGTCGTTCCGACACTTGCCTCAGAGATCACACCTCGTGATCTCGGCTGAGTGATTCTCAGCGGGGATTCCGTTGACATCACTGTTAAGCATTTGAAAAACTTTTCAGCAGTAAGAAATGCCAACCTGAACCTTAGAATTTGTAACTCCTTTGCAACTTGTTCACTCTATCACAGTTAACTTTCGCATAACACACAAACCAAAAAGGAACCCTTTCCGTCTGACTTCATCCATTAGTAGTGGACACCACAGCAGCTTAAAGGTCTTCCACATGCGACACTGCTTGAAACCACGTTTCTTCAATTACAGGGGTAACAGCGTGACGCCAAGTGGCCTATCGAGCACCGAAGTATCCTACATATAGGGACTATCTGACTTTAACTTATTTGTACGTCTTATCAGCCACGGTTAGTACTGTAAAGACTTATACGTCTTTTGATTTTCTAATCGTAGACCCCACAAAAAGTCTTTCGGCCCTGCACAATATCTAACACTCGTGGTATTCGGTAAAGATTCGCCCTTTTGCAACACAAGCTTGGAATTGTTTTCCACTGCTTACACTAGTCATAAGCTTCATAAAATATCAGGGGAAAGGCAATGTCAGACAATATAGCTGATCACTCATTCACGAACACTCATGTTGTCATCACAAGATGCGTTTATGAGGGGGCAATCACTCAACATAAGCGTTATGTGACCATCCGATGATGTAACTAACATGCACAATCGAAGAGCTTTGTTTGATGGCTTGCACTTTGGTTCCAAAAAGGGTTTTGACACAGTGCGCATAAATGACATCTAATAAAGTTAAAGTCATGTAGTATTCAGGACTCTTCACTGGCCTCCTTCAGGTATTTACCGGAAGAAATTTGGCAGGTCATCAAGACTTACAACCACCACTATACCCAGAATCTCTGATAGGTGGGCCTTTCTGAGGTGGTGTGCCAAGGTTTTCAGTGTCCCACTTGCGCATCAATGACATACATAAGGCCGTATGACATAGGAGACACTACCTCTTTGGAGACTATTTGGAAATTCTCTAGAGGTTCCACTGTAGCTACTTAGAGGATGGTCTGTGAATTGATTGGCAAGAACAATCTGAATGCCCCAGGCAGTTTCTTACCAACGCCTCTAAGCACCGATAACCGTGAAGTCCTTTCTTCGGGCAGCTCTCACCCTAATTTCAGTTACCCCTGGGAGATGGCCACAAGACCTACGATTTAAATATCAGATATTGTGGGTACCCATCGTTCCCAAAAGGCCCTACACAAATCCTTGGAGGCTTTTTGGGTCATTTCACAAAAATCATCTAAAGATTGGAAGCGGAGTTTTCCCCATTCAGTAACCTTGTTCGTTGACTAGCTGAATATGGTACATCTAACCTTAGCGACCGAAAAATGCAATCGTGTACTCAGATCAAGAAAGTTCCGCGTAATGTCTAGCCAGTTCAACTTGGCTCCACTGCCGGCTGAAGTTGCGAATTTGCCATGAGTTTTTAAAAACAGATCCAAAATGAAAAACTACCGAAGGTTGATCGCATATTTGTTTTCCACCTTTTACATGAAGAGCATGAGGCAAAATATCCGGTAGCATATGGGTTGATTAACTTGCGCAAATTTGCGCATGACTGTCTTATCCTGCACACCAACGACGGTAACTTATAAGCAAAGTCCAAACTGTTCAAAACCCCCTGTATATTAAAATACTAGTGTGTGTGCAAGCCGGCAAGTGCTTTTTCCAACTTGAGTGACTTTCTAATCAATTTCTTGCCTCAACTAACTCCTAATCATACTCTGATACGCTTAAAATAAGGGGAGGAACACGGCACGGTTACATCACGAATATCTGACGGACAGCTTTTATGCGCTGCGACCGTACTGTTGATATATGGGGTCTGTAGTTGCTCATTCTTGCCTTTGAAAAAAAATTTAACTCGACGTTCTCTATTATCTCCAGCATTCCTACGTCCCTACCTTCTCTCTCTAAGGCCCTTGCCGGTAGGTTATCTGTGTTGTGTCAGATCCAACGAAATGTCCACGATCAAAACCAATCCACGACTTTCAAGAATACTTTGATTTCTTTTTTCCCTATTCACCTACTTCTGCTTTTTAGAGGGTGCTCTAAACTGCAGACATGCTTGATGCAGGGATAAGCCAGTTACGTGGATAATTTCCTGGAACGACACTATTACAATGGCTTGTTTTCTTGGTAAACAGCCACCAAAATATCATGAAAGGGACACATTTTATTACCCCGGTCAGCATTGTTCAAACTCACTATCCTAAAAATTAACCTCTGTTCATGAGAAAATGTTGGTTCTGTTGGCTCGCACATACTCAGTCTCACTTACTCTACTTCACACAATCTTTTCTGCGTACTCCTAACGATGGTCTGCCTCCCACTCGTATATCCTCCAACCTACCTCGATATTTCACACTATGACGCATATGCCGAATTGTCAAGGAAAGGACCATTTTTGATAGGGATTGTGGTACAAGTAAAAAAGTATTCACGAAAGTGGTGTAACGTCACCCGTATCACTCGGTTGACCGGTCTCATTTACATAGAAACCCTCGTCTGTCGAGGCATGACACCATCATATAGGGGAGGGAATGGTGGCTGATCTGCGAATCTGAATGCGACCAATGTCAGGCTGTTAAGGTTAATGTATTAGAATTAAATCATGCAGATGTCACGCCAATAAGGTTGCACGTCGAACCGTATGACATCTGGGAGAATTCGTCCGTGTGGAGCGTATACATATAGCACGGTGATCCTCATTGTTGACGTGGTCAAAAGCAGATGTGCCTGTGTTCATTGGCTGTTACCTAACCATAAACTAATCTTATGATGTCTATTCCTGAGTGCTGCCGTGTGGTCGCAAGCTAGGAGGCCCACCATCGCAGTGCATTTTGGCGGACGTCAGCTGTTTGAAGGCAATCCGCATGAAGCCAAGGATCAAAGTTTCGTGCCTTCTGGCACTCTTCAGATGGAAGTCTTTACAGCCTCCAGGAAACTGATATCCCTTAGAAAGCCCAAACCCGCGTAACCCGGTGTTACAGTCGGACGTTACTACTGGGCCGCTTGAGTGACACCGCGATGGTCAGCCTCCAAGCTTTATGGCCACATAGCAAAATGGCAAAGTGGATTCACTTAGCACTTGAGACTGGCGAACATGATGTCAGTCGTTCCGCAGTGATCAATCAATGTATATAACCCAGTCAAAAAAAGGCCAATCCCAGCCCGAATAGCTTAGTGGTAGTGCCACTGACTACGACCCTGGGTGACAAGTATTCAAATCTGGAGGGAATAAAAGTTTCCCACGAGTTGCGCACATTCCCTATTGACGCGTGCATACGAGTGAGAAACCTAAGTTCAAAGCTTCCCGTCGACTACCTACAATCAACTAAAATACTTAGATTCCTTATGCGCCCTGGATGATTCTGCTAGACAGGGTAGGCCAATCATCTTTGGCTTCTGTCAGAATAGCGGCACCAGTGAAGTAGTTGGCTTCATAGCTTTATAAATTTCTGTCTCCATGTTTTATAACCTCTTATCTCAGATTTCAATTTTCTCATCAGTCAGCGTGGAATAATCCACACAGACGTATTGTGGGGAGTGTGATAACGATGTTCCAGTTCTCTCGATTTCTCGAATCTGTTTTTGATGCGTTGGTAATTGTTATCATTTTACGAGGTGTGCCCTACACTTGGAGTTGTATTGTCAAGATAATGCTTCTCACAAGCGCATGAAAGTAAGTGTGAAGTTTCTTGCATTGGGAAGTTAATTAGACTGAAACGGGACAGGGCACACAGACCCGTTATTTTGTTTCCTGATTTTATTGACAGCCTGGGTTGAAGCAATCATTTAGGTGCTTTTTGACAGTCTTTTCTCATAAGGTTCACGGATGTCAAAGAATATGGCATTATGGTAGCATTGCGCTCAATTGCTTACTTCACTGCCCACAAAATCCACTAATCTCCCCCATCTCTCTTGACTATCAAGTCTTCGGTTACTTCCGTGGTCCAGCAGATACATACAGACTGAAGGCAGACTGTCTTACATTGGGTATCCTAGCAGCCTTCCAGATCCTAAGACTGTCAGGTTAAACTCACTCACGTAGACTCCTGGGATGGATCGTCCGTAACTTGTATGGTAGGGAATCAAGGTTCCTACTCTACAGAGTGAGCGTCCGTCCAATTCTAGAATACTCCCCGTTTGTTCTATGAGGCCTTCGTACAAGCGACAAATGAAAAATTGAAGGGGTACAACGCCACCTTACATTAAGAACACTAGGAGCTGACTATAGCCTAGACTACATCTCCATGTGCAGCATACTAGAACTGGGACCTCCCTGGAAGAGATGACTTAGAATGAATCTAGTTTTTTACTACAGATTAACACGCGAGCAACTGCACTAATGTGACCCCTAACTCCCCACTCCCTACTCACGTAATCACAATCCATTAGCCGAAAATGAGTGCTGCGAGGTAGTTTCTTTTACAATAAGTTCTGGAACAGACTTTCTGGGGGAAATGCGTACTGCAGGTTCATTATTTGCCTTTCACTCCTCACAGATGATGAATCTACAGCTCGTCTGGGCATTATCTGCACGTTCTGGGCCAGTAAAAATATACCAGAACCTCTGAACGTATAGATTAAGGCTATCACAACCCGCAACTGGCTTGGCCCGGTTTCCCGCCTCTTGAACAGCTTCACAGTCAACTCACCCGCCTACCAGTACCCTAAATGCTAACACATACAAAACCATAAGCACAATAACTGTTTTCCGATTTCTGGTCTATCACAAATGAGGCAGAAATTTGGACACACAAATCAACCTGAGGGATCACTTTACCTAAAGGCAACATACTTGCAACAATAGTGCTATGTAACTGGTTTCCCAGTGACCTGTCTGGTATGAAACCATCTAATAGAAGTCAATTGACGGCCAATATATCTCCTTGATAATACTGTATGCTTCAATGTAAAATCTATGAAGTCTTACACATGTGTAAGCCCACCACTGCTGAACGACCGTTCCTCCAGTCTTTAATTACTTGCACCACAACAGATATTTCCATCACCATCAATCTGAATTGATGGGAAAGGTGACACACGAAGGGTCAGAAATGCTTGAACTTAGATATTCACCTGGGTTAGATGATTGTATGGATACTCACTTATTCCTGAAACCAATGAGGTAGGTTTTTGTTGGTCAATAAAGCTATGAACACAAGAATTGCTGTTAAAATAGACATTTATCTGAGGAAACATGGGAGTTTGCAAACGGGTTAATCATGTTGACTATTCATGACGCAAACACCGAATATTGCCTGGATTTGATATCACTAGCATGAAAAAGTATTCTGGGTTGGAATGATGTAAACCCAGAACGATATGTATGTGCAGTAAGGTGATATTTTCTTGCCCTTTTCACAACTTTTGGACATCCGATACCATGATAGGATTTGATGTCCCCTCTTCTGTACCATCCAACACTGCTCAAGTCCTTTAGGTCTCTCGGCAGTTATCAATTTGATGGTGCCTGTAAACCGGTTTTCTCATGTTAACTTCATAACCTGAGGACAAAATATCTATTTATTTATTTATAAGAAGAGCCAAGCCTAAAGGAGGACCGCAATTATTGTTGAAACTACTGGGGTAAGGTGACTGCTTAGTAATCCCTGGCATTCCTAGTTTATGACTCCTATTTTGGAGAATGCCAGGGTCTGACGAGATTCAACATTTGTGCTGACCTTGATTGTTTAACTGGACTCGCTAAGCTGAAGGCACCCAATCAAGCATCCTCGCCATTTGGCACGCCATCATGTTACTCTGCACCGCTCGTAATTGACCCTTCAGCCAGTTAGTTGGAACGCATCGGTATCTTGACACGACCTTACAAATAAACTATTCTATCCGACTACTCCATTGTGTTCTTTCTTGGTCTCATATTCTTGGGTAAATAAAAAGTACGAATGATCAGTGATTGACAGTGCACCTGTCAAGGTTGCACCAGGACGATCCCCAAGGATGTGAGCTATCAACCGTGTCAACCACAATGTTAAGAATGGTTAGGAGTTCAGCGTTTGCAGCTCGATGAGTTTTCCTCAGTACTTTAGTGTATAGAGACCCGCATGCTTGTTATTCGGGGTGGGATAGGTTGCGATATGACTTTATCGTTACGATCTCAAATAGGCCATTTAGCCGTGGCGTTTGGAATCTACGACTTGGGGTGCAAGAAGAGATGCTTTGCAGGGAATGGTTCTGGCACTCTTTGTAGGGGTGGACATCATTCAGGTAAGACATATTTCCCGAAAACAAAAACCCGGAGACAACCTTGGCTAAGAGACCCCTTCCAAAATTTTGGTCGGAGGACTGACCGTACTCTGACGTTTTTATGGTCTCGTATGTTGCCTGAGGTTTCTTCTGACTCGACTGTGAAATTTTGAACGCAAAAGCTGCACATATCTTCCTAATACTCGAGCGTCCGTCTTCGCAAGTTTTAGAATTTAGATCCTTTCGCCATCACATTTTCTGTGGTGACATTCGCAGCTGGAATGGGTCGAAATATGAAAGCAAGAGTTTGTTACGGCCCAAATCCCTGTGCAGCTTGCAACGTCAAAAGCCAGTAAATCCAAATCAGAAGCGGCCAAGTTCATACTACTCAGCCGCAAAACGAGAAATGTACATTCAAATTGTAGGCGAGGCCCAAGCAAATTTGTTCTTTAAAACAAAATATGCCTGCAAAATTTAGTTGCGAAGCTCCAACTTTACTACTGATGCAGTTTCTGACCGGAACGAGAGCTTCAATGTAGTTATCCAACAAACTGGGTTGAGTCAAAGGAAACAAATGATCAATGTTTTTGAACACACTACGGGAATAGGATCAAAACACACAACAAGTTTCCTTACTAAGCTGACAGGTGATATGAATGGCACGACGGCTGACGCTGTGATCCAAGTGAAAGCATGGCACAAGCAGATTACACCGTCATCTATGAACGTCGATGGAATCATTGAGGCATCCTTTAGGATTCCATCAAGCCGTTGACAGGAACCACAACAAACTTCTTAAGTGAATTAAAAAAGTGCACAGAAATCGTAAAGCCCTGGAAAAATACCGCTGGAAAATAGTCCTAGTCTCTAGCTCGACTTGACAATTAGGAGTGCTATAAACTTCATTAAACTGGAGCACAGTGACAACAATTCTAACGACACGGCGGACTTAAGCATCGCCATCCCCCTGGTCCTATTTGAATCACATCGAGAACTCAGCCAGGGGGTACGAAGTCTAAAATGGCGAGGTCACGGAAAATATTGGCTGTCTCTTGAGAGGAAACAAGTTTTATAACTCAGACAAGGGGGCATTTAAGACCTTCAGGAAGGAGGTTCAGATATCTTTTATGGCCGATGACAATCTTCAGTAGTGTACGTTCGAAATATTGATTATAAACTGATGAAAGATATAAGCTCCTTAACGTTTCACTGCCAGTCATATTGAAAACTGTGGAAATGAGCCTCAAAAATTAAAAAAATTTGACCCTAAGAGATTCTAAAATGGGGTAAAACTTGGCGGTCTCGACCAAATGAAATCATCTACTTGGTGACTGCCCGACTCATTAGTTATCGGCGGCTGTCTGACGATATGCCGAACGGCTTGACGACCGTCTCATGCCTCAGTATGTGACAGCTGCTTTCGTTCTCCTTTTGCATCACCTCCTTCTCCTCTGCCGTACTTCATCTCCTGAAACATTCGATACCTCTGTAAAATGTAAGATTCTGAAGCCTGATTAGAAGCTAAATAAATTCAACCAGTGCCAAAATCAAGTTTATTCTTAGTAGGCATTTTGATCCAAGCTAAACAATTGAAAAGGATGAAAGACCCACCTGCTTGCTGCTTTCTACATTTTGACGTTGACTGCAGTCTCAACTGTGTACTACTCACTAGTTTCGTTGGTTCTCTACGTTCTCAAAGAAAATTTCGTATATGCAAAATGAAATCATTATCTTAGTAAACCCCAGAACCTTTTTTGGCAACATAAAGATAAACTGGCACATCCAAACTTGTGCAAGCTCCATCTATAGTTTGGTCCATTATTTTGTTTTAACTATGCAACAATTAGTTGTACTCAGCAAGCAATATTTTGAGTTGCGTTTTGAAGCCTGGGCTTTTTGGCCAACAAATTCTGAATACATGATAATAATGATTTGTTTTTTGTCCTAGTACAAGACTTTGTTTGAAATGAGTAAAACGTATCCCGTGAAATTCACATACATAATGGCAAATCATCCCAAAACTCTGGAATTTCTGGTGATGACAGAAAAGAACCTAACAAGTTAGGGCGAAATGTCACTATTCATTGGTGTGCACCTGAAAGGTCTTATCATGAACTATCTCGAGAATACACTGGCGTTGATATACGTAACAACGAAGTACAAAACATCAATTATCTTGTTGCCCACGGTGGCCAACTTAGACCTGCAATATCCGAGGTTGAGGGCTTAGACAGGTACGCTAAACAGTTTATGGAAGAAGGATCAACAACTCCACTTCAGAAGAATGGTCAAATTAATGTGAGTTGATTATTAATTGCATACAGCTACCTCCATAAAATACTGCATCTTTCGTACTCAAGAAGTCTTCAGACTTCATGTTTAAGCGGTAGCAAGCCTTATTCTTACCTATCTAGTATTGCAAATGATTTTTATGACTTGAAGTTAAATTTTTCAACCGATTATATACTAAGCATATGTAACACCTATCGTGTATACGATAGGTCTCCGGTTAGAGGAATAGTTAGAGCCACGTTAATAGTATTTGAATGATTCACGTCAAGAAGACATACCCATATGCTTTATGAACTTTCGGAAAGCTGTCGCATGTCAGGATTTATTGGGCACGTTAGTGCAAACTATATGGTCAAAAGAGACATCTAGACTTACCATTTTCATTACTGTAAATAAAAGTTGAAATCTGCAATGTGTTACGTGATTATCTGGAGTTTATATAGGCAATATTTCTTGTACCTGTGGAGCTCCATTTCTAAATTTGTACCTTAAATTTGGAACGTTCGTGTTGTTCATAAACACTGACCACATTTTTCCACTTTATTCTATCGTAAATGTTTGTTTTCATATCTTTCGAGACTGCAGATTGATAGGTCGATAGTATTTTAAAACGATTTCTCATCAAGATATTGAGTTCAATGTGGTGAAGGCTTTTCCAACCTAAATAGGTATGTAGGCCTGGTCATGGAGAGTGTGAAATGTTTTAGGCCTAAAAGGAAGGTCTGTACCACCGTATCTCAAAAAAGATGCACGGGATACCTGATAACCTGCAGGCGTATGACCTTTATCAAGGAAATGACCGCTGGCTCATCATATTTGTGTGTGGTTACAGTAGAGGACTTACATTTGTATTTAAAGAGTGGTAAACTTTCAAAATGTTAAAATTGCTACCGAATAACTTGTGTCATAGAAAGTGCCCAACTGTCTAAATTATTCAAGGGTTGTTTATCATAGCATAATTTGCAACAATGCTTTTTGTCAAAGTTAAATCTTTTAACTCTGGTTTCTGTCAGAATAGCGGCACCAGTGAAGTAGTTGGCTTCATAGCTTTATAAATTTCTGTCTCCATGTTTTATAACCTCTTATCTCAGATTTCAATTTTCTCATCAGTCAGCGTGGAATAATCCACACAGACGTATTGTGGGGAGTGTGATAACGATGTTCCAGTTCTCTCGATTTCTCGAATCTGTTTTTGATGCGTTGGTAATTGTTATCATTTTACGAGGTGTGCCCTACACTTGGAGTTGTATTGTCAAGATAATGCACCACACAACCTGATTAGGGTGAAAGCGAAGAAGCATTATCATATGCGGAAACAGGTGATCTTATTTATTTTTTCTGTTACAGTACTGGGAATCATTCAGTGCGTCCTCCTCATATTGCTGTAGGAAACAAACTCACGATTCTTTAATCTTAGCTTTTTTTAGAATAAATTACAATTTACTCGATTCAAGATTACGGCTTTCGCTTGTTTGTGACTGAAGACAGAAATGCATTAGAATATCGTTGAGAATGTCATTTGATAGTATTTCCAAACCTTTATCTGTATAAATTGGCTCACAAACATTCTGTATCTAAGCGCAAAGCTCTACAACTGCAATACAATTGACAAAACATGTTCACACATAAGGGGTTTTCTAATCAGTGATGGGAAGGCTGAAGTACGCTCTGGAAAATGTCTCTTCCATACTGTGTCAAACATTACATTAGAACAATAAAGTGTCTGACAAATATGTATACTTGCACCTTGTTACTTATAGTCATGCGTGTTGGTTCATGGATGTCATTTACATTCTCGTTGCTAACTTTGCGTCAGCTGAGATCTGAGTGTAAACAAGTGCCTGAATTTTCTTTTGCATATTCAGTTAGATCGAAAAAGTTTGGAAATGTTATTAAATCATAGGCACACAGAGTTCTACGTATAAATAAATGCACGATTTCCTAGTAATAACAACCACACTAGGTAGGTGTGAAGCGATAATGACTTAGGGTGGGTGATTTTGTTAGTGATGGTTGTGATCTGTGGACTTTTTCAAAAGCGTGTGTTTGGGCTTGTTCATCTCTTCACAAGTAGAAATAACCTGTTAATAAGAAGGGTTTTATTATTTAATTTTTATGTCTAATTAATGAATGATAAATGGATTAATGAATCCTCAATTTTCAAGAAAGTATCTCATTGTTAACATGTAGACATGCACAACTATATTTTTCTCGATCCAGGCGTTATTGTCTTATTCCTAATATATCTCATCTCTATTTAAGAGTAAATCTTCATATAGGTTGCTTTTAAGCAGTTAGAAGTTGATCGAAGAACAGCATTCTCACTATACTCTATTCCTTATGAAATGTGCCGTATTAAGATTGTTCGTTGTTACTTATTTCATTTTTGTGAACAAAGGCTGAGTTGTTTTATAGGTACTTGAATAGAGTCAGTAAAATGAGTGTTGTTCTTGGAAGGATTTTATGAAAGTTTTTAGAAAAGTAGCTCCTGCTCTTTATTCTCATTTTGGAATATAAGTGAAATACGATTTTCAGTTTCTCACTAATTTGTCAATAATTTTTGCACCACTGGATAATCTTTCTGTCTTGTATTACTAATGGTAATTTTTGGAACATTTATTTATGCACTATCCGAAACCCCATGACAACATTCATTGCATATTTCCAAGTTGTCATTGTTGAAATATCCTTATTTCAACAACTCAGGCGTGCTCCTAATATGTACCACTATGAAATTTAATTTAGTTTGTCAAAATCAGCTTTGATATCCCGATAAAGTGTTCAGTGTGCACAAATTGGTTATTATACATGGTCTTGTAAGGGAAGCTGCATCATTCCGGATTACAAATGCTGGACTTAAAATATATTCTTCTTCACTGAAGCATTATAAAATAACATTTTTTCTAAAGGTAGTATATGTGGGATTCTGATAATTTCGTATTTCAGCTCAAATTTGCCTGGTTGAATCCGGTCGGGAAGGGTTGAGGTAAGATATGGGTATTAACTTCGGAAGACTATATTTCAATGAGGTACGATTTATAGCAAATGTAACGTTTCTGTTCGATTAGAATTCTCAGCTTCAGAAAGCTATGAAAAATGGAAATTTTTTGTAATGATTAAGTGGGAAACATTTTCGTGATATGAAAACAGAATGATTTTCTTACGGGTTACCTTTTTAGTTTGTGGGACACATATTTGGAATGATGGATACTCAGCTATTTTAAAGAATTTAAATAGCAATTGAAATTGAGGAAGCTTATGTTTCATATCTGGTTGAAAATGCTCTGGACTGACTGACTGGTTTTCTGCATGCTTCTGATTAAATCTTTGCTCCAGCACTGTATTCGTTAAAATCGATCTTAAGGTGATATACGTTTTGGAGTAAATCGTCATCTTCATGTGTATTTCGGGTACGCAATTAACTTAAGGCCATTTCATTCTTAAGTAGACGACAAATATAAAGCTTTCAAGTCATTTTGATTGGTTATTATACTTAGATTAGATTAAACAGCTCTAATGTCTATAAGTGGAAAATTTTAAAGAAAACTGGTTAACTCAAAGGTTACTCTCACGAGCACTAAGTACTTCTGGGTGGTTCATCTTTACTAGAATCCTTTGTATTGGTTTCCGTTTTCACCTCTCTTGTCATAGTATTATGCAAGTTATCTATGAATTTTGATGGCTTTGTGTATTTTGTTACTTTTTGACTTCAATATTCTTATCACACTCATCACCGTTAATGGTTAAATACCTATTTTAAATGACTGCTGTATGAACAACACCCGTCAAGACTTTCATATCTGTTGGCTGCGTGGTGAGTGTTCAAACAGTAGTGTGAAAATAAATGCTGAAGTGTTTATAATTTACTTTTAGTCATCTAGAAGTCATCCCATGAGATGGTTTTCAAACACGACAATATTCTTAAGGCTACGCGTGTGAAGTATATTCCTCGTGGTTTCACTTTCAATTCAGTTGGAAATTACCACTGAAAATGTGCCATTTGGATACACACACTTATACAAAGTGCAGAAAAGGTGCTATTTCATTTACACGAAAAAAGATCTTAAGAATGAACGCATCTATGAAACTATCCCTCCTAGCCGAACCGGAGTGATAAAAAACTGTCTGGCTTTTACTAACACTACAGTACATGGTGAATTGATGTTGACTGTTTTCAACTATTTACGAAACAACAGAGAAACTAATTCAAAGTTGTAGTTACATCGCAACGTATGGCACCAAAATACTGATGGTGGATCTCAACAATGTCAACACCTACTTTCCGAATGTAAATACGCCAGCTGTCACGATTTCGGATTAGTGGTTATCCATATTATATTTGTCCTCAAATGAGAGCTAGAACATAGTTCAAATTTCAATGAGATTCAAAGGTACCCAATAATCGCCTTCTTCAGGCATAATTGATTAAATCTAAATAGCGTAGCCGTATAAATGCTATTCTTCTTGGTGTCCAATAGCCATTTGAGTATTTCAAGGTGGTGAAGTTTATCTCATTTACTGAATTAGATTCTTTTCAGTCACTGTAGGCATGATGGTGCCTATTTTGTAGGTATTGAAAAAAAGTTAAAATCGCCCTAAATAAAACATGGAAAACTGCTGCACATTGACTTATCCTACCTTGTCTTCTTATCAAAATTTTCTTTTAGGGCTATTCAGCTAAGTTCGAAGCAATTAATCGTATTACTACACATTCCTATCAATCACTTAATGGAGAAACTGGTCAGAAAGTTGATCAAAAATCTGTACAAAAGCGGTCAGATAGTTTGACAATTTTTGAGAAATTATGTCAAAACTTTACTAAAGATTCAACGAATAAAAATGAAATACGAGCTGGGAAACGCTTAGGATTTTATCGATTTGTTTTAGATATTGGCAGAGGGAATTTCTCCAAAGTTAAACTGGCACTTCACAGTTTGGTCAACAGTAAGTCTGTTTGTAATTTGTTCACTCTTATAGAAACATTTTTACTCAATACTTTTTAGTATATCGAAGTATGATAGTAAATATATCCTGTCTCAAACTTTGTTGTCACAGCCTATTGTCTTTTTATGGCTACCCAAACAAATTGCCGAAGAGTTTTTATTGGATATCCTGCGGAGTTTAGATAAAACGGATTAAACTTTTAGTCCATGCGGATGATTTTAATTGTGTCATCATCATCTAGGCTGGACAGTTTAATAGTAAACCATCTGGTATCTTTCTGCGCAACATGTTGAAGATTAATATCAAAGGGGTTGATTGGGTATTTGTGTGGACATGACAGTAATTCTTAACTATATGGAGTTTGTCTTAACCTTTTTTCTGTTGTAAAAGACAGGGAAACAGATAATTAATAACTTTAAGTCAAAAGCTAGTATAAGGTAGCAGATCTCTGTGGTATAGTCTGAACTCAATAATCTCAAAAGATTCATGCTTTCTACCTCTGCTCAAATGTATACTACACAGCATTCCATTTCATCCTAGCATACTACTGGAAGATATGACGGGACAGTATGAGAGGTGAAGGGGCTATTTCTTGGATCATAAGTGTCTATAGCATTCTTGATATTTGGTAGGTCCACAGAACCAACGATGTTCTTGTTAGGTGTAGAGTGCTTGAGAAAGAACTAAGTCGGTTTGTGAATTTGAGAAAGTGCGCTAATCATGATGGCTAAAACAGAGGTTGGGTGTGTTGAGTTACTACATATCTGGATGCGCTATATTAGCTTGAACAGAATGAGGCCGAAAGAAAGCTAAACATGGCCAGAACAGTTCACAGCACCGATCCATAAAGTCACTGAGAGCTATTTCAACCCATGTAAAGGCATGTAGACCGGTTAGCTGGAGTCCTTGAGACGTAAGAAATAATTAGTTCGGAACGTTTCGTGATATGGCTAAAAATTGGTAATGACAGAGTACATGTATCTATTGTTTAACATTTTAGAAGTCTTGAACACTTTGTTATGTTGATTTATTTACCTTTTTTCATCTGATTCACTTTCGTAAACTTCAAGATCATTATTCTTCTACACAATATTTGTTTGTGCACTACTGCCAAATGTAGCAACTAAAACTGATGAACTTTCTTGTAAATTTCTACATTTCATTGTCTGTTTGCGTGTAAGAAATTACTTTCCGTAAGCGGAAATTTTTATCGAGGGGACTATGTTCTGACTGTTCCATGGTTGCACAAATCTTTTGTCGAAACTCATCGTAGAGCGATGTATTTTGATTCCATATCTATAACAAGATTCTGTTCGAGAAGCATATAGCGGTTTAAAGTGTTTCCAAAGCAGTAACTGTTTGTTTCATTACACCACCAATAAATCTCACGAAAACTTCAGTCGAATTGTAATTTAGCGTTTCAACCGATGTGATCTAATGCACGCATCATTTGATTTATCTGCACACTAAGAAATAAATTGCTAGTTTAGGTGTCTGTTTCTACCATTGTATGAGAATGATATACTGTTACTTTGAAGGAAGATACCTTACTTTGTGAAGTGTTATATGCAATATTTTTCTTACCTTTTTATTTTTTGTTTCTGGGACTTTTGAAATGAGATAGCTTCGACCAGTGCGCTTATTTACGGAGTTCTGTTCTAGTTCGTATATCTGTCTGTCTGTTAGCTGAATCTATTCCTCGTGTAAAACAGTAGTTGGTTTGGTGCGTACTTAGCTTTGTTTATCCGACTTACACTAGTAAGTAGTTGGTAATGATAAATTCCTTTACATACAACGGTTTACAGGGATTATTATATACCTATACTACTTAAATTTCGACATACCATTGGTGATTTGAAATAATATATTCAATGTCTAAATAAGAAGATATATCGTAGTGTGTAAGCAAAATATCAAGTCGTGGTGATGAAAAGATTTCACTCAGCATAAAGTTCATCATCTTATTTGAGAGGGGAAAGAATCAAGTAATCTAATCATCATAATCTAATTGTAATCGATAACAACCAATCAGTGTCCGGTATAAAACTCATTGTGTGTCGTAAGAAAAATCTTTTAACCCTAAATGGATTAATTTCACAAAAGAAAGGAAGCAATATTATCGTTGAATATTATATCTGAGACCAGTCACTAGTCTATAAAGCAATTAATTACACAAATAGTACTAGTTAGCTATCAAAATGAATTAGTTTACTCAGAGAAAACAACACATTTTGTTTAGTATTCATAATTGAACAAATAAGACAGTTTCTCAGTTTATAAATCTTAACAGCTGTGTTAAATGTAAGGAACAGTATACGCTTCATTAAAGCTGATAAACTAAGGTCAGCTAGGTGAATGCTCATAGTTTATCTTTTATGTGCACAATAAGAACACAATATCGGTCATTTCTGTCTACATGTGTTTGAAACCTGTTATTAAAGTCTGTCTGCCTTCCGAGTATTCTATTACTTTGATGACTTTCTTTCTTTTCTTTTTTTTACGAGGAATAGATGAAAATAAATTGTTGTACGCAAAATAATGCAGTCAGACCTTTTTAAACATTATCAATATGAAATTCCGAACTATGCTGAAAATAACTACTAAAGGTTTCCGCTCTTAACCTTTCTTAATATGTTTCCAATTCCAGTGATCACGGCTGAACTAGTAAGCCAGTGCTTTTCTGAGAACTCATGGCTATAGATTAAAAGAACTGCTCATTTTATCCTGGTTTAAGATTAATATTGGGAAACACTAAGATCTGACGTAATTTTACGAGATTACCGGCCAGTATCTTTGGTTAATATTTTTCTAAAATTCGTCATAAGTGAAGCTTGATGACTGTTAGGGATCGACGATAAACCCTAAGCCCCCCGGAAGATGAAAAAAACACAGTATAGTTTTTTTTTCATTTCGAAGCAATTTTTCTCAACAAGAGCTGTTTACGATACTGTCCTTTCCTTGATATAGTCTGAACGTAGGTCTATACTGGAGATGCATGATAAGCATTTTCCGGTAAGAAATTTAGCATACCAAATGCAGATAACTGGCTTCAAAAGTGGCATACAGAAATAGAAACAGGTTTATCGATACACTATGATTTCAATGCATTAAAACCGAAATATGTAATTATAATTATGTAAACATTATTATTACCATTATTATTATTATTATTTTGATATAGTGGTAGATTAAGCCATTGTTATTGTAGTACGAAATAATGTCACCAAACTGTGTTGATAAACATAAAGTTATATTAAGCTCTGTCTCTAATTCTTTGCTACAAATGAATCCACCTTTTAAAAATGATCAATAAACTTATCATAATATTTATACGTAGAATACCTTTCCTCATTTATCATGTTGCACAGCGGAATGTTTTAGTAAAGCACATAATTCCAGCTAAACCAACTAATCATTCATTCTTTTTCGCATCTACTTCAAATGCAGTTGGTGTATCTTTTATGTGAATGTTTTGCATATTATCAGTTTATAAGAATACTGGCTTTCTTGAACCGATATAGACATATTCGATCAAGTCTAAAATGTTACACTTTGTTCAGCAATTCCAACAGGTTGTGTTCGCTGCAGGTGAACAATGAAAGGCATATAAGTAAATTTGATCCAAAAGAACTCGGGAGCTATCGCTTCAAACACCAGAGCATTATCCACTAGGCCACTGAGTGACAACAGCCACTTCTTATACGACGGGTGTGGTTTTCATGTTGTTGCTTAGAGTATCCCGTCGTTGATTGGAACAACTTGATCGATTCCTGCCTTAGTGGGAACAACATCAATCACTGGAAGAGAGGTGCACCCAGCTGATGAGTCCTGAATAGAAGGAAACGCGAGTCTTGGATTCCACTGTTAGCCGCTATCCATAGTTACTATCAAGCTGAAAATACTGGCAACACCGCGGCATCCGCACAAGAGCCTATTTGCCAATAGAGATGGATCATTCGGTCCAGCCAACGACGGCATACTGCAAACAACAATATAAGAAGTTTAAAAGTCACCTCGACAAATAGGTATATGTTGATTATCAATGATTTATGGTTTTCGTAACATATTTTCTACTACCTAATATCGTGACAGGCAATGATGACTGGTTAGTTATCAACCATGCTACTTATCTTATGTGTGCTTTTTGGGAAGGATGTCGAAAAATGTGTTTATATATATCAGAGTAGTTATCTAAGACAGTCTTGGTTCGGTTGACTCGTATTAAGATTGAAAGTGAAATGAAAATCTTGGTCGATGCGGGATTCGAACCAGTGACCTCGGAGTTAACAGCCCCACGCCCTGCCAACCGAGCTACTAGACTCAACTACAAATCAAATCTTAACTTTACTTAGATCTACAAGGATTTTTCCATCCGCCGATGTATATGTATCAGTAAGGAATTAGGGGATACCCAAGCTATGAATGATGTTAAGAGGCATTAGTCAAAGTTAATGCAAAATGGCTTTATTTATGTGCAATGATTCTTTTTTAATCTACTTAATTAGACTGTATGCTGTATGCATGCAAATGTGTTGAAGTTAATAATGATTCAATTACGGGAGACAGTTGCTTTTGTTCAAGGCAATCAAAACAAGTAGTATATTACAGTAAACACAGGAAAATTGTCAAACTTTTAAATTTCCAACGAAAAATATCTACATAGGTCAGAAACAAAGGGATACGTCAATAAGCCACTTAACTATATCAGTGTAGTCATAAAAAATATACCTTTTTTTCGTAAATCCGTGTTTTCTGAGAAGTAATAGAAAGTAATATATTTTTTTAAAAGGCGATGGATACATTCATTTAAGTCACGAGATTATTGTGCCATACTGGAATGTTTAATCATGTTATGAGTTGTCAGTGATAAAGTATTTGTAATATACCGGTTTTACTCAACAAAGTTAAAGTTTCATAGAATATGAAAGCATAAATAGTATCGCTATGTAAAAACATTCATTGATTTTTCAAGAAGCTGGTCACATTCAGTAGTTTGAAAATCTTTGATTCTTTTCTCAGTAGTTTACAATAGATAACAAGTAGATTTCTGTACATTTCTGTACATCATAACCTTCAAACACTGTTGCCTAGGTGATTCCAATCAGTTTATTGTCCATGCACAGGGAAGAATAGTGAATTAAAGTACCTGGTTGTAAAACAATAATAAATGAACAATATGAAATCAACTTTATACCTTACAAATATTAATTCTGCTGCTTAAAATAAAAGAAGAGACATGTATTAGGCCATTTCACAAGAGTTAATTAAGAATAATAACTAATTGTTTATCTTCTAACTTCAACATTTGAGCCTTAACGTTTCATTGGCGTCATAGGCGGCGTCACTGGTTTCAACACAGATATACAGACACCATATTAGTTTATTTATTAGACAGTATTATTTACTAGATTACGTTTTGAACACAATTTACTGTTCATTGTTATATCAATACCGTGATATTACATTCTGCCACACTTCCTAAGGTTTACTCTTAAATTAGCAGATAGATAGACACAGATGCAGAAGTAGCCATTTAAAACAAGCAAATCTAACAGCTTCTTTATCCGAGTTCCCAGATGTTAGTAGTTATTTGTGGCATTGGACTATTTTTCAAATAGATATTTAACTAAATGGGATTGTGTTATTTGTTAAACATTTAAAAACTGGTTCTCATTTTATTTATATGCGTAGCAAACTGCTATTCAGTACATTTTGTCTTCGAATTTCGCCACTTCAAAACAGTAGCGAGGTAAAGCTTACTGCATTATTAGTTGTCATAAAAGGCATTCGGATGTGTGAAGCAACTGTAAGAGGTTTTTGAAAGAAGCTATGCCCAATGAACTAATCATTTATTAGTTTCACTACCTAAGACCAGATAAATAGCTACTCGAAATTATAGGATATTTGACGGTTTTCTAATCCCAGTTCATAACTCATCACCAGAGCGCAGTGAAAAGCATTGCGGAACTAGATGCAAGTCGAATATGTTAGGTGCTAGTCATGCATTTACTATGTATCGTATGCGACAATCATATCATAGAGCATTTAGAAAGTCTTGATAATTATTACTTCTCATCTCAACTTCATATATTTGTCTTTAGGCTCATCCTCGAAGGTGTGTTTTAAATGAATACAATGAATGAAGAGTTTTGGTAGATTTGATGTCATTTGTCAGCACAAGTTGACAGCTACTATTTGTCGAACGACGTAAATGATGACTATTGATAAAGGTGCTATAAATTCACTGGTAAGACGAGAAACAGTTTGCTTTAATCCATTAGAGATTCAAAGTTAATTTCTTACAGTGGCAAAAGGTGTTGTTAATTATCATAAAAACCCAAATAAATTCCACTAACAATATTGGCTTTGTGGTCAAGGTTATCCTGACTACAGTGAAGCAGAGAAATGTAGGGTTATGAGCCAGTTTTAATTATTTATTCATTCTAGACTGCATTTATTCACAGCTAAATTTTCTTATAGTTGCCTTAACTTGATGTTGTTTAGCATTCTTTGCATAAAAGCTGTCTCACTATTTTAAAGACAGTAATTCCACTATCCATTTTTTCTTCTTAGTCCAATGAACGGAGAGTTTTATTCTATTATGCACCTATAAAATCTGAACTTTGAAAGTGTAAGTACTGAAATTGAACAAGGGAATTCCTGTTTCCTTTGAAACAATCTAATCGGTTGAATCGAATCGAAGTGTACTCAGCCACCTTGTCCACGTTCGTGGTGTAGGCAATGAGCCACTCTATTTGTGTTGGGGCTAACGATACTACCTAGTTGCCCAAACTTCGGTAGATGAGGCAGTGTTCTAACACGTGACCCACTGGTTTAAAATTCTCTTCCTGAAGTAATGAGTCACTGCTTGACAATCTAATCGGTAGAAAATAACTTCCAAATATATTGATGCAGCTAAGTGTATAGATTTTAGTGGTTTTAAGCACAAACACGTTCATAAAAAATTAGTTAGAATTGTTGTGGTGAATAGTTTTTGAGCAACTGTGTGCATAATCTA
Organism: Heterobilharzia americana; assembly: GCA_944470555.2. Taxonomy (NCBI): domain Eukaryota; kingdom Metazoa; phylum Platyhelminthes; class Trematoda; order Strigeidida; family Schistosomatidae; genus Heterobilharzia; species Heterobilharzia americana. The sequence continues at coordinate 96,795,732 of OX104134.1, forward strand.
TTTGTATAAATACAGACTGTATGAATAGTTGGTAGATTTGCAATCCCCAGGAAATTTGTTTACATTCAGTTATTCTGGTTATCTTTTATAAATTATTTTAGATATAAGAATGTTTCCAAGATATTCAAAAAATGACAGTAGACAAGATATATGCTAAAGACTAGTCTTGGTTTCTTCTTTATATACTTTTAAAGAAAGCTGGAATTATATATTATATCACAATGAAGATGATGAATGATAAGGTTTCTGCGTGTTTATTTATGGTTTATGCCGTAAGTAGTTTCAAAATGGCAGATTGTATTACTGACAGGCTTTTCTCTCATCTCCACCTACATATTAGCAGTTGAGTATAAATTACAGCTTATGACTGGAACGAATCCTGTCTGTGGCTTTATATAAAGGTGGTAAAGTAGACGGGAACCAGGAATACCAACAAGTAAGTTTTGTCCCAGCAAAACAAAGTCAACTTGTATAAAAATGCTGAAGTCAACTTGATTAGGGACAGCAGATGTTAAACAGTCTTCAAGTAACTTTTGACTTCATCTTAGTGGCCTAGTCAAATTATAGGATAACAACATGGCTTATTTCAGATTTAAACAATTTTCCATGCGTTGCGTTATGTTATTTCTTATAACTATATGCATCTTATCAGTAGGTGGATATAATAAACGAATAAGGTGGTAACTTCTAAACATAGCAACTCATACACTTCACCCTAAGTATAGCTGTTATAGAGAGAAGCAAGTTAGTATGAGGTAGTATTATAATTTTTTACAGCAGTTATGATTGTTACAGTTTTCAAGATGCAATGTAGTACCAATATGATAGATAATCACTCGATCAAATGACATGGAAATCCGTTAACAGGAATGCAGTGAAGAAATAACGGGTGAATAATGCTCGTAATATATGTGCTTACATTCAAAGGTCGGAAGACGTTTATTAACAGACCATGATTCTATGCTCATTTTCATGAGAATAAGTTGTAAATATGTGAGAAATTTAAACTCTGGAGTAAAAACTGTCAGCCTCCTATGCCCAGTTAGATAAATGAGATTTTTTTATTCTCACTGCCACCCATCATGTAATTTTAATTATTAAACATAACGATCCTGCGCAATTCATTCAAAACACAAGAGAAAAGGGTAGACATTAATGCATGAGCAACAATTACAAGATGTCTTCATTCCTATTAAAGAAAGAGAAGACAACCTGACGAGAGAATGTTTATTACAAACAACTGGAATGGTTGTGGTTACATATGGAACTCCTTGCACTAACGCAGCCATCTGCAAATGTCTTCGTTTCCTCTCCGTTCCTGTCTTGATTTGCTCTTGACCGGCTCTTCATACACTCTTATCAGCAGCATCCCCTGTAATACGCCTGTGTTGTCCCCTGCATTGCTATTGGCAGAAACCTTACCCATTGCCGGTAATTTCCTATGATTCCTGCCACCCTCTCGATATATACTACTTATATCCGTTGTTATCAGCAACTCCCACTACACTATTACATAAGGAAGGGAAATCAACAATTACAGAAACAGACTAACCGAACTGACTGTGCTGGGCTGTTTAGGATACTTAGACGAATTAAGGGAACAGACTGTTCAAAGTTAAGCAATTTTTAAAAAAGAAGCCCACTTACTGCTACGGTTCAGAGAAAAACAGTAGAATAAAACAAAATAGCAGATGCTAAGGTCAGAGCAGTCTATTGGTCAATTAAGACATTATAAATATATATGTACTAGTAGGTAACTTTGAAATACCAAAGCAGCTAAAACTGTAAACTAAAAGGCGGGGAAATCAAAACTTAAGAGTATTTTCAATTGCAGACAGACACTCATTGTTGTTCTAAACTTCATACAGTCAGTATTTATGTATGCTATCGGATTTAATAAAGTGTTGAAATGTTGCAGACTAGCATGAAATAGCTATTCAATCTTGCCTAGTTTAAAATAGGTTTTTTTTCCAGATAATGCCAAAACCTGAAGAAAACTAACATCAAACTGACTAACTCATCTCACATACCATTGAGTGATTGATAGTCTATGCTCTACAGTTTCCAAAATATAGTCTTAGTAGATCTTTGTGCAAAATTATGTTTCTATTTCACAACATGTTTTGCATTTGGGGGAGATTTTCGATTAAATGTGTTAATTTTCACAAAATAACATGTCGGTATCATTCAGATGACTGATTACCTGATGTATAATACTTAGATGAAAATCACATGTTTCATTTCATTTAAGTAAGTTAGTCTAGTATTGTAGAGAAAAGATGAGTAGTTGACACTTATCTTGACTGACACATTTTCATCAGTGATATGATTCTATTGCTTCAGATACTACTTGCTGCTATTAGCATTATTAGTCATATCTAAGCTAATTTCAATGGACAACAAACCACTAAGTGAGTAAATTACTTCAATCTAATTGAGTTTGATTTTATCAAAAGTATTGTCAATAAATGTGTTTCCTTTACGTTTTATGAAGTTGTGATATAACTTTTCGTTAGTACACAAGAAACGAAACAGAATTTAAATTCAATTCGACCCTTATTATTCACGTGAATAGACGTAAGCGGATGACTCAGATGAAGTTGACTGTGGGTAAAATGATAATGGTTTCAAAAAGTGATTCTGACAGACAGGCAGACAGACAAATCAACGAAGAACCTCGCATACAAGTTCATCAGTTCAAGTTACCACAATTCATAGTACTATACAAAAAACAAGTGGATAGAATAAGAGAGTGATATCAAACTCGACAAAGTTAGCCGAGGAGGGAATAAACAACTTGAAGATAACAGTTAATGTAAATAGTCAAGCTCTAGAAGACATCAAATTGGAAATACATCTATGCCATTGTGACTGATTCTCCGTCATATCACAAAGAGTCCTCAACCACTGATTTCATTCATTTTGCAGACCCCAACCAAGTAGTCTACATCTCCCTAGATGTCTCAGACCAACAGATAGGGACTTCATGGATGGTTTCCATGTCTTGTTCTGATCATTCTAACCTAATCTAACTTCCAATAGAATAGCGCATCGAGGTAGGGGGTTCTCAAGTTGTGACAAAATCCTGAGGGGTAAGGAAGTCACTTTTAGGGCGGGAAAATATAATGTATTTGTTAGTTATTGAAAAGTATAGAAACGTATAGAGGATACTTTCATTTTATGTGGTAAAAGTTCTGATACTGAATGAATGATATTGATATTAAAAGGAGTCCATCTATGGATTACATTTTAACATGGACTTAAAAATTTTAATGACACTATTTAAACGATACTTTAAGCATGATTTGGTGAATGACAATAAATTTCGGAAGTCGATACTGACAGCCATCTTAAACAGAAAAATATACACTATTCTAAAAATTTGTTTGCTGATGGCGAATACAAGTTCCTGTTAAATATGAAGCAGACAGAGTGATGTAATCAAGGGGAAGCTGTAGAACATATAAGATAAAACAGATTCTCGCAGAAGACTATTCAAAAACAAAATAGCATTAGGATGAACGGACACATTATCTTTGCTTTTTGGCTTATCCTCTGATAAGCTCAGGACGATAAGAGCTTCAAGCAGGTATGTCACTTCGGAGCTAACCGGTACTACTCTATCGAGACTTAGGCGCAGCAGTTTAGGAGGAAATATCTCTCCTTTGTTTTGTCATTTGAAGTTTTTTCTCATGTTGTATAGGTTGGGAATGAAAATTGCATCCATATTACTGCATTCTTTGAGTTTATTGACTTTACAAGTTATGTCATGCAGATAAACATCAGCTCAGTCGCTCAATACTTCACTACATGTCTTATTTTTATTCTCCGATGTAAAACGTTACTTCTATTTTACAAAATCCCCTCCTCAATCATCAATAAAAGATGTAAATAAAAGTAAGACTTCTTTATTTGGACTTGAAAAAAATAAACAACTAAAACTAATACCATAAGACGCTATATAAAGTTATCTCCACTTCAATCTATGAACGCCTTTTTATACTTATATGTGATTAAGCTAGACTGATATGCTACTTTACTTTTTGGTTACAGTATGCTGACAATCATGCAATTCAATAGAAATCAGTGGAAGCTTCAGTGAAGTAAACATTCCTTCATTATTCTCGGAACAATAATAATATATACTATTGGTATTTGAATGTGTAACTTTGTTAGTTGAAGGCATAGACCATAGGTGAGAAAAATTTCAACTTCTTTAACCAAAACAAATTGTCTTTTAAGTGATAAAATGAGTGACTGACTACCTTAAGCCAGGTGTGTGTGTGTGAAGCTTCGAATAATACCTGTACGTACAACTAAGTGATTGAGTATTGATATAGAATCGAAATACCTTCAGGGTTGAAAGTAATTAACAGGTAACCAGGGTCCTTAGATTCATGTTTGTTGCTAACACTAACCTGAAAAATTATAGAATACCAAATAAGGGAACACTTTTTTATCTAAATGTATAGACTTTAACTGCATTTTCACACTTTATATACTTTGGTAGAGTAAGAAGCAAAATTTTGATGAAAACTAATCAAGTGTAACTGGAACTATCTTAAATGTATATTCTGTGTGACAGCTTAACACACTTTCACGAGATGTTAAAATCTTGCGACACACCTTTAAATTATTGCTTGAATTATTGTTATAGTTCATTTAATGCTTAGTTGATAATCTGTGCTATTCTATCCTGTTCCATTCAATCTTGTCTCCATAATGGATTTAACTGGTCAACATAACTGGCTGATATCAGTACAGTTATTAGATGTTTGTCATTCTTTTGCTATCAATCAGTTCAAGTGAATTATGTTCCATCTAGATAGGCTGGATATGGCAGGAGGTGATGATGGACAACACGCTTGATAGTTACCCTTTTTGTGTAGAAGCGAAATGATTTCATCGTGATTGATAAAGAAGTTCCTGTTGATTGGTAACAGAAAATTATGGAACAAACTTCGCCGAATGTGCGTATTTTCAACTACAGATAACTGTCGTCACTTTTTGTTTAGAATCATTCTATTAAACCACAACAATTGATATCATTTGGATATAGTGATAGTTTTTTTTCAAGCAAGAACTTCAAAATAAGAAAACAAATTCCACAATTCGGATTTCATATCTGACAGTTGACTATTTTTCTTGTATAAGAGCAAGACATGTATAAGCTTATTCATGGATAAATGAGTTTATTTTTCTTGTAACACTGAAGTGTAATTTGGTGGAAGGTCAGCAGACAGCGGTTGTCGGTAACATTTTTAAACGATCAGGCCATCAAGCTTATTTTCTACCTAAGATTGTTTACTTTTACTTAATATGTGTACGACAAGAAGATTTTTAACAAGCTAGCAATATGAAACATCATTTCGTCTTCTGAAAAGCCGACTAAGCTTAATGGAGTCTATTGAATACTTGCAAACTTGAAAATGCTTTTCAACAACTTTTATTGTACTGCAGTCTACGCCCTACTGTTACAAAAAGTTTAGTGTTGCCATCTTTTACAGGCTGTGATCCGTATGTAATGTCTGCATAGAACAAAGATAAGATATAAGAGTATCTATGCGAATGAAACGAACATGATTCACAGAGGTATATTCCATACTACTTTATAACTTTAGTGCGTGGATGGTGTATATCTTCGAAGCACCAATGGTATATTTAGAAACCAATGGAGTGTAAGTGAAAGTTTGAAAATGGGATGTGAAGTACTGGCTGGTTTGTATGAAATCAATAGATGTAGGACTTTATGGTTTGGCAGGTAGAAAGTATAGTGTTTGCAGTTCTTGAAGTCACAAAAATCGGTGATCGGTTATGCTATTTTACCTGTGTTAGAACTGATGCCAGTAATGTTTTTTTTTTAAAGTTTTCCTAATTTAGCTTTAAGTTTCAGTGAATTGCATTTTTTGATGATTATTAATTTGAGATGAATGGGGATTTTTAAATTTATAAGTGGTATTCATCATGAACTGATACCAGTTGGGGAACCATTGAAAATCTCAAAAACACATTACTGTTTAGTGCACATTAGTGACTTGCTTCCAGATGGATATCAGAAAGCTCTAATGAGAAGTCGTGACCTGTGGGGTCAACCAGTCAGTCGGAAGTGAAGTGGATGCTAACTGAAGACCTTGGGTGACAGTCGCGCTATGTCGTGAATTGATAGAAGTTGGAAATTGTGAACCATTGGGAACCGACTCAGTGGCTGAGTGGTTAACGCGTTCGCCGTGAAACCCGAAGGTCCTGAGTCCGACCCCTAGCCGGGTCGTGGGTGCGTACTGCTGAGGAGTCCCATACTAGGATGAAACAGCTGTCCAGTGACCCCAGATTTCCAATGGTTTCCCAACTGATGTCAGTCCATGATGAATACTGCTTGTAGATCATTAATTTGTTATAAGTTCGCAGGGTTCATTTATTTCATTTGATGATTATTTTTTCCCCCTAAAACTCTCCACTGTTTGTTCCACACTCGTCATTATTTCAACTGTAAAATATTGCTTTAAATGTCAATGAACAGTATGCAGACAGTGGTTTAGCCTCTACTGTAGCCATCTAATCTACTACATCCTGCATACCATAAGCTTATCGAGCTAATAATTGTAACATTATAAGCTGGAGATACTTCAATTAAACGATATTCCTCTTGAACATGGTGCTCTGAGTGTCAATGAAGTGACTTTCAGTCCGATACTAATAAATTTGTTGTATGTAACACCCAAATGTTCTAAACGGTTTTGTCACTTAAATTCGATCCTTGAAAGACATTACAAAATACGGGATTTGATAAACTATGACATGCAGTTGAATTTCAATGATTCAATTTATTTTTATGAATAGTGAATGTTTGTAATGCTAACACCTACATTGCAAGGACTCTCTCATTCCAAACAGTCAGGACGTGTTCCATATTTATTCAGAACCTGTCAAAATTTTGCTTCTGTTAAATTAGTTTTAATGACCTTGAAGAAGTCGGAGATTAATTTATTTGAAGAGATTGTTGTAAATAAGAATTTGAAATTATTTTTCGCTAATCAATATCAGTTTGAGAATCATGGAAAACCAAGAACCGAACTCGGGAGACCATTAACCATATTTATCATGACATTGTAATAGAAGGTTTTATTATACCAGTCTTAAACTTTATTCCATCACATAAAGTAACTCATGTTGACTCATAAGGGAATGGCGAATACCAGTTCGCTGAATTACTTTTTTTACAAGAATAAACCATGCTAACATGTGACTATTTGACATTTAGCAGTTTGTTTCGACACGTCTGTATTTGTCAGTGTTAACTGATTTGTATATGTATATCTATGTGCATATCTTTTTTGGTGTGCATAAAAGTTGTGAAACCTAAATTCTTTGTAAATTTCAATGTTAGTCGTCTGAATGACATACACTAACGAACAGTAGTATATACAAAATGCCTGAACACTGAAAACATGAACTAGTCAATCGATATTTATTGGTTTGTTGGTAGTCCTTGACGAAAATTTCGCAAATTAATACAAATGTTGTTGTTAGAGTAAATTATTCAGATTACTTCATGAAGCATTGAATATTAAAAATTGCTATCGTACGTAGAAAAAAAAAACGTTTTACGTGTACATATCTAACTGTAATCGGTACGCAACCATGTATATTTTTCATTGACAATTATCGAGATCCAGATAAGAAACAGTTACAGTTCACAGTCAGTAAGTGTTCTCACACTAATATACAATTTTTAAAGAAGAGCAAATATTGGGAAGATTAAGTGAACACGAATTACAACTTCATCATTCAGTTACAAGGAAGTTATCTTGTCCTTTTTCGATAAGCCTACACTTCGATTTCATTACACTTCTTTCCTTTACACTATGTTGAGGCAGCCACCTCTGGATAATATGATCGTTAAGCCGCTTTATAATCTGACATAGAAATTTGACATCAGCTCATCATGGAAAGACAGAAGGAAACATCAGGTTGTAACACAACAATACGGACCGAAACCATTCGGACAACTGAATGAATTCAAGCATTCAAATTAGCTAAAATAAACTGTAAAGCACTAGTTCTTTTACTGTAGACTGTATTCTTCAGTAAATGTAACAGACTGAAAATAATTCCTACAGTCGTCTTAAAACCCCAAGAACTGATTATTTGCAAGTTCATACTTGATTTTTTTTTGTTTGATACTGGTTATAATATCCCAAATTTTATCATATTGCTAATAAAATTTTTTAATGTCCAAATTTTGCATTATAATAAATAACTATTGATTGGGCTGCTTTAATTTTCAAAGATTCTCACGAACTTATGAACTTATAGAAGTTTGTATTTTGAGATAACATTCTGTTGATTTGGCTGCTTTAATTTTCAAAGATTCTCACGAACTTATGAACTTATAGAAGTTTGTATTTTGAGATAACATTCTGAGAGTTAGTTGACGGCAAGCTCTGGACTTAGTTTTCATGATTATTAGCAGTTATCAATAAGTAGTATCTGCACTAGACAGCCACATCGATTACCTGCTGATGACTAATTCGTATACATAGTCTAGTCCCTCAGGAGGTTCATCGAAGCCTAAGTGGCTTAGTATTAGAGTTTTTGACTCATGCATAAGTGACGAAGACTGGAATCACCTATGGGATACAAATTTCCTCATAGTTGTAGATATGCCTTACCGATGAGTGCCAGAAAACTCAAAGACTAGATTAACTGTTTCTTACCAAGTGACTCCCAACATATAACATCAAAATATAGTGCTTCTCAGCTTCATACTACTTAGTTTAATAGTCACAGTACAAAATTTGATCAATAGACTTCAATCAGGGCTAAGCATTAAGCTCTGGAGAGCCGCACTGGTTACACGCTGGCAATCAATTCGTGTACAAGTTCTAATTTTTCCCGAAATGTCATCTTTTATTAACAACTATTGTAAGGTAGTTGGGCTCTAAAATTTCTAAAGAGAGTACAGATACTACAAAACCTGCACTTTTGGCTTGAGTCAGTATAGGAAAAAACTAACAACTGCAAAATATTGCCAAGAACAATTAACCTAGAAATGCAACGATTTTAACCCCGTTAAAGTTAGATGAAACAAAGGAATGCTACTCTCGATCCAACTTTTTTTTTGCCTAATATACATTTGCATTCATTAATCTTTGAAAACTGGATAAGCTTAGTAAGTTATTGGATCGATTCACACCTGTTTCCAACTGTATCAACAGTTCTGTTTACGCAATTCAGTAGGTCTTAATGTACTTGTGTGGTCCTGTATCTTAGGTATTTATTCTGTTGTAAATTATCTGTTTTCAACATTGTAAGTTCTCGCTTACGTTATTTTCCCAGCAAACAAAGTAATAGAATGAAAATAGCTTAAGTTAAACACACCTTCAAATAATATTGAACGTGTGTAGAAAAACTAAATCTACAGCAGTGAAGGACAAGTTTATAAACTTCAGAATACTGAGATTATTTTGTTTTAGAGAGTATTCGAGTTTCATATCATCTTTAGATCGTGAGCTCATTATAGGTAAGCAAGAATATGTAGTTTTATCATCCAATCACCAAATACGATGAGATTATACGCGATCCGACTGAGGTGGCTTTGAAATTTGTTGCGCAAGACGATACACCGCCTACCTCGGTGTGCAATATTGGAGGAAGTTGGATTAGGTTAGAAAAAGGGTTTAGAATGATCAGAACAAGACATGGAAACCATCCATGAAGTCCCTATCTGTTGGTCTGAGACATCTAGGGAGATGTAGACTACTTGGTTGGGGTCTGCAAAATGAATGAAATCAGTGGTTGAGGACTCTTCGTGATATGACGGAGAATCAGTCACAATGGCACAGATGTATTTCCAATTTGATGTCTTCTAGAGCTTGACTATTTACATTAACTGTTATCTTCAAGTTGTTTATTCCCTCCTCGGCTAACTTTGTCGAGTTTGATATCACTCTCTTATTCTATCCACTTGTTTTTTGTATAGTACTATGAATTGTGGTAACTTGAACTGATGAACTTGTATGCGAGGTTCTTCGTTGATTTGTCTGTCTGACTATACGTATCATTTCATTTCATTCAAGAAGGAAATAAGGATTATTCATGTGGGAATAGATTTTGACACAGTATCACTCACTGGTGCTCATCTTTTAGTTGTCCATGTACTCTTTAAGTAATGCATTCTTTTTTCAAGAGTTCAGCCTAACATGTGGTCACTATGTTAATGAGAAACTTTATCTCCTTAATTAATTATATCACCGAATGGCATAACATTCCCAATATCAAACAAATTTCTTGTTAGTGAGACTACATGAGGAAGCGTGGTCTGGTAGACTGAAGCTATTTTATACAGGTTATCTCAGATACTATCATCAAAAATTAGTGCGACCCCCCCCCTATTTGGTTCAGCTAGATTTGGGTTGATATGAAAAGTTTTCGCTGGGCAGGTAGTGTGGTTATGGTAAAGGAAAATTTCTACATAAGGCATACACAAGACTCTCGGTGATCTAAGTGAAGCATAGACTTAGAAGCTGATTTTTCTTGCTCATTTGATGAAGCGTATTATTGGTAGTCAGTAGGTTAATGGTTCGAATCTTGCTGCGGACTCCTCATTTTACCTTCACCTACTACTCACCGTATATGAAATTAATTCCTATTAATCCAATCTGGAGATTTTTAGAGATTTATTGATTGATTTCAGGTTAGTATTCATCATGGACTGACATCACGTGAGGGAAACTTGGGGGCACTGGACAGCTGTTTCGTTCTAGTACAGAACTTCTCAGCAATGCTCACCTATGACCCTGTTGGGGATCGGATCCATGGCCTTGTGGTTCCGCAGCCAGCACTTTACCATTGAGCCACTGGGTGCGCACTACTAAGGAGTCCCATACTAAGTTGAAACAGTTGTTCAGTGCTCTCAGGTTTCCATTGTCTCCTCAACTGATGTTGGCCCATGATGAATAGTAACCGGAAACCAATTTCTAGTAATGTGCAAATTCAAGTTAATAGGAGGCAATTTGAAGTTCAGAAAAGTAAATAACTATAGGTTTTCAACATAGTCGACAGTTACTGCAAGATGGTGTTAAAAACTTAGAAATAATGTTGTTTTGCTAAGCAGAAGTAGCACAGTAGTTTTTTTTATATTGTCCTTAGATATATTTGAATTTTGGACTTTGAACTCAAAGACTTGGTTGTGAAATGAAACAAAGATAATATAAGTTGGATAGATCACTAAACAACTCAGCTCAGAGAACACAATCCAACCAAGACCGTCCACCTGAGCTACAAATATTCTCCACCAAATAAAAGAACAATTATAATTATGATAACGTGCAACACTGCATTGACTCGAAATGCTACGCTTTAAAATATCGGAAAACTCAAATTTACTAGAAATGGAATTGTATTCAAACAAATGAGAAGATGGTGATGCATAAAAAGGGTAACATAATGAACAACAAAAAATGTTGATAGCACATTAGTTTCGAAAAGAAATGCATATATCTACACCTTTCCAATCGATTTCGAACCATTTCTTCCAGTCTGTTGTGGATCCTAGACAGGTTGACTAAATACACTGACCAACGGTTAATGACATGATGGATTATTACTGTGTCTTGGCATCACCGACTGCAACCTTCTTTCGACTCAATGCAGCTTCATCTAATGTTCCATCTAAAACTGAAGACAGATTGGAGATCTGTCACAGGTCTTGTAGTCACCCTGCCAAAGTGGGTGGAAAATCTCTACCTTCCACACTTAGAATTGGAAGTGGATACCACATAATATACTCAGCAAAAATGGATTTTATGAAATAAATAGCGATTAATAGTTTTATTTCAAACCTGTTACTTTAACATGTCATGTGTCTTTCGGATCACATAACTTTGACTGTTCATTGAAAAAAGGAGTAGTTTTTTAATTACTGAAAGTCATGGTTTGATGCAGAAAAAGAAATTTAATTAGGTCTGAATGCATATTGAAATAGGTTGAGAAGGCTAAACTAATGCATCATCACTTTAATGGATGTCAGTTGGTTGGACGCAGTTAGTAAGTAGCCTTAGACCTAGGTTTCGTACCAAGTGGCACTCACCAGCAGGACGTATTCGCGACCTTGAGGAAACTGATGTTCCCTGTGTGTTTCGAACCTGTGTCACCCAGTGCTTCAGTCGGAGAAGTTCCCATTCAGCTATTCGGGCAGCGATTTACCTGCTGTAAGAATGGATTAGATACACTGTTGGGTAGCTAACTTCATGTTGACCAGTCATGGGTGCTGGCCGAATTCTGTCGATCATTCTGCAATGTGGCCAAAAAGCTAAAGACACCTTCTTGTCTCCTACTAGTCGTCTCCACCTAACTAGTTCCCATCAATGTACACCATTATGATGAGCATCCTAGCTCAGTGACCACATAGTAAAATGATCGATAGGACTTGGTAAGCACTCAAAAGTAGACAAAATGAAATTGGTTGCTCTTCACTGACCAATCCATGTAACGTACAATCAGCAACACTTTATAAAGTTAGCATTGTAATCGGTATCGAGCCATGTGTGGAAAACATACTTTAATGTATTAGCCTAGTTACTGCAACCTTAATGATCAGTAACCAAATAGGTTCATTTTAGTAAAAATACGTGCAAATTCAGGTGTAATGTGGGTCCATGTTAAAAACAGCAAGAACTTGCAGAGTAAACTCAACAAATTAGAGGGAATTCTAAGTCCACGTTAACAACCACTAGAATAACGAATCATACTTCTCAATTTTGGCTAGGAAGGTAGCTTTTTTATAAATTAGATAAAACTGATTGGACGTTTAAGTTGTCAGGGTGACCTTTAAAGGCACTTAACAAATTATACATGCATGCACTGTGTTATATTTGAAGGATCGTTCACATGACCTCCGCACAAGCTCATTCTGAAGTAATTTATTCTTATCAGAGTAATCAGATCTTCGAATTTTTAATCTTATTATCCTGACTGGGTAACTTTAACAGTCACCCTGACAACTGTTGCGATAACTAATCACATTCCTTTAGTTTATGAAAAACTGCCTTAACGGCTAAGGCACCAAAACCTGATTGGTTATTCAGTAGTTGCTGTAGCGGCCTTAAAGTCAAGCTTGGGTGGCTTTAGAGGGCATCCTAACAACGATTGAAATAATCAATTAGGTTTCTCCATTCCGGCTGGAAAGGGGGATTTTCATGAAATACAATAGTCTAATTGGTTATTTCAGTTGTCGCTAGGGTGACGTTTAAAGTCCTTCGTCAATCTGCTGAATCACCCTTATCCTGGATGCAAAATAGGGCGACTTTGAAGGAGCGACTTTAAAGGCCACCGTAGCAGCAACTGAAATAACCAATCAGACTGCTCTATTTTATTAAAATCTGCCTTTCCAATCGAAATGAAGAAACCATACTGGCTATTTCAATCATTGCTAAGGTGACGTTTAAAGTCTCCCCTGTTCCAACAGCTGCTAGGATGTCCTTGAAAGTAGAATGAATATATTTATGTTCTCATCACTTAATACATGAATATTTTCTAACCAGCTTATTTGTTGTCTGATGCTGACTTCCAGTCTCTGCTAGCAGGCACATTTCATGCAATCTAATCTAATCGATGCTAAAAGTCACCCTAATAACAGCTGAAATAACCAATTAGATTTCGATTTTTTGTGGAAATCTGCTTTTCAGTTGAAATATTGAAACCTAATTGGTCAGTTCAGTCGTTACGAGAGTGACATTTGATCTCGCTGCTTACTCTTAGGAATGAACGATTTGAATCAAAGCAAAGAATATTGTTTGCTTCAGCGTATTTGATACATGCTCATTCAACCGACTTTATTTACTTTTTCTGTGTAGATCTTGATAGATTCGAGCACTAATTTTTTATTGTCATCATCTGAATCCAGTAGTTCCAGTGGATACAGACAGGCGCATTTTAATGTACAGTGTGTGATCAACATCAAGAATCTGTAACAGTGTCGTTCAATTCTTGTAGTAATATGTACTTACTCATCACCTTTCATTTGTACAGCTGTGACTCACTGGTACAGACAATCTGTTATCCAGTATTGATGTGTTGGTACAAGTCACCCATTCGATAAACTAAACATGGACGAAATGATTAGGTATTTTCCTCTCTGAAAACTTAGTCTGCTAAACATGTGATATCTTCAATATTCTTCTTTTTATGGAGATATGTAGGATGTTACACCAGTTTCATTCATTTACTAGAGTATCAAATCTGTTTGAATTAGTGTCAACAGTTTCAATAACGATTAGTTATCTAACTCATGTTTTCTGACTCATTGTACACAACCTTTTTACAGTTCATAACATAAGCAAATAAAAATTTTCTACATTGTATATTTTATTGATTAAACAAACACAGATTTGCTGTAATTTGATGCGTACCAAACGGATTTAACTGAGTAAATCAAAATCAATGTTACTTACTCTAATGTCTAATTTTTAAGAGATTATATATAGTCAACAGAACTCAAACAAGGTGCTATTGTGAATGTATGTTTAGTTAAAATTCGCATATAATAACTGAACAATTTATCAAAATCATATAACTTCTAGGTTAATACAATTAAATATTTAAAATAAGTGAATTTTATCTATAGACTACTTTTTATTCAATTTACATAATATTATTCATTTAATTCATTTTACATGTGTTTCAGTGGATGTTAATATTCTTATCTAAGTAAGTTATCTAATAAATAAGTGAAAAATGTTTTATACACTCCATTGTTCAATAGTTTACCTGCACCATTTAAATTTGTCGTTAGTCTATTTAAACACTTGAGAGACAAATTTGGAAAAATATCTTTCTTAACTTCAGATATCTTTCTGTGTTCTCTTTTCTTTTCTGTAACTTTTTTTATTTATTAAGGAGGACTTTGTTCCAGAGAAATTTTCATTTGGAATTCTTTTTTCTGCACAGATTGTTATTTTAAGACTCATAATATAACCTGAAAGAGGTTAGAAATTTGGATTACAGTGTACACTAAGTTATAATTCTTTTAGTCACTTCAGTAATATGCATTCGAAGCTGGTTGTTTGGAATCGGCACGACATGTCTAAGACTTCTAGCATGGTCTTGAATCTGTGAAAAGGTAAAATAGTGTCAGTAGTACTAAGACAGATTTCTGCTTGTTGCTATGCTTTCAAGAAGTATTCAAAATGATGCCTAAGTTTGAAACTGTCAGGAACATCTGTTATTTGAATACATCGACAAGGAAAACAAATGTAAACTGTTCCGCTACAGTATTCTGGCATCTGTGACTTTCTTTAGAAAAGTAATACGAAATTTAACCTTAACAAAGGGGCAGCTATCCCATGACATACAACTCACTGATCAGTATTGGCCATTGAAAATGGCTTCTCATCAATTGTTTCCAAGCATTCAACATTAAAACTGTGTATTAAGTTAGTGAGCCAGTCAACTTCTTTGATTTCAGCATCTGACTTTCGACTACTGGACCCAGATTTCAAAAACTACTACACCTTCTCAAGGTTTAAAAGTGGATGGTATTACATTCCCTCAAACACCAAGTGGGACTCAGAGTTATGCATAGTCCTGTACGGAGATTCGAATTTATGCTTCGCCTAATGACTTGATATCTACTACTTGGCTGAGAGAATACCATCATTGTGTACAGGCTATATATGAAAAACTAGCCGAAATAACATGGAATATTTCATAGATAATATCATGTATACTGTCACATTAACAGTGCAGACCTTTAAGTGAAGTGGAGGTTCCATACCAATAGTAATTTAACGATCTGACAAAGATCAATACTAACTTAGTTATTCATAGGCGAACATAATGAATAGATAATGACATCAATTACACATAGTAGTCATTTAAACAGCAGAACTAGTAGAATGCTTTGTAGTACACCTTTGCAATAAAGGCTAATAATTTACTTCGTATAGGCCCTATGTACGTATTAGCTAACGATGAAGTGAATGGATAATCAAGCGAAACATTCGAATCTTAGGCGCTATATTAAATGTTTAAATGAACGACCCACTGATAATGTGTAGATAAACAGTGGCTAACATTCAGAAAAGAAACTTACTAACATCCTTTGCATAACATACTCAAAGTAGTCTAACTGTTTATTTCTCAACTATTGATACATTTTTTTTAAAGTTACAACCTTGATCAGTCAGTATTATAGACAAGTAGCGTTTGTTTCAGAACACTTTGGATTTTATTTTGAATCTGTCCTTACAGTGTAGAATAGAACTGCGAAAGCAGGATGATGAAAACGTCTCAACAAGTGAATGTGGTAAACTTGTACTCAGCCTATTAGCATAATTTTTATAGTTATATACTAGAAAGTGTGTGAAAAAAAAATGTAAATTTCATACAGTTATCGTTGTTGTTGTGGCAATGAGTCATGCTTTTTTTCTTCTTCCGGGTGTCAACTACACATGAATAAAACAAAGAATATGACTTGTAGCATATATTCCGGATATGCATAAATGCATTTGACCTCATTTAGTAAAATTTTCATGTGTATTTTTCGTTGACATTCAAAGATTTTAGTCGGAGTGATAATAACTATTGGCTTATATCTTAGTTACCCTAATATTCATTATAATAATGCTCTGAAGTACACCGTTTTCTTTTGAACTCTAATTTGAATGTGGCTTTCTTTCATTGTCGTAGTCTTTTCTGTCCCAAAGAGTCTTTTTTTCAGCGTTTTATCCATGATAAAGTTAACAAGATCGTATCACCAATCCTAACTGTAAACTGTCCAAACCGTAGAAGGTGCGACTGTTTAAAACTGCAATAAAAAGCTTTTACATAATGATATAACCATCATATAAATGTGTAGTTATACATTGGTTTTCAGGAGAACCGAATAGACATCTAGGCCTTTTAAAGCCAGGATGGTAAACAGTTTCATTTAGCGGTACAACTGCACGGTTGACTATCGGGCTGATGGCACGCATGTGTTTACGCCCCAGGATGAGTTTGTATACCGTCATGATTTTAAAAAGCCTATGTTCAGTTCTCATGAAAACCAATTTATAATTATCCGTTTAAACGACGGGTATAGCATTCTGTGAAGAAGGAACTTTTTTTACTAGAAAATATCATAGAACTTGATAAAAAATCAAAAATAACCTGATACAGTTTACTATTGAACTAAGTTGCTTGAGTGTTTCAAATTTACTTGAGAATTCCTATTGATTATGATACTTACTCTGACAATGAAACACCTTCCAGTAAAAACTTCATATAATTAATTATGAATTCCTAATGCAAAGAAATATCTCCATGAAATCATTGTCAGCATACTGTTAAAGCTTAGTTTGCTTATTCTTTGTGATGATCCCTAAACATCCCTTAGTGTTTCATCTATGGCCTTGAGAGTAGCCATCTGAAGCTGAAACTTTGCAGGGACTCAACCAACACTGCTATCTACCAAAGCAAATATCAATCGATCCAAATGTAACGGAGATAAGATAACCAGCAAGCTTCACCTTACACCTGTCAAGGTTATCAGGATCTATTACTAGTTGTCCATACAGAAAGGGAATTATAACATATACAGTGGTTTCTTTGAAAGCATCTACCAACCATGGAAGATGAGTCCATGACCTTTGGGAACTTGGTAAATCTCGATACAAGTCATCATCATTAACACTTGGCTTCATTTTACTACAATTTGAATACTCTGATTACCGTCTCCTCTGTTGTAACAAGAGAAGCGCTAATATTCTTTTTCTCTTTTAAAAATAGCCAGTCAAAACTTTTTGATAGCTTTATTTATGTTACATGCTCAAAGAATCGCAAGTGATCAACAAATTGCCTATGCTTTTATTTGTTTCCAACTTGTTAACTTATGAGTTTAGAAAAATCTGAGAAATAATGTTTACTTACAGGTCAATGCAAATTGTTATGATTATTAAAACAAGTATTATTATTGTTTTTTATTACTACGATCATGAGTGTAGGCGGGTGTTCTCACGTGTTCAATAATCTACTGAAATAACCTAAAAGAAAATGAAATATTGTCGGGTAGACTGAATTGAGACACTTCGTTTGTCAGTTTAAATCTTCAGGTAATAGTAACTTATCAGTCAAACATAGGTAGATTACTGTAACA
Organism: Heterobilharzia americana; assembly: GCA_944470555.2. NCBI lineage: Eukaryota > Metazoa > Platyhelminthes > Trematoda > Strigeidida > Schistosomatidae > Heterobilharzia > Heterobilharzia americana. Next base: position 96,813,865 of record OX104134.1, read on the forward strand.
TTTATCAAAATGCATGTTTCGCCATGACTTCTTTAATGCATGAAGTGTTTTCTACTCAGCAGTATGTTATATTGCTTCCATCAGCTGTTGTCTTTTAACTGCTTACTTTACTCTTGTCATTTTCTCTTCTTAATTTTAACAAACTAAATTTACTCATTCGGAATAAATATAGTGTAGAAAACTAGTCTGTAGATGCAGATCATGATTCTATTCAAATTACACTAGTCACGACATTGGCAAAAGCTTCATGGATTTTTTATTTCATTATTATTTGTCCTTTGAATTCCTAGTGGAAAACAGAACTTTAGTAGCACTTCGCCACTTCAATCTCTTCTCTGCATCCTTTTCAACCTGGCTCCACGACTGCTCAGAAGCTTTCATTTCTTCCTCACACGATCTCCGCCATGTCACCCTTGGATGCCTAGCTCGTCGTTTCCCCTCTGGGTTCCCCTCAAGCATCTTGCCGGCACATGATGTCCCCAGTTGGCCTTCTCAGTATACGTCCAATCCAATCCATCTCCACCTTCTGCATATTTGTTGGGCGATGGTCCTTGGTTGGTCTGTTGCCAGAGTTCCTTGTTGTTTATTCTTTGTGGCCGTCTGATCTTCATTATCGAGTGAGCGTAGGCAGCAGCTGTTGATGAATGTCTGCAGTTTGTTGGAAGTGGTTTCATGATGCGACAAGTTCCTGAACCATACAGGAGCACTGACTTGACGTATGTGTTGAAAATGCGTATCTTCTTCTTTGCGCTGAGTGTAGTAGATCTCCACACTGATTTCAGACTAGTGAAAGTCTGTCTTGCAGTATTTTTGATCTTCGATTTGACATTTTCATGTGTGCTTGTGCCGCCTGTAGTTGAAAGGATGCTGCCTTGCCTAGGTAGGTGAAAGTGACTACTTCCCTTAGATTTCTCCCGTTGATGGTGATTGATGCTTGTTGTTGATGTTTTTAGTTGAGTATCTTCATGACTTCTTTCTTCTCTACGTTCACCTGAAGTCCCATCTTCGCTGCCTCGCCTTTTCTGCCAACTTGTTGGTTTTAGCCTGTAGATCTTCGACTTTGTGCAACAAGGCGTTAGACATAAATCATCATTGGCGAAATCCAAATCTTCTACAGTCTGTTCATCGGTCAAACCAGCGAATGGCCATCCTCTCACTCGTCACAGTTTGTTGCATAATCCAGTCGACCACAATCAAGAAGATCATCGGTGACGATAGTAGGCAGTAACCTTGTCTTACTCCCATCCCCTGTCTTCACTTCAAACGTATCACTGGGCTTTCCGTTATCAATCACTTGGTATGTAGTATCATATAGCGCATATAGCTGCTGTTGAATGAGGTTGATAAAGATTTGTGACACTAAAACCGTAATGTTGAAGTAGGTGCCAGTCAAATTACTTCTCGGTCGACGCTATCGAAGGCCTTTTCAAAGTGGATGAAGTTGAGGTAGAGTGTTGACAGCCATTCTATGCTGTGTTCTATGATGATGTGTAGAATAGTGTAGCGTTACAATTTGATCCGCACATGATTTGTTCTTCCTGAAAGCAACTAGCCAGCCAGCCAGTCTGTTTCGGTCGTAATTTTGAATCCAGAGCACCTTCTAATCCCTCCAGGATGATGCGGCATAATGTTTTGCCTGCTTTGGGTGGACAGGGATGGAGCATGATTCCGTTCCAGTTGTTGCGAAGACTTAGGTCACTGTTGTTTGGCAGTTTGACAAGGTAGTCCTTCTTTCAATCATTCGGCAGGTACCTTTCCTTCCTTCTTTCCAAACCTTCTACAGTAGTGGTGTGAGCGTGTGCGCTGTTGTCTCTGCGTCTGTTTTCAGTGTTTCTGGAGGAACTCAATCTGGTCCTGCTGCTTTCCCGGATTTCATCAGCTTTATGGCGTTCAGGACTCCACTTCTGCTTTTGTCGGAGGGCTTGTCTTCACTGGTAATTCTGTGGCTAGGCTGCTGGTGGTATTTCTGAACGAGTTGCAAGTAGTGGTGGTGTTGGTGGTGGTGTTCATTTCAAGAGTTTTTTGAAGTGGTCTGCCCATCGTTTCCTTTGTTTCTCTTCTTTGTAATTAAATTTCCGTCATCATCTTTTATTGGTTTCATCTGTGTTGAACTCTTCCTAGATAGTAAGTGACCTGGTTATTTGATACAATGTTGTCAGGTCTCTCCTACCAGCAGCCTGTTCTACTTCACTTGCCAGTGTGTCGTGGAAGTGTCTTTTGTCTTTGCGTGCACTCTTCTCCACTTCTTTGTTCTGCATTTTATACATTGTACTCAGTTTCTCCTCTGTTTGAGCATCCTTGCACTAGTTTATCTTCTGCTTCACCATCCTCCTCTCCCTGCTCAATCAGCTTCCATGTGTTCGTTGAGATCCATTCCTTGTCTTGTTTCTTCTTCCTTCCTAATGCAGTTATACAGGTTTCTTTCCAGTGTTCTTCCACACAGGTTTCTTCTGGGATGTTGTCTGATCTCTCCCATTTTTTCCCGATGACTGACTGACTGACGTTAAGATGTTCTTTGTTGTTTTGTCTAGCAGTTTCTGGATGTTGAACTTGAACTGTGGTCTAACACCAACTTCTGTGAAGGCCTTCAACTTGATTTTGAAGGTAGGTTCCTTGCGCTAGATAGTGAATAGTGTGTGTGGACCTACATCTGCTCCTCTTCATGATTTGATCTTGTGTCCAGTAGACTGCGTCTCCACTACCTTCAGATTGAGATGAAGTCGATCTGATTTTTAGTGTAGTGTGTCCTGGTATCTGGTGAAATCCATGTCACTTTGTGGATATCCTTGTATTTGTACACACTGCCTCCAATCAACAAGTCGTTCAATACTGAGAAGTCTGCCAACATTTCTCCATTCTCACTCATCATTTCACGGAGTGCTTCTCAATCCATGATTGGTTGTCCGCTACCAATTTAGCATTCATGTCACCCATTAGAATTTTGATGTCACCATCTGAATTTAGGTTTTTCCCAGTACTGATTGAAGTTGTCTGTAGAATTCCTCCTTCTTCTCTTGATCTGCATTATTCGTGACCTTCCTTTTGATTTGAATCTTGCTGTCATGATCCTGGAGGAGGAGATCGGTTCCCATTGCATGAGATAGAGCCTTTGATGCTGTTGGGGACATCCTGATAGTCACTCCTTCTTTCAGTGTGCTCGTGATTATCGTGTGAGTGATAATACCGGAGTAGATTATTGACTCTGCAGTTGACAGTTTGGAGAGTCCACTTCCATTTCATCTGCTCTCGCTGATTCCTAGCACTTCTGTGCTATATCTTCTCATTTCTTTGGTAATCTGGGCAGCCTACACTATGATTACGCACTTCCTTTCTAACTCTACAATCGACTCACTTATTTACCCTAGAACATTCTGTTTTGATGACCTAGTGTTAACCTACTAGCCAATAAAAGACTAGTCTAGCGAAAGATGTTACTACTGAACAAATTGAGTAGTTAGAAACCATTCAGGCTTGTTTGTTATTACCATTAGGTACGATTTGATTCATCAAAGAGAAAATTTTATTTGTTGAGTTAAACTTTTATTGAAATAAATAAATCAGTACGAAGACAGCATTCTATCTCCTGATAGTTGATATTTCTGCTAAACTGTAAATGAAAAAGTAGTATATGTGATTCGCCGTCATGTACGAGCTTGTTCACAATACTGCATAAAACTGAATAGTATACTATAGAGTAATAGGATTGGGTAATATTACAGAATATTAATGTGTGTCTACAATGAATGCAGCATTTAATAAACTGATATAAAGTGTGATTATGATTCTAATTCACTGCAATAGAAACAACAAAGAAATGCTAAGAAGTGTCTTGTCTGTATCATGCTCATTATCATCTTTTGGAAGCGGAAAAAAAGAAGCACTTGACGTTTTCGCCTTGTGTATAAATGGTAATTTTTAACAGACTGCAGATTTAAAGATTTTTAAATCAGAGGACGATAAAAATTGGACATTTATGAAAAGATGGAATAGCGATAGAAATCTTTTTTACTCCTATTTCTCACCATTATACACTTACATTCTTTGTTACTACAAATTTCAAGACATCTCAATTTACTCCTAATTAAGCAATATCTAGCCTACACGGTCTAATTCCACCAGATAACATTTATAACTTGCAACAGTTCAGTCATACTTCTTCACTAGTGAAGAGTCTTCAAGTTATTCAGAAAAGAATATTTAGTACTTCTAGGTTTCTTGTGAATATGATGATTTTTGTTCACTTGTGATGAAATATGCTCCTAAGTTGCTGAAGAAAAGATGGAAAGATGTGATTTTTTTGAAAGCACTTTAACTAGGCTGTAGGTTCTTCGTTGAGATAGATGTTAGTTGAATGAATGCAATCAACAGGAACCCCCCCCCCCACCTAGGTCTGCTTTTAATCACTCGTCAGCAAGGCATATCAGCAACCCCTCCATGATTCGAACGCGTGTCAGTCAGTGTTGTGGTCAAAAACGTTACCGATTAGCTATTCGGGCCACAGTCAACCTTCTGTAGGACTGGATGAGGTACATTGATCGATGGAATCGGTAGAAATTGATGAGCAATTAAAACTAAGCAATATGAAATTGGTTACCTCTAGTCATACAGGAGGTTAATTGCAGTGCAAATAGCTCAGCTGCAGCATCTCTGACTGCATCGCTGGGTCGTGAGGGCTCGAACCACAGAGGGGACATCAGTTTCTTCGAAATTTTAGATACAACCTTCTGACGAAGGTCAGTAAACACGAAACTTAGGTCCAAGGCTTCTTACTAACTGCATCCACCCAACTGTCATTTCTTGATAGATTTAGATGTTAAATAAAATTGTTTCTCTGGTTTCTCTATCATTTTTATAATCAACAGTTCAGATTCACTATTTCACTTGCTATACTATATTTTCTCGTTTATGGCATCGGTTTCTACTGCACTCCGTAAAAGAAGTATAGCAATTTGATGCCATATATATTTCGATACTTGTCCTACCAGCTGAATAAAGTGTTGCTGTTGTTACGGAGAACAAACAAAAAACAAATAATGCACCAGCTTACATTCACTGATTTGAAAAAAGTAATATTTTAGTGTCGAAGTTGAGATAATATTTTAGGTCTTGACTTGATTCAAACCAGTAGCCTTCAACTTGTGTGCGACTCAGGTTTTCATTCAATCTTCAATCATATTCCTGTATCAGTAATCCAAATCTACCGAAGCATGGCTATCTAAGTAGTTTCTGCAGCAATAATTGAGTGTCGATATGACTCAAGGATGTTTCCAGCCAATGCCTAGCATGATGAAACCTTTATTGTGCGTTTATTTTCTAACACAGGATAATTGGATAACTTAGCGATCATATCAAGATAACCATGCAACTTGCTGAGTTAGTTTTTGATTCTTCTACTGACTTTTATTCTTTGATTTGACTGACCGCAAAATTTCCACATATCTGCAATCAGTGTTGAATCGTTTCAGTCACACATATTAGACGTCCAGTCAGTGGACAGAGATTCATTGATTAACTTCTTCGTACACCATACTACATTAGTCTGTAGAACTGTTATTGTCCCAACCTATTGTGTGTTTTTGTGTTATCGCATGCATAGCAATCGATGAATTCTCAAGATAACTTATGTTAATGGTGTTCATCACTCTAGACTTAGCTACACTCCTATATTCTTCAAATGTGACTGACTTTGATCAGCTGTTTTGACCTATGTACTTGACCTGACAGTCACTGTGTCGGAAAGTTGAATTCGCTCGGCTCTTGTTAATTAATTCGATATCTAAGACGTGCGGTTGATATGATTCAACACCTGTTGTAGATATGAGAAAATTTTATTGTCAATCAAATCAAGGAATAGGAGTCAGTGAAAGAATAAAAAAATCAGTCAACAAGTTGCATAGTTACCTTGATATGATCATGAGCAATAAATTGTGCTCGAAATGTCATCTGGTAAATAATAATACTGTATCACTGTGTGCTGTATCAAATAATCTAATATGTAATTACTCTCTACCACTCCCAGTCATTGATTTACTCATTAATCTATAAAACTGATGACAATAGGCGATTTTCCGACTAGTCTAATAGATTATGTTTCATAAAAAGGCTTTAATCTGTGTATACTATCAGTTGAAGGTATAGCTGCATCTTTTTTTATTTGTCTCACTACATCAGAAGCATTTTTATCATGCTAGAAAGCAGGTGTTCTCAGTGTTGTGAGGGATCATGTACGATCTTTTTATAACCAAGTTGAATAATTGGATAATTTCAGAAAATGTAGTTCACTGCAATGGAACTTGCAAACTCAGTAAAATATCTGTCTCATGTTTTCTAGGTAATGGTAATTCTTAATTACACTGCTCTTCATCACTAGTTGTAGGGGTAGGAAACTGTAAACAGCTGTAGCTTACTGTATTAGAGGCACAGGATTTTATAACAATGCATAAAGCAGGTTCATGTGAAATACTCAGTTTTATGAGATTGGAACCAGCGAACACTACATATCTCTTGTTTTCCTGATAAAGCTTTTCTATTTATTATTTTATTGCTTGTAATTCCCGGTCGTTGACTGTACCAAATTGAGCGATCTCCATTGGTATATGGGCTTTTGTGCTGATGCCTTGATATTGCCTGTAATTTCAACTGGATAGTAATGATGGATAGGCGCTAGTAGTGAGATCCCGGTTCAAGTATTGGTGGAAGCAACATCACTCATCAGATTGGAGGTACATCCGGCTGACGACAGATTCCTGAATAAGACGAAATGTGCATCATGGATTCAACTGCTAGCCAATATTCAGCATTTTCCACTGACTGATTAATACTGATCAGTAGTTTTCATTCAGGCATTGTAAACGTTAGCAAACTACATACAGACTCCACGTCTCTTATGTTGTAGGGTATATAATTTCCAAACGTGTTAGTGGGATTCTACCAAAAAAGAAGGAGAGTTAGACTGACAGTTCTAATAATTTTCTTTGTTTACAAGATATACAGACACCCTAGGTGGTCATCTATTATGAATGTGGATCGGTATAACACGTTTAAAATATTGACGTGGTGGAGAATATTTGTAGCTCAGGTGGATGGTCTTGGTTGTATAGTGTTCTCTGAGCTCAGAGAACAGCTAAGACGTTTAAAATATGTTAGTTGGTTGAAGGCAATCTGCAGGAAGCCCTGGATCTATGTTTCTTGCTTTCTGATACTAGTCAGCAAGGAGTATATGCAACCTCGAGGGGGAGATGTTACCTCTATTGCAGTTAGTGACGTTACCACTCAACTATTTGGATGACCGTGTTGCAAAACGATCGATAGAATTAGGTCGGACTCAGGACTAGACAACATGAAATTAGTTGCCCTCCATTGATCGATCAATGTATCTTTAAAATATCTTAACTTTAATTCTTTACTGCAATAATATTGTGTTAACTTATTGTTTGACCAACAACCTATGTGGTTTTTAGTAATTTTTATTATGGATTGATGTTATATGCGATAAAAACTTAAAGTCAAATAACGCAGTGGAGGTATTTCATCCTACTTTGAAATCCCATAAGAGTGAGCACTCGTGACACTACTATACATTGGACATAAGACTGCCATGTTTCTGAATAAGCAGTCAACTGCAACTACTAATCAGTCGTGCATCAGTAACCAGTAGGTATCTAGACGGAATTTTCGAAGTAATTCCACGAAGCCATAATTTGTGTCGGCAACGAAGACAGGTAATCGTCAACGACAATAGATAATCATCAGGTTGCACCTCAAATTGATTGAAACTTGTAAATTTGTATTGATTTAATCTTATCTAATGGCTGAATAACAACATGGTCATCTCGAGACCTATTAGTCTTGGTCCTCATTGGAAATGAAGGGTGCACTTCTGAGAAATTTGAAGCAGGAGAAAGCCATTCCCCACTTTTTCAATGGTTTACTGATTGGTTTCAATGAGTAGGGGAAAACATTTATAGATGAATGTATCTTTTATGACTATTTACAGATATCCAAACCAAGTTGGGATTTGATAGTGAAAAAATTTGGACATGGGATAAACGATATTCACTAATTTGGTATTAGTCTTTCCCAGTGAATGTAAAACAAATTAAAATTTATCAGTTGCAGTAGACCGGAATTTGCAATATCAAAGCTTATATATTGTAACGTGATAAGTATTCTTCTGCATAAATGATTCTGCGTTGTCAAATTGTAAAATAAAAATGACATCCACACATAGTGCATTGTGTGTGAAGATTGTCTGAATTACAGATTGAGATTTGTATGTACACATGTGTTGATAATTCTTATCGCCTTGATGTATGTTGGTTATGTCAACATGTGGGGTTGGGTTGAGGTCAGGTCAAACTACCTTTTATTACATCATCCGTATTTAGATAATTTTGATAACACTTAATGTGAAGAGATTCTGCTATGAGACGTTCTTTATAATTTCTAAAGCCTTTCTAGATAATTTCTATGCTGTCAAAATCGACCTTGTGATCTGTTATTATAGCATGTAGAGCTGATGTGTTTTCAAGTTTTTTTTCCAGCTCCATTAGATTTCTAGAGGGTTGGTTGAAAGCTCTTCGGTGTTCATTTTTCCTAATTTTTATTTCACGGGAAGTTTGTCCTATGTGTACTGCATCACAGTCTGAGCATTTTATTTTATAAACACTATTAGATTGTGAATCAAGAGGGATTTTGTCCTCCACTAAAGTACTCTGCAATGTGTTTCATATTTTGTAGAACACTGTGATATTGCATTAGTTGAGCACTCTCCTAATTTCGTCGGATGTGTGTGATCTGTATAGGATAACTATTGTTGAGGCCCATTATTTTATCAGTAAATGTAATGAACAGATAAAACAATAGTAAGCAATAAATTAACCCTTATTCTGGTATTTAATTAAAGGCCTCTAAATATACCTGTACTCTTTGTAGGTATGCAGAATCAAAACTCTCTGGGAAACAGTATTTGTCTTCAAGCGATTAAAACAATTTACTAATCAGTACTCATAAACATTCAACTTAGAAATAGAGTTTAGTGTTAATCACCTTCAACATTCTCACATTTCAAACTGAATAGTCTGATTAGAATGTCACTCTTTTAAAAGCCTAATACTATACTTTGTTATGAAGTTTAACAGAGATATAAACCTTTCGGGAGTTGTATTTTCAATGGTTTTTCTTTTATTGTATAAAAGTATTCAAACGAAATTTTATTGAGACGAAAAAGCTGAAAAGTGAAAGAAAAAAAATCAGTTTTCTTTCACACTGGTAGATAAACATACCTTTCCAATCTGTCTACCTGAATGATTGAAGAAGATGATTATAATGTCTAATACACAGTCAATCATCTATGATGGATAGAATGAAAGAGTGTGTTCCATAAAAATGTTTTAGTATTACGTTCCTCTTTTTCAAATGTGAAAGTGTTAAACTGTAGTTTAGCGAATGTATGAATCAGGTTGTGAGAAAGTAAGCAGAGTTTTATGTTAACTTATTTGCGATTATAAGCCGTAAGCGTGATTTATTTACTGCATTGGTGTTCTGGTGATATATATTTATATATATGCTAAAATAAGTGAGTTGAATTTCTCTCAGAAGTGCAACATTCATCTTCCACAATCCAGTGTTTCATCATGAAAACAATTGTTTCTGTATTTTAGTGCATCTGTGCCCCTAACTATTCTCTTTTCTGCTTGATTTTATTACATACCAATATATGGTATCCGTATAAATTGTTTTGAACTTAAGCCATGAAGATTCCCAGCTATACTTTGGCGTCACCAGTTTAGTTCTTCATAATTTTATAATTATTATTATTTTTCCCTTGGGTTCCTAGTGGGACATAGGGCTTCAGTAGCACGCCGCCATTTCATTCTGTTCTCTGTAGTCTTTTGGACCTGGCACCATGACTGCCCACAAGCTTTCATTTCTTCCTCACATGATCTCCTCCATGTCACTCTCGGCTCAGGCACCCAACTCGTCGCTTCCCATCTGGGCTCCACTCGAGCGCCTTGCCCGGCGCGTGATGTCCCCAGTTGGCCTTCTCAGTGTACTTCCAATCCAATCTATCTCCGCCTTTTTCATATTTGTTGGGCAATGGGTTCTTGGTTGGTTCGTTGGCAGGCCAGAGTTTCTTGTTGTTTATTCTTTGTGGCCATCTGAGCTTTACTAACCAGAGTAGGCAGTTGTTAATGAATGTCTGTAGTTTGTTGGAAGTGGTTTTCATGACGCGCCAAGTTCCTGAACCATATAGCAGCACTGGTTTGACGTATGTGTTGAAATGCGTATCTTGTTCTTAGTGCTGAGTGCAGATTAGTGAAAGGCTATCTTGCTGTATTTCCCATCCTGGTTTTGACATTTTCATGTGTGCCTGTGCCGCCTGTAGTTGAAAGGATGCTGCTTTGCCTAGGTAGGTGAAAGAGACTGCTTCCTTTAGATTTCTTCCGAGTTCGCCATAAAACAATAACTAATACATCAGTCGGTTAGGTCAACCCCTCTAAATTTATGGAACTGTTGAACAAGTATAGTTGCAACAGTCCAGTCAATCACCGTTAGCTACAGTTTCCGATTTAAGTAGATACAAACGGGAAAACTGATAAGAACCAGGGTAGACTGCATAGATATTAGGTTTAAGTTTAAGATTTCTCTAAAATGACATCGACTAACTATTCAAATCATATAATCAAATTGTAATACGCTGATAAAATGACAAACAGTCACCTACTAATCATTCATTAATCTGCTAGAGATTTGTTTAACATTGATGTTTTTTCCCTTTATTTAGCCTGTTTTATGAAGTGTGTATTTAATTTCGTCGACAGTTAAGGTTTTGCTTTTACCTATCATTATAATATCAAGTGCAATACTTTTGTTTATCAGCCATGGTTTTTCTATTAGTGGGATAGATTTAAATCCAAGTACAATTGGATATTGTAAATACTAAATGAATTGAAATGGATGAAATACTAGCTTACTTCACTAGTTCAGATGAAAGTCTGTTAATCGTTTAGTAGCATTTTTGATTTACGATTTCCAGAACATTTCACTAATCACTCATACTACAGATTTCTATGCAAAGATACTATGTGACGTCATGTTTAGTTGCAGGATGATATATATATATATATATATATATATATATATATATATATATATATATATAGCTGCATTTTAATGGTTGCATTTTGTGGATTAAGACCGGTAATATTTGGGCATCAACTTTCACAATATAAAGACAAACAGGTTTTTTCAAAAATTATACAAATTGGCCGTCTTTCTATAGCATAAAAACCAACCTTGAAAGAAATCGTATTAACTTATTATACCGATCAGTCGGTCAACCGATTTGCCTCTAACCTTACTTGACAGACAGGAAAAATGCATTAAACATTGATGGGGATTCTATAGTGACACGTTTCATGATTAACCACTTCCTAGATGACAACTGGACGAAAATACTGAATTGGAAATCAGTTGATGACAATACCCATATCCCTATTTCTTACACTATTAAAGCTGTTATGGAACTTTTTGTTTTTCCTACCTCTCCTTTTTAATAAATTACCTTGAAATTGGAATTTACGTTTGTGTATGCTATTTTCAAGGGTAGAACTGGTGTTATTCAGTAAAGTTGAGTAGCTTATTTACTTATAAGCATTACAATGTGCTTTTATTTCGATGCTCAGTCTTTCGAAGCAGTCTCATAAAAAACACTAGGGATCAGTTTTTAATGATTATCTTTAAGGTGAAGCTATAGGATCTAAGATATGTTTGCTTCTTTGCACTATAAACCACTGTTGTTTTACTGTCCAAACTGACAGGTCTCTTGTAAACTGTTCAGATAAAAAGATGCCGGATCTCAACAACTTACTATCTGATTTATTTATCCGTATTAAATAAAAGTAAGCACTTCAAGTGCACACTATAGGTCAATTCATTCCGGTGTTAAAGTTCACGTGAAGTCTAACAATATTCCCTAAATTTAGGTTTCACATTCACATTTGTCCACTGACAACGACTATCTCAAACGCTTGTGAAACCTCTACTAGACACTATATGAGGTACTATTATGTAACTTCGGGTTGTCTTCTGTTCAAGGAATTCACTTATGAAATAATAATTCTATTTTGCAGTATTTCGTTTAGAATTTTATTTATTTAAAAGTTTATTTGATGTGTATTTCTTCTACAGTTGAGGTTGCTGTCAAAGTGATTGATAGGACAAAATTTGATGAAAAAACTCGACGGTTACTTTCTCAAGAGTTAACAAATATGGAACGTTTACATCATCCACATATAATACGTGTTTATGAAGTACACGAGGTTTTACAACGATGGCATCTAGTCATGGAATATGCTCCAAAGGGTGAACTTAATTCACATTTAAAGAGATCTGGTCGACTAGATGAAAAAACAGCCAGGAATTATTCTTCCCAGATACTTTCAGCTCTCGACCATTTAGTAAGTTGTCTGGAAGCTTTTTCGTTTGAAAATATCAACTTACATGTTTAATAGACCTTTTTTCAGCTTTGAAGAGTGATAATATTTATTTCCAGGATGACACTGTTGATAGTTAGATTTCTGGTGACCATCTGAGTCACATAATTGATACCTCATAAAAAATTTTCACAGAAAACTATTTCCCGATAAGAATTCCTATTATACTGAATTGCAGTTTGATATGCACTACCGAGTTGAGATATTTTGCTTTAGTTTACTAATTCTTCTTGTTTATAATTAAAGAAGTCGGACAACTGCATTTTGATTGATGACAATCATTTTTAGAAATAAGTTTTCACTTGGTACACAACACTTAATCAAAGTGGTTTCAATATCCGTTTCTCTTGCTTCTTATGTCATACCACTTCCCCAATTTGAAAATCCTATAAGATTGATATTCAGATACTTCAAGAGAATAGACTCAGTGAGCTGGAGTACAACTGTTCATTCTTTTTTGTGAATCAACTAGAATCAGTCAGTCAGAAGATGACAGGGTTGACTTTCATATTGGAATCCTGATACTCTGGAACCTTATATATTGTTTGATATTTCATGAATCATGATTATTCCTTAAATGAAGCTTCGAAAGCGTTAATTACCCTCTTTTTACCCTGCAAATAAAATTAAGCAAGGTATCTGTAATTTGTTCAACTTCAGTTAAGTAAATAATATGATTTTGCATTAGTGGGTATTTCTTACTGCCCACTTCGAGGTTATAAGTTCAAATATTTGCATCACCTAGTTGCGTAAATTTAAACAAATCTGTTCTAGAACTTCAGCTGCTTTCTTTAATGACTGAAAATTCTTTTTTAAGTACAGCATTGATAAGATTTTTTCATATAAATCGAAATACCCCTATTTATTCGGTTTTTGAAAGATTTCATTTATATAGCTTTGACTCAATTTGAACAGACTATATGGTATAAAGTAGGGAACGAGCTGAACATCAATGTACTGCCTCAATGTGTTTGGTTCGATATTTCTGTATATTAAATTGACATGAGGATGCTGTTTTTAACATTTCACTTACTCACTACCTAAAAAGCAATACAACAAATTTCCATATATTGGATTTCTTTGAAACTGGGTGAGCTGTTGTCCTTCTGCATAATCTCTATCTATTGAAAACATGAAATATATCTGCGAGTCTGAGTGAATACAGTTTGAAATGATGCTTATTACCATGTTGGCTAAAATAAGTATGTTTCTGTCATTTCTCTTCATTAAACGTTATAGAACTGAAAAAGATGACCCACATCACCGCCAAACTCTGGGATAAGTGAATCATTTCTTCTTTCTTTGAGTCATTTGATCTAGCTATTAGTTATACTTCATTCTGGAATAGTTAATCATTACAATAGTGTGATTAGAAGAAATCATCTTGGTATTCACTATCATTTGACTGTATGAGATAGCCGTAGTTTGGCAGACTAGTATTTACACTGGGTGATGACTGAACGTGGAACGAAAATGTAGACCGAGGCCGGATTCGAACCAGCAACCACCAGGTTACCGGCCCTGTGCTCTACCAACTGAGCTATGAGGTCCAACTACTGACCGATATTCACCGATGTAAAACTTGTGATTTCTTTCAAGCAAAGTCTTTGTCTAGTGGTCGATGAAGAGAAAAGATCATTTCAGTAATTTTTATCGGATCAGATATTCTCTATAAAAAGCAAACTCAGATTATGGTGACACGTGCCAAGCAGCAAATGTACAACAATCTCGTATTGAACTAAGCAGTTATCTGTACAGATCAGTTTTGCATATCATAAACGAAGAAGAATTACGAAAACTTCGTCGATAGATTGATTAGCTAATGGCATCAGCTACTTTCCACCCTTATCTCTTTTTCGACCTTCGTTACTTACGCACTGGAAGAGGGAATATGTGAGCCATGTACAGAAGCTATCGAAATTGCTAGGTGCAGGTAAGGAAGCTGTTTATGTGATTATACAGTGTAAACGCTATCGCCAAGCATCAAAACACCAAAGAAAGAGTTCTGTAAGAGTGAGTAATGCATTTAAAAGCCAAGCGAATCCTGTATGCTTATTTCAGGTGTCTAATCAGTGATGTGCTACAAACTGAGGTGTCTAAAATTACTTCCTGCATGGAATTTCTCACTGATTATCATATTGAACCACTCTCTCTTGGCATATGGGTTCCATGAAAAGCCACCTCAATATTATTACCCCAAGCTTCCTTTTGAATTATGAAAAACAAAACACTTTATCTGAAGTTGTATTGAAGATTATAACTAAACTTTGTCGCTAGAAGTTTAATCTAAGCGAACATACCATATTCAAAAACATCATTCACAGTAACTCCAATAAGGAGAGTTTTCACTCAGCATGGCCAGAAAGGATAAGCAACAAGGAACTCTGGCAACGAACCAATTAAGAACCTATCACTCAACAAATATGCAGAAGGAAGTGGAGATGGATTGGGCATACACTGAGAAGGCCGACTGGGGACATCACGCGCCAGGCCAGGCCCTTGAGTGGAACCCAGATGGAAAGCTACGAGTTGGGCGTTCGAGGTGAGAGTGACATGGAGAAGATTGTGTGAGGAAGAAACGAGAGCTTGTGGGCTGTCGTGGAGCGAGATTCAAAAGATTTCAGAGAAGAGAGTGCACTGGAGACGTTCTATTGAAGCCCTATTTTCCACTAGGAACCCAAGGGACAAGAATAAAAAATAATAAAATGGCTTACTTGAAACACTGATCTCAAGTAACGTGAATCTGTTCATCTTGTCTATGTTTCAGAAATTGAGCAAGCACTTCTAAATCAAACAGATTCTCTATCAAGCATAGTCGAATAAATAAGAGAAATATTGGTGAATAAATCCAAAAAAGATCTCAAAGCTCTACGACAGCGGACAACCGATGAGATCATTGAGAAGCTTCTCACTAGCTGAAGAAGCACTTTATAAGCGGGTTAATTTAAAAAGGTCCAACTGGCAACATTTAAAATACTTAGAAGCTATACAAGCTTTATTATCTTCTAATACAGTGCAAGTGTCGATAATTACTTATCTTGTCTCTAGAAGGCTCTATACATGAAAATGTAATCCAAACCATGAGCTATTATTGAAAACATCCATATTAGGTAACCAGTAAGGTTATTAAACACCTTTCAGGAGAATTTAGGATAGCTGTGAAAACTGCCTACAAACTTTTTATGAAATCAATAGTCTAACATCATCACCGTTTTTTCCGACAGATTTTTTCAAACTCCTCTGCATTGAACCACGTCGCAGGACGTTTTAAATCATAAAATAATGAACAAGATTTGAAGGTTTTTACAGTCATGAACGTCGACTATTAGAAAACATCAACAAAGTAACCTTTACCAGACTCATGAGCTAAGCGTACATGCATCTCAGTGATGTTGTAACAACTGAAATTAAAACAGGACTTATTAATATGAATACGAAGGTTTGATATGTGAACGAGTTTAAAGGCTACCGCACAAACGATTAAAATCGACAATTAGGCTTTCTTATTTAGGCTGACAAAGGCAGATGATCATAAAATGTAGAAGTTTAATTGGTTATTTCAATTGTAGCTAGGGTGGCTTTTAAATTCATACGTGATATGCTACTAATGTAGTATAGTAAGCTCTGATTCTACTTGTTCTAGTTGTCAATAACAATTGAATTCGGCTGCTGTTACTTTCAAGATTCATTTGCAATTTTTGAGTTAAGATATTATCTTCTTGAATGTTGAATCAATGTCGCTAACGATATTATGTAAATATTTTACAGTATGTAATCATCATCATTATCTTTATAATGATGAATGAAAGATAAATAAATATACATGCATAAATACCAAGTAATCAGCAAACAGGTTCCTGTATCATTGTTTCTAGCTCTAATTTCCTTATATTGAAAAATATGTACTCCAAAACTCTCACTAAGCAACTTTTCAAACTATTAAGTGGTGCGTTCGCGAGAGCGGAGTCATTATTATACATATTATATACCTAAGGGGTTTGTCTTTCCCTATCAGAAATTAGTTGTGTTTGTTTATTTACATCTAGGTAGCATGGATTGTTTACTACACACCACAGTATTCAGGAAGATTACTCGGTGTTTACTGTAAGTATTTTCTTGCTCAGAATATATAAAGCCTTCCCAGTTTTTTCAATAAATTTCCAACTGGACCAATCACAGTTTATCTATCGTTTTTCAAATGCAAATTACAAAAAAATGAATTAAATAATCGGAAAATGTTTTTCTTCACTGAAATACCCTTTTCATTATGACACTTGATCACCGATAAGGCCTTAACTTCTAATATTTTCACTGCTGTATCATGCAATATCAGATGATCACATAACCGACGTCATTAAAAAATATGAGTATTCAGATGACTCAACGAACTCATAGGGAATCTCTTAATGCAACAAGAATTTTCTTAACAAGTTCGCATAAACAAGACGACAATATACTTCTTTTTCACTGTTTACTGGATAACGTAAGGTTCTATAGTAATATGTCAAGGAAATTAGGATGAAACTACTATTTCGTTTCTTCTGGTTTTCGATAGTTCTTCATAGAAAATCACTTCATGTGAAAAGAATCAATTATATAGTTGTGTCAGACAGAGAGGAGGAAAAGCTATTCGTTAAATTAACACACCACTGTTGGTATCAAATGGACCTGAATAATTTCTAAGCAGATAAATATATTTGTATCTTTGTCAACCTTTACATTAAAATTATAGTATTATGCTTTATGCAAGCACACAATTATTTTCAATATTGAGTTACAGTTTTTAATTTTATACCAGTGGCAAACATTCTACCACTTTCTTGTACAATAGAATTACTTACATAACCTCTTCAAAAGAAATTTAAAATATAGATATTCATTTCAAGAAGTCCTCAAAATTAATTGTCTCTTTTTTTTTTTGTTGTTGATTGTATGTTGTAATTAAATTAATTACAATTGATAGTGAGTATTAGACTGTTTTATTGTGTTGCATTTTTGTTTTCAAGTAAACAACATTTTGTGAAGTGCGTAGCATAAGCATGAAATGCAATAAGATGGTTTTTGTGTGATCGATTTCGCTAGTGGATTGAATTAGTCAAAGAATCAATGGGAAGTTGTTTTTTTTTATTTATTGTTTCATAGGAATTCTAATTTATGCACACTTGAATTTAGGTAGATTCTAGCTTGGAATATACAAACTTAATTGTAAGTATATCACAATGCTCTTATTGAACTGGATTCCGTTACGTTTCAGCTTTTATTAGTTCGCAATGTAACGTATTTATCACTGAATGTTATTAGCGTGCATCGATTTTTATTTCTGACTTTGATGACTGAAAAACTGGTGGAATTACATTCAAACTTAAAGACTGAGTTGACGCTTTTCAGTAATCTTGAATCATAGTAGAACAGCCATTCAGTGTACACCTTGAATTTCAGTGCATCTTTAGGCAATGTTGTCTTCTTGGAGAAAGTTACGTCACAAAGTGATAAGTTGGGGAACTACTTAATTTATCCAGTAACATGAAGTATCTGATTAGTGATTATCACGTCAACTGGTATTGTTTTTTGAACAAAAAGGTGTACAATCCAGATACAAATCTCTAACTCTTATTTTGTGTTCATTATACCCTACACTCCAGGTTAGAAAGAATTGAGATTAAACTGGAAATACGTGATTTACCTCATTTTACCATTACAGATAAAACTATATATCAGCTGTATATCCTTATTGAAAATTGATTTTTTATACATATATATTATGGGTGCATGTCTGACTTCCATGAAAAGACTTTTCCAATGTCATGAAGCCTCAGTTTTTCTTCCAAGCAGTTCAATTACTCGATAAGACGTTTCTTTTAGTATATGTTGGTATTGGTATTGTTTGTCTTCCTTGTAGCATCAACGATGACAGCATGTCTTCGTTCCTATGGGACGTCTGTGTCACATGATATACGACGTAGTTGATGCAGATATTGTTTTCTCCTACCACTTTTGTATGAGTACGCAGTTTCACGATACCTTTTCTCGCGTTCATAACTTTTACCAGCTATCACAGCAGTTCATGTATGAACAGATTGAATTTATTCTCACGTCAACCATTGTTTCTGCTGGTGAACATATGCAGCTGTCAAAAATCATCACAATCATGTTTCCCAGTTTCTGTTCTTCTAGAAGTCTTTAGTTGATTATAGCTAGATGGTATCCATATTGGTGACTAGCAGTGGAATCCAGGCTGCGCGTTCGGTCCGTTCGGGGCTCGTCAGCTGGAAGTACCTTCACCCCAGTGAGTGATGTTCCCACTGAAGCTCGAGTTCAATGCTCACCGCTTTAAACGCCAAAGCGTTATCCACTAGGTCTTAGGAGGGTAATAACTACCCCTTGTGCAACAGGTAGATATAAAATGGGGAATTACAAGTATTTTACAACCACAGACGATACCCGTTGTACAAGAGGTGGATCTCGTGCCCCAGTGGCCTAGTGATTAACACTTTGGCGTTTAAAGCCATGGGCAACGGGTTCGTGTCTCAGTGGGAACAACATCACTCACTGGGGTGAAGGTACTTCCAGCTGGCGAGTCCCAGACGGACGAAACGCGCGTCCTGGATTCCACTGCCAGTAACCAAGATGAATGTAACATGATGAATATCCGGCAGTATGGAGGCATCTGGATAGGAACCCATCTGCTAACAGAGGTCGAGCATTTTGACTCTGTATAGCAATGGGTAATTATGAGTATCAAACAATAGCTAGATGGTCGTCTGTAAAATTCCTGTGCTCAATATAAGTTCCATTCCTGTATATTAGTTGTTTTTTGCCAAATATCGTATTCAATAGCTTTATCTTATCAAAAAAAGTCAACACCAGTTTACTGTGAAGATACAGCAAGTGTTAACAGAGTGACAAAGCCTATTACGGTACATCCAATCTAGAAGTATAGAATAATTCAAGAGTTCAGTCACGCCCGTGGATGAACTGCTTAGTGGTCAAGGTTATTGGTCATCTGTTGTGTAACCAGACAACACAGTAATTTAACTCAACGTTGTTTCTATTGTTTACTTTGAATAGGACGGGGTTTTTCATCAGAGTATTTGCATGATCCTTAACCTTGGTTTGTTAGTAGAATAAACACAGTGATGTGGCCACTGAATTTAGTATTATGATGTCAAAGTGTATTGGGTTAGAATTTTCGAAAGGCTGTTGATTTTCAATATGATACAAAACCTAGGGATTCTACTTTCTCATGAGTATCTTAGAATTTTCTGAAAACAAACTATGTTTCATGTTTCTTATTAGCTCATATTTCATATAAATATAACATCAGATTTATCAGTCTAAAGATGTGCATACATTACAAGTTACTGAGGCAAAAATCTGTTTTGTTTGATTGAACCAGTATAAAGTGGTGCTTGTACACAGAGAATGAGTTATAAGAAGCATACAAACGGTGTTTTTCTTTTGTTATCTAGAGGTTTCAATGTAGATAACTCTTACTAATTAAGATATTGCTTATAAGGTATGCAACTCAGTTATTCATTTCATATACACATGTAAGCACATACCTGCACACACACACACACTAACTCAAGTCTACAGAAATAGCACTTAAGTGATGTATTTTATCTTGTTCACTTGAAAACAAAAGTTAGCTAAACTGTTGTTTATTATATATAGATCAGGTGGAACATTCACAACTTGCGTTCGATGAGTTTTTAAAAAGAATGCGAAGAGTGAGCATTATGTTATAAACCCACTATGTATATTGTTATTAGTGCGTAACTAACTAACTGCATGTATTCACGTAGACAATCTTGTCCGTTTTATTACTGCATAGTTTACATAAACTTGAAAACTTAAAACGATTATTAATTTTGAAGATTCATACAAAGTTGTATAGTATTCATTGACAAACCAAATCGGATTGCAATTTATTACGTAAGATTTCGTTGCAACAGTACTGACATAAACTTCACTTTGATGAGCAAGGGCAGGAATGAATGCTAACTGTCTGAAGGCGATCGGTGGAAAGCCCTGAACCCAAGTCTCGTGCTTGTTGACACTCGTCAGCAGGGCGTATCTGCAACCTCAAGGGAACTGGTGTCTCCTGTAGAATTCCAGCCCACCTCACCAAATACTTCACTCAGAGACATTACCGCTGAGTTATTCGGGGCGCGACTGACCCCTTCTATAACTGCATGACATACATTGAATGGTCACTGGAGGTGAAGGAATTTCGTGTTGTCTAGTCCTGGCAACGAACCAACCAAGAACCTATCACTCAACAAATATGCAGAAGGAAATGGAGATGGATTGGGCATACACTGAGAAGGCCGACTGGGGACATCACGCGCCAGGCCAGGCCCTTGAGTGGAACCCAGATGGTAAGCTACGAGTTGGGCGTTCGAGGTGAGAGTGACATGGAGGAGATTGTGCGAGGAAGAAACGAGAGCTTGTGGGCTGTCGTGGAGCGAGATTCAAAAGATTTCAGAGAAGAGAGTGCACTGGAGACGTTCTATTGAAGCCCTATTTTCCACTAGGAACCCAAGGGACAAATATATTATAATAGTCCTGAGTGCTAACTGAATTCCATCGATCATTTTGCAATGTGGCCATTAAGCTAGGAGGCTCACCATCGCTAGTATAGTGACCACACTGCAAAATGATCGATAGAATCCAGTTAGCACTCAGGACTAGACAGCATGAAATTGGTTGCTCTCCAATAACCAGTCAATGAGGAATGACAAATACTTTCTTAAAATTGATTTGTTCTCAGCCACATAAGGGCTGATGAAAACATGACTTTAGAAGAGATTAAAGCCTAACCTGCTTCATTTTTTTCGGACATGAAATATTGTTTGAACTATGTAATTCACAACAGTTTATGTACACTAGATAGATTATGCACCCTACATATTATGTGGAGACTTAGTAAAAATATCCGGGTACCCAAGCTGAAGAAGGCGAGGTGAGATTAAGTCTGGAAACCTATTGCTTGAAAGCTGAGTGTTTAAGTTTAAAGCCATATTTCCGTTATTATAGAAACGGTATCTTGAAATAAATCCAGTAGTGAAAAAATATAATGCGATGTAGTAAAACTCTTTAGAAACTTTTCGTGCAGTAAGATAGACAGTTACTAAGTTCTCGGAGAGATTTTGTTGATAAAGTGTCAGAAATACATATCTTCCCGTCGCTATTTTGACTTTGTTCTTACTAAGGAGTTTGATGATCCATGAACTATGCACGTGGTTATGAATTAATGCGCAACAAATTTTTAGATAATACTGGAGCTTTCTAGCTTAAAATGAGGATGACTGTACTGCGATTTTTTCCAAGCTTTCATATTATAACGTAGACGTCTGGTTACCAATGTTGAATGGAAGCAATCGGTAGGAAGACCTACTTGACCGAGGTTTCATGCTTGTTGGCACTCATCAGCTTGGCGTATCTGCAGTCTCAAGGGGACTAGTGTCCTCCATGAAATTCGAACCCAACTCACCTTGAAATGCATTTAGAGACATTACCAGCGAGCTATTTGGTCTCCGATTAACCTCCTGTAGGACTGGATTAGGTACATTTATTAGTCAGTGGTGAGCAACCAACTTCTTGTAGACTAGTCCTGAGGGATGACTGAATTCTGTAGATCATTTTGCAATTTGGCCATCAAGCTATAAGACTAAGCATGATGGTGCACTTTAATAGATGCAGGTTAGTTATAAACAATCGACAGTAAGCCTTAGACCTATGTTTTGTGCTTGTTGGCACTCTTCACTGACTTTGGTAATATCGTTGACACTAAGCTTTTTATAGATTTCGTCCTGATCTCATCAGGTGTAGTGGTGAAATGTTTTGCAGTGAAATATCAAACGCAAATGAATATTGGACTATTATAACAAAACAAATTATATTTCTGTCAAATAATACTGACCGAGACGGTACATGATTTATTAACATCCTATCCAGTGTCAGTATAATTCCATCTTGAATAGGTTCATCTGATATAGTATACATCAATGCATTATCATTTTCTAGATGAAATTCCGAATGCGAATTGGTGCTTATGATCATTTCTAAATGATGACATAGCTTGTTTGTTTCCTTTATGTGGCTCCACTACTTTTTTATTTTCATGGTAGTACAATTTTCCAAAGGTTTGGAATTAGTGATAAGTCAGTTCTATTACTTAGCATCAAACAGTTGAGCATTGATCTTCGGCACACGTTACATACGGCTGTTTCGAAGAGTCGTCTTTTACTGAAACGAGTGGTTTTTATTACTGAATAAAGCTATCTAAGAAATCACTGGAGAATAATTCACCAATTTATTACAAAACGATTTCTTAAAACATTTCACGGGATGAAACCAGTCAGATTCCTGCATACGGTGAACCTCTTGATTGCATGTTGGGGTACAATGGTTCATAGGTGTCCACAAAGTTCCATCTAACTGTGAGGTACATTGCTATTGCCATGGGGCTGCTGGTTCGAACCCTACTGTGGCCTAGATTTCCATTTCATCTTCAATCATCATCCAGTATTATTACAATATCATGAGTGACTAGGCATAGGTTATTCCACCGATTTGGTCTTGAATGTCATAAACTTGAGAATACTCTCTCCAATGCGAGTTGTGAATAAAAATAGTACTACTAATGAATACAACAGCTTTTAAGGCATAAATAATCGAAAAACTTTTACAGTAATGCCAAACTACTTCACGGTTCCCTTTATTTTACGCTAGCTCTTCGACTGATACCAATCCCAGATGAGAACTAGTTTCTGAGATACTTTATTTGCCTTCATAAAGTATCGCTGTGTGTATAGACGTATAAATTTACCTTCGGATTACTAATAATGTAGTCTCTTTTTTTAGTTTTCACTATTGTGAACTATTGCTTCCTCCAGTTGCACTATTCTGTCAATCAAAAAATAACTTGAAAAACAAGAGGACTTATATGAAGTCAGATGTATATGTACGCGAGTAAGAAAACATACACAGTGTACACACTCTATATACGTTTTAAGAAACAAGATTATAAGACATGTAATCTAAGCGAATGACTGATCAGTGAAAAATGAGAGTCCATTAAAAAAATCATGCTTTTAGTATCATTGATAACATTATTTTAGAACCATGGGAGTATTTATTTATACTGCAAAAATGAGGTCAATTACATTTAGTTAGTGGTCTGTTAACCGACTATTCATGCATACATTAGTAAAGTGTTTAGTTCCAGGTCGACTTGGGGATAATTCGCTATAACATATTCATTTTTCATTTTGATAGCTTTAAATTTCCAGTTGAAATAATATAACAAAAGTAAAAACAGTGAATTTTCATAATGTTTTTTATAATTTCAAACTAATACACTTTGAACAATGGAAAAACAGAAATTTGCAGAATAAAATGAGCTCATTTTATTTCATGACCTTTCATCAGCTGCAAATACCCTACAATTGAATTGAAGCATTAGTAGTAATAATGGCATAGTATACTTTAAATAAGTGGAAATAAATAGAGATCTGAAATTTAGGATTAAAAATAGTGAGTCAAGGAAACGCTGGATTAATGGTCGCAAACCGTCAAAATCAATGGCAATTTACATCTGATGAGATAGGAAATTCTGGAGCTGTGGAGAGTGGAGAGCAACAAACAGATAGGGTTGTTAAAGAGCCAGTATGTAACGCAGTTAAGTGGAAAAATGTTAGATTTAGTGGCTAACAGTCAGTAAGTAATTAATAAAGATGACGCAGTCAAAAAAAAAACTATATATAAATATACATATGCAAAAAATTATCTACAGTTACCAAGATAAAGAAAGGTTAATTACAGCTTCCTTCTGAGTACATAGGTGAGGTTGAAAATGTTCGGTGGTGAGGGCTTCCACATACAGTAATAAAGATGACGTTCTTTGTTGATTGACTATCCTGAAGGACTGAGAAACATCTATTTGATGTCTTGTTTCCATCGGGTACCTGGTGTTTGCGCTGGTAAAGACATTGCTACCTATCAGAATATGCTTATATAATCGATTAGACACCTTTCTTTTGGTCCTTCCTATGTACTTGTAAATCTCTTTAGTCTTGCACTGTTCATATTTGTCGAGGGAACTAACTGTATGACATTTCCAATACACTTTGTTCGCCATTCGAATATGTTTTATGCTGAGGATGAATATGATATTTTTTCGATGTATTCTCTTTGCAGTTGATCTCTAAGGGTCAGGATGTTATCATGAAAATAAGTATATTATGCCTTTGCGTATCTCCTTAAATATAGTTACATAAATGCAGGGAGTTGTGGTTATTACTTTGACTTTTCGAGTACATATCATTGGGTCACAACGTTGATTATTCCCAGCTTCACCTACTGACGTTTGTTCTCAATACGATGTGTGTTCTGGAGCACGAAACTGTCTGCAGTTTGTATATAGCTTGTTCACCTTTACCACTATCGGATTTAGCACCTTTATTTCACACTATGCATACGCCAGCTTAAATATTTCAAATCAGGCATGTGATAGACTGCTACTGGAGAGACTAACAAAGCCTAGAATGGGGAATGGTTCTAACGAATGACGCTAGAAATCGATCTGGTGATACCTAGAAATAAGTGAAGATTTTTGTAATTTAACCGGATTAAGGCAACAGAAACTTCTTTTACGACATTTACTAATCAGTTTTGACTGAAAGAGGTGTTAAGAATAAGCACTACGAGGCTGAATAAAGTTAGCAATAAACATGTACTCAAAATTGTTTGCTGTTCATTGGTCCCGTCAACTGAAATTTGTCCATGAGAAATATGTCTTACATTCAACAGTTTTCCCTCAGACTGTTAAACTGAATCAGCAAGTTGACGTAACAATGATTCTTATTAAAGTTAATCATACATAACTTGTATGAGTTTGATGTAGGCGAACATGCATAACTGAGGTCACATAATAAATATCAAGGATTTACATTAAAACTGTTTCATTCTGCTTCTTTCCTACTGATTATTGTACATTCTGTATTCTTTGCCTTCCAACTCATTTGGGTTACATAATAATGTAACTTTAGGAATATTTTTAATTAAAAGCATTCGCTATAAAATGTGCATCCGTATTAGATGCATATTTCCCACTTGAACTCATTCCGTCATCTGCAGTAAACTCACCAAAATAATTAATCGTATGGTCGGTAGGTGATGAAGATATCTTGGTCCTATAGTTGTTATGCTTTTGATTGAGGCTGTTTTAGATAGCCACGGTTTGTCAGACTGGTTACAAGGTATTCGACATTCCTCCCTCCTCTAATTCAGCTTAATTTGGATTGGGATGAGTTTTGACTGGGTAGCTAGTGCGATCATAATGAACAGACAGTTACATACCAACCATTCACATGACAGTAGATCAAAACCCTCAATGATTGAAGTGAGCAGTAAACTTATCAGTTGTTGAAGCTCATGACTGACAACCACAAAGCTGTTGTTTCGAATCCTACTGCTACCAAGGTGTTAATTTCACCTCCATTCTTGGCTCAGCATTTTGTTTTTAGTTGACGAAGACACCAATGAAATGCAAGATCTTGTAAACCTTTTAAACTAGCTATCCTGAAATGTAATGTAGTTGAGCATTAATTAGGTTGAAACTTCAGTCTTCCTGACTCAACGTTCTTTCAATATTGCTTCGTTTACAAGGTTTTTCTTATTTTAGATTGAAACGGTCATTTTTTGCTGATCAGTTGCAGATACTTTATTAAAAACAGCTTCCCACGCAGATGCTTAGTGGTGAATTTTTCAGAAAATTGTTGATTACGGATCTCTTTAAACCAGTTTGTAACAGGGAAGGAATTCTAATGACAGTCACTTAAAGGCAGAGATATCATTTAAGAATCTTACAATAAAACATATAAGAGAATAGTATTATTTCCAATTAGATCGTCTTCAGACTTTATATATATATATATATATATATATATATATATATATATATATATATATCCAATGCCTTTTGTTGATATTCCGCTAACAACGTAAGACGCTGATTCCAATGATAGGATATGCCCAATCTAAGGGATAAAAAGTATGGAAGGGAATCACGTGAGACATTAGGCACACCAAAACGCACTTAAAAGGTACGTAGATGTAACTAGTTTAAAGTGTCACTGCCTCAAATGAAGAAAGTGATTCAGTTAACTTAGTGTTTCTAAAAATCAGACTTGATAAGCAAGCTGCATATTATCTTATGGAAAATTGTATGTAACAATAAATCAAAATATTATAAGTCTGAATAACATATTCCGATTCTTCTTTATCCTATGGAATTTATATCTTGTATTGCTTACAAGTCATGTAACGATTACTTGTTCCTAACTTAATACAAATAAATAAAACTAAAAATCACTTCTCATATTGTAGTGGGTGTCGCTGATGAGAATGGATCTAAGTAGTATATGTTGAGAGGGTGACAGAAATCATAGGGAATTACCGGCAATGGGTAAGGATTCCGAGAAGAGGAACACAAGAGACAAGGCAGGCGTGTGAAGAGCAAATCAAGAAGGAAGCAGAAGAGGAAATGAAGCATATTTTTCAAATGATGGTTTTAGTGTAAGTTGTACCATATTTAAGGACTACTGTTCCACTCGTTGGCAATAAACATTTGTTTCCTGCATACCTGTCTTTTGCTTCTTTCAAATGGTGTCGCTGCTTTTGGACGTGATGAAGAATCTGTGGCCTGCAGAGTTCGAGGATAGAGACATCAAGGTCTTCTTCAGGGACTTCGAGTCGGTCACGGAGCTGGTGGGTGTCTGGTATCCAGGAGCGATGCAGTAGTATTCGGCACGTTGCTGAGGAGTAGAGTGAGAGCTGAAGCTGAATAAACTACTTCGACAAGCAGTTCCCACGTTGAATGAGGAGTCGCAGGAGCAGTTGCCGGCTGCACAGTTCACCGAAAGTGTCCCGAATGCCATCGCCCAGCAGCTACGACTAGTCAACACAGCCCAACCCATTGACATTAGTGAGATGGCCAAGGTAACCAGACAGTTGATGGGTACAGCAGTAGCTGCAGTGGAGTCACCAGAGGTAAATAACTGGAAAAAACATAACGACAACCTTCAGGAAGAGATAGCTGGACCTCAAATGAACATCAACAGACAGGGTAAATACTTTGCATGCGGAAAACCTGGACACTGGAGAAGAAATTGTCCGGAGAGGAGAAAAAGAAACCGTTTTGAACGATATAATATGAGTTCTTTTTTTCCAACTAGACTGGATATTGAAGGAGCCATAGATAGGGGTGCTGTGTATGCTAGAATGTGAATAAATGACACTAGAACAGGAATAGTGGCGACGAAGTATGGGTCGTTCACCACACAGGAAAACAGTGAGGTAGCAGAGATTAAGGTATCAAGAGCACCATACCCAGAAGCGCCAAACATCATGAAGTTGGTTAAGAAATATGACACATTACTCACGGGAGATAGAGACCCCTAGGAATACTGTGACAAGGTTCAGCATGAAATCCCAGTGATAGATCAAGCAATGACAACATTTATAACACGGCGAATACCATATCACTTGGAAGAAGAAGTTGGGCGCCAAGTTTGGGAAATGCCAAACGAAGGTATTGCTGAAGAGGCTGATAGCCCATACGGTTCGCCAGTGCTTTTGGTAAGAAAGTCAAATGGGAAATATAGGTTCTGCATTGATTTCCAACAGTTAAATAGCATAACACAACTGAAGCCATGTGCCATGCCAACGGTACCTGAAACACTGGATAGTCTGCAGAATGCAAACATATTCAGTTTTAGACCTGCGATCAGGCTACTGGCAGCTACCAATAAAAGAAAGCGAGAAAACAGCATTTGTTGTGGGCAAGAAGCAATATCATTTCAGACAAATACCATTTGGTCTTACAGGCCCACCAGTCACACTTAGGCGGTTGATGATGTTGCTGAAGAATTTAGGGAACGTAGAGGTGTATGGTGGCGACCTGGTGGTGTACAGTCGGACGGAAGCAGAACATTTAGAACACATGGAAGCTGTTTTAAGACGCATTGGCGAGTTTGGACTTCTCATGACTAAGACAAAATCTAAGGTATCCACGAAGAGTGTGACGTTGCTAGGACATAAAGTTGGAAAGGGTGAAATGAAACCACTGCCTGAGAAAATTCTGACAGTTAAAACCATGTCAGTGCCGAATTCCAAGAGGAAACTGCGACAGTTCTTGGGTAGAGCAGAATTCTTCAGTCGGTTCCTCAGAAAGTCCAATGAGATAGCAGCACCTTTATGTAAGTTACTTGGCAACCCAAACTTTATGTGGACGGAGGAGGCATGGAAAACGTTTGTTCACATCACGGAACTCCTGAATCACCAGGAAAAGACTTTAAAACTACCAATAACCGGAGAGCCATTCATCGTGCCCACTGATGCTAGTGATTATGGAATAGGCGCAGTTCTTCGACAGACTGAAGGAGTAGTGGATTATGCGAAGCGTGTCCTGACATCTGCAGAACAGAAATATTCCACAGTTGAAAAGGAATGTCTCGCGATATTTTGGGGGTTGGATAAATGGAGATGTACCTCCTTGGTCAACGATTCCATATTGAAACTGAGCACAAATCCCTACAGTGGCTTAAGACAAGGAGAGACCTCAGAGGAAAATTATCACGTTGGATGTTACGACTGCAAGAGTACGATTTCACAATCGGTCACGTGGAAGGGAAAGAAAACTGGTTGGCAGACTTCCTATCAAGATCAGACGAAGAAAATGAACTACCTGAGACCGCATACGGTGTACGTGCAGTGGAACGGGACCCATTAAGACTTATTCACCTTCAGAAGTCGGATCCAATTCTGAATGCTGTGATAAAAGCCATAACTGAAGGAAAGAAGGCGAACCAGTCTTCCATGGTGTCACCACGTGAGTAATGCAAAAGTCAGGAGTAGAGTTTTAAGGAGAAGAGGTAAGTCGGTTTATGAGGTTATGAACCTTCATCGACTGAGATGGTCGAGACACGTATTACGTATGTCTAGTCACCGATTGCCTCGTCACACAATGTTGGCTGAGATGGCCAGACTAAAACATGGCACCAATGTATGAAGTCTCTGACTGTTGGTTTGAGCCATGTGGGTTGATGCAGACTGGGTGGTTGGGTTCCGCAGGTCATGAGGAACCAGTGGTTGGAGACTCTAGGGGATATGAAGACCGATGTCAGTGGCTCAGATGTATGCATACATTATCCTCATTTTAACGCTGCTATACCGAATCTCACCATTTTGTTATTCTTCGTTTCTCTCTTTTCGTACTTTATATTTCTTTTGACTGCATTCTCTTATCTTCATCTTGCACCTGACTGCCTTTTTACTTGATGTACTGATATGAGCTGTGGCAACTCGGACCGTTACTCAGTAATGCCTGGTCCTAGGTTGATCTGGATGGATGGATGGATGGAAAATAAAAAGTTTACAAAGTTGTTGATGCAGAAAGAACGCCTACAGATGAATACTTATGGAATGTTGACGTGGCGAGAAAACGACGGGAGCTTGTTGGCAGTGATTCCGAAATGTCTACGCGACAAAATGATACAAGAATGCCACCAGTTAGCTCACACAGATGTCTCACGGACAGCTGTTCTTCTCAGACAAAGTTCATACTGGCCAGGTATAAGAGGAGATGTTGCCAAACATGTGCTGGGTTGTCCTCATTGTCAGCTGATGAAAGGTGATCGGTATGTTCGGCCGCCGCTTCAGTCGATTCCAGTGGAGGCAGTTGGTGACCTGTGGCCTGTGGACATAATGGGACCATTTCCGCAAACATCTAGTGGCAACCAATACCTGTTGGTGATGGTGGAGCATGCTACACGATGGATAGAGGCTGTCGCAATTCCGGATTAACGCGCGAAGCCAGTGACCACAACGGTGATGCGGCATATTGTCGCAGATCACGGTGTGCCGAAAATGATGTTGACCGACCAAGGTCCTGTTTGGAGCAGCTTGATATCAAGAGGATAAGAACGACGCCGTACCACCCGCAGACTAACGGCCTAATAGAATGGAATAACTGTACACTTAAGGAGTGGCTGGCTTCGAAAGGAGGAAATTGGGAGACAGAACTGCCGTGAATATCATTAGTTCATCGTGCCCCGGTACAAGGAATGACCAAGAAGTCGTCGTTCCAATTGATGTAAGGCAGGAAACCAGGGCTCCCACTACATAGTAAGACCTGTTCCCAACAACAGCCGTGGAACGTGACTAGATTGAGAAATGAGCGGAAACAGGCAATCAGAAATGTGGGACGCAAACAGAAAGCTGATGCTGAAAAATCTGAACAGATAGAAGGAAGTAGATGGAATCTGTTTGAGGTCGAAGATCAGGTGAAATGTAAAGAAGGAGAATATACGTCAGGAGGTGGATATGGTAGAAGGAAACTACTACCGAAGTGAGAAGGATCATGCATCATTACCGAGAGACGCAGTTCAGCTTATCCCATCAAAAAAGGGACAAAGAGAAAAGAGTAAACGCCAGCCCACTTCAAGAATGGAAGAAGACGAAGCAGTGAACGAACACCAAGAGGAAACAGCACCAAGGCGATCAATACGGTTGCAAGCCCTAAATTTTAAGGGTGGAATGAGTGTAGTGTGAGTTGCTGATGAGAATGGATCTAAGTAGTATATGTTGAGAGGGTGACAGAAATCATAGGGAATTACCGGCAATGGGTAAGGATTCCGAGAAGAGGAACACAAGAGACAAGGCAGGCGTGTGAAGAGCAAATCAAGAAGGAAGCAGAAGAGGAAATGAAGCATATTTTTCAAATGATGGTTTTAGTGTAAGTTGTACCATATTTAAGGACTACTGTTCCACTCGTTGGCAATAAACATTTGTTTCCTGCATACCTGTCTTTTGCTTCTTTAAATATAACCTTGAAGTTAGTGAGTCTTGCAAAACCGCAAAACGAATATACAGTAAGAAGTTAGCATGAGTCATTCTACGATAGATATACAATTTTTAAATCCTCAAGAGTATTTTGTTACTAATGATTAGTTTGTTAAGAATCGACTGATTTCAAGGTTGTTTAGATAATCGTTCAAAGTTCCTAAAAGCCCTGAATGACTTTTTCAACTTTAGTTTGGAATTTCCCTACAGTGAACACTAACCCATTAATATATTTGATTATATGACTGACTTGTATAATTTTTATCATGTTAACTACACATATTATATTATTATTATTTATCCCTTGGGTTCCTTGTGGAAAATAGGGCTTCAGTAGTACGCCTTCATTGAACTCTGTTCTCTACAGTTTTTTCAACTTGTCACCACGACTGCCCACAAGTTTTCATTTCTTCCTCACATGATCTCTTCCATGTCACCCTCGGCTGGGACGCCCAACTCGTCGTTTCCCATCTGGGCTTCACTCGAGCACCTTGCTAGGCGCGTGATGTCCTCAGTTGGCCTTCTTAGCGTATGCCCCATTCATCTCCACTTTCTTCTGCATATTTGTTGGGCGATGGGTTCTTGTTGATCAGTTGCCAGAGTTCCTTGTTGTTTATTCTTTGTGGCCATCTGATCTTCAGTATCGAGTGAGCGTAAGCGTCAGCTGTTGATGAATGTCTGTAGTTTGTTGGAAGTGGTTTTCATGACGCGCCAAGTTCCTGAACCATATAGCAGCACTGGTTTGACGTATGTGTTGAAAATGCGTATCTTGTTCTTTGTGCTGAGTGCAGTAGATCTCCACACTGATTTCAGACTAGTGAAAGCCTGTCTTGCAGTATTTCCGATCCTGGTTTTGACATTTTCATGTGTGCCTGTGCCGCCTGTAGTTGAAAGGATGCTGCCTTGCCTAGGTAGGTGAAAGTGACTACTTCCCTTAGATTTCTCCCGTTGATGGTGATTGATGTTTGTTGTTGATGTTGTTAGTTGAGTATCTTCATTACTTCTGTCTTCTTTACGTTCACCTGAAGTCCCATCTTCGCTACCTCGCTTCTTCTGTCACTTGTTAGTTTTTGCCTGTGCATCTTCGAGCTTGAGCGACAAGACATTAGACATAAGTCATCATCGGTGAAATCCAAATCTTTTTCTTGGGTTTTTCGTTGGTCAAACAGCATATGTCCATCTTCTCTCTCCTCACTGTTTGCTGCATTATCCAGTCGACCACAATCAAGAAGTACATTGGTGATAATAGGCGGCAGCCTTGTCTCACACCTGTCTTCACTTCAAAGGCATCACTGAGCTTTCCATTGCTGTGTGAATCACTTGATATGCAGTATCGTATAGCATATAGCTGCTGTTGAATGAGATTGATAAACGTTTGTGGCACTAGAACCGTAATGTTATAGTAGCTGACAAATTACTCCTCGACTGACTCTATCGAAGGCCTTTCAAAGTGGATGAAGTTGATGTAGAGAGTTGAGTGCCATTCTATACTCTGTTCGATTATGGTGCGTAGTGTTGCAGTTTAATTAACACATGATTTGTTTTTCCTGAAGCCAGCCTGTTCCGGTCATAATTTTGAATCCAGAGCATTGTTTAGTTTCTCCAGGATGATGTGGCATAATATTTTGCCTGCTTTGGGTGGACATGGGTGGAGCATGATCCCGCGCCAGTTCTTGCAAAGGCTTAGGTCTCCCTTCTTCGGTAGTTTGAAAAGATAGCCCTTCTTCCAATCAGTTGGTAAATACCTTTCCTTCCTTCCTTGCAAACCTTCTTCAGTAGTGGTGTGAGCATATCCGCTGTTGTCTCTGCGTGTCTTCAGTGTTTCTGGCGGAATCCCATCTGGCCCTGCTGGTTTCCCGCATTTCAACAGTTTTATGTCATTTAGGACTTCTGCTTTTTTTAACCACAAACCAATATCAATCAATTGGTTTGTTGTTGAAGAGATGAAAGCCTCAACTCTGTTTAATACTCATTAGCACAGTTTATTAGCAAATCCAGCAGAAATAATCTCCCAGTATATTCCTTTTTCCAGTTGGACTAAATCAGATGTAACAAGTTCAGAGTTCTTCATAAATAACCATTAAAACTGAATATTTTCCAGAGCAATCTGAATCCTTTAATTCAATAACTTCACAGAGAGTGTGATCGACAAAATTCTGTCATTATGGTAAGAAAGAGAACATTAGGAAACTAGTTGCCTATCTGACAAGCGACTTGTAAGCACGTTTATACTCTCATAAATTGATTTCAGGTTGATATTAATCGTGGACTGACATCAGTTGGTGAATCATTAGGGACCTGAGAACAATGAACAGCTTTTTGTCGTGGTATGGGACTCCTCAGAAGTGTACATCCATGGCCTTGCCAGGGATCGAACCCAGAACCAGGTTCGTGGCCACCGTGTTCCTATTGGGCCTCTGAGTCGGAACTCACTGGTCCATATTTCCTACTTCTATCAATTCACGATACAGTGGGACATTCATCCCTGGCGGGGTAATGCGTGTGTACTGCTAAGTAGTCCCATACTAGGATGAAACTGCTGTCAAGTGCTCCTTCAAATTTCCAATGATTCTCAAACTGATGTCAGTCCGTGATGAATATCAACCTGAAATTAATAAATCAATACCCACAAGCCTCCAGTTTTCATGAATGGATTGAAGCATGAAAATGACTTTATTGAGTTTGAGTAAAAACTCTAGCAATATTTTTTACGAATGAAATGGAGGTGGTTGCATGGTGTCGTTCAAATTACTGTGTGATGGATGACTGGAGGTGAAATGAAAACCTAGTTCACCATAGTATTCGAGTCATTAGTCTCCGGGTTGGCGGCTCAACAATCTGCCAACTTAGCTAGGAGACCCAGTTTTTGATTTGATCTTAGCTCTACTTCAGTCATTGAGCATTTTTTCACAAGACTGTCATGTCTATCAGTGAAACGCAGCCTAGGTCTTCATTTCACCTTTAGTCAGTATCTGGTATAAATAACAACAGTGTGTGTCAATCCTCAGCTGTCTCAAGTAGTTTTCCACTCTGTAGTTGATAACATTTAAAAGCACCAAACATTTTAAGTCAACTCTTGCATATAGCAGTTTCAATACCGAAAACCTTACTATCAACATTACTCTAGGGTAAGTTACTAATTTTGATTATCTTACTTATGAATAATTACTTATTGGTTTGTATATGCAAATGATAATGTATATGTAAGGATGGTAATTTGACGAGAGTATCTCATATCTCTTATTGAACATTATTTTTGGTATTGGTGTGTATGAAAGGTATAGTTCAAATAGATTCTGCCTAGACTGACCAAATGGATGTTGTTATAATGGTTACAGGTGACACCAACTGTAATTCATATACTACCCATATACAAGCCAGGAAGACGAGCACCAGTTAACTAATATATCACTTGCTAGGTTTCCATAGCACTTTTTTAGAAGATGTAATTAGAGTGGTTCAGCTATTAGTATACAGATGTCATCCTAAGAATGCAATTTGAATAAATCTAATGGCTGATAAATGCCTTTTATAGCAGTAAAAATAAGGATAATTTTTAATGAGAAAAGGTCTGCTTCCTAGCATTTCCAGAAGTATCAAAAGTATAGTCTCAGTATCGATATTTTTAAATATATTTTTTACATCTGAATACTTGTAACAAGTATAATCGCAAGAGTTTGATTACTGCAATTAATCATGAGAATTCAGGTCAGGTGTAGTTATCAAGTTCTGACGGAGATGGGCATCAATATAGTGATAACGAGCACCATTATTTGCCTGAGGCGAAGTGGCTATAACTGCGTAAACTTTCTGACTCAAACTCACAATACAATAAAGAGGTAAAACTCATTCTGTCTGGAGAAAACATGACTTATTGTTATTAGAAATAGTGGCATGTGATTTGAATGGGAAACAAAAAATGGTGTTTCTTTAATGCTAACTACTGAAGACGGAGGAATAAGAAGCTGGAGAGCTGTCTTTAGCATGTCTGTTTTACAGACTTTAAATTTAAAATGTACCACAAATACAATCTTATTCAACTCAACAACTCACAAAGTGAATTCCTATAACGGAGAACTCTTTTGACCTAATTAATCATACTCGTTCTCTTGTTTCCACGTAAAATAAAGAAAGGTGAACTGAATGACCTGTGAGCAGAAGCTTTAGATTGTACGTGTCGTACTCTTCATACTTTATACGAAAATGTCTCTCTTATGGGATGGATTCAATTTCCAGAAACTTCTCTAGTGGCGAACTTCATAGTTTATAATACGCGTACCCGATAGCCTTTATTCAGGTTTGAATAATTTAAGAGGATTTCTATTATTAGGATAAATACTTATGATTATAGAAGTAGTATTCATGATGGACTGACATCAGTTGGAGAACCATTGAAAATCTGGGAGCACTGAACAGCTGTTTCGTGCTGTCCAGTGCTCTCAGACTTTAAGTGATTCCCTAACTGATGTCAGTCCATGATGAATAGTACTTCTAAATTAAAAAAATCCCTATTCATCTCAAAAAAATACCTCATGATTATAGTTGCAATTTTACTGTCAATTCATTTTCATGTGAAATGAGTATGTTCTTTATCCTCTGAAACTACTATTTTGTTAATTTGTATGTATATATGTTAATATGTATGTATGTGTGTGTGTGGTATGTGGATGAAATAGTAACTTGTTACGTGTAAATTGTCTACGTGTGTAGTAAAAGCACGTATAGTCATTTTAATATAAGCTCAGTATAGCTTTGATCACTGATCAACATCGTTTTGCGTAGAGTTAAGAATCTTGGAGTGCTTCAAAGCTGTTTCATATTAGGAGTTGTCTCTTGTCTTACCCGGGCCCCGAGATACCAACACACAATTTACTTTTGAGTTGTTCCATTAAAACTGAACCGTTCCAAGATTGCATGCATAACGAAGGTTTGTTTGTCTTTTATTCTACTCTGTTGCCAAAAGCTTGGTTTCTCTTTAAAAAAGCACTTAGCTTAACTGTGATAACTTAGATGAAAGTGTAACCTACCTGTTAACCTGCAGGTTGAAGTCAACCGTTGGTTCACCAAAAGTTAAGTTTCCTCTGGTATTTATTTAGTAGTTTTAAGATTGAAAAATTCACGACCTAAAGGTGTTTAGCTTACTCCAGTGTCGGTTTTAAAATATCACAAATGATCATTTTTACCTTAGACTTATTAAAACACAGACTACCATGTACGTTTCACTTTCTTACACTCACACAGAAAGATAATCAGTCTCTTTCACAATTTAGAGTTCTTGTTTTTCAGTTTCACATTAGAATTTCTTAACTTATGTGGATAGATTAGCTTCCTTCCAAGATGAGTCGACACAGTTACAGCCTCCTTTCAATGGTGTTGGTAGTGGTTCGTAGTATTTGTCTACATCGAGCCTGCTTTTGCGTACATTTGAGTTCTTCTATGTTTATCCGTAATAAGATAAACAAGGATTCCTCAATGAAGAATAAGAACCTAATATTGCCATGTTTAGTATGTAAATAAAGCTATGTTTTCTTCAAGAGAAACAGTTAGTATAAAGCGCTTGAAATTTCCTGATGCTGATTTACAAACGATAAAATCGTTGGATAGACTTCGTTTATGATAAATAGCAAATTTTAAGGATTTTCCATTTCAGTATAATATTCTAGATCAATTTTATACTGTTGATGGATACTGGCTAGACGTGGAATCCAAAATGTGTGTCTCGTCCCATTTAAGACACGTCAGCTGGATGTACCTGCCTCCCAGGGAGCGATATTGTCCTATCTAGGACTCGAATCCGGGACCGATCGCTTTAAACACAAAAGCGTTATCCACTAGGCCACTGTGTCACGATACCCCCTCCTTGTGCTATGGGTACAGTTTTTATTTTGTCGCTTATATTATCCTGTTGTTGACTGAACTGAGCAACAACATTCTAAATCAGTGTTTGTAAGTTAGTCATAGTCAATATTTTATAGCAGTATTTGAGGTTGTCACTTCTAACTGAGGTATAATAGTTGTGTCCTGAAAGAAAATTCTCTTCGAAAATGGCCCATTCGTCATACTATGATCATTTCAACGTTGTGATGTTTTCCAGAAAAGATAAACCGGTAATTTTGAGGTGTAGAATGGTTCATTCAGTTGAGCCACTTGTGAGCATTGCTTTTAACATTAGTCAACATAAGGAGTGGCACATCTTTATAGAGGGTAGGCTGGTGCGTACAAACCTTCTTCAGAGTTGCCAGTCGGCAGGAAGTCCTAATTGACCAAGATTTCCTGGCTGTTTTTCACTTCTGAGCAAGGCGAATGGGAAAAGTTGAAGTAATACACTTTCTCCTCTGAAACTGGAACCTCCATTACCGAATGGTGCAGCTAGATACATAACCACTGAGCTATTCATACTTTCTGACTGTTAACTGAAATGCTTTGGTGCTTAAAAGACTTGAAACTGATCTGTACTAGTTAGTAAAAAGAGTACTCATGACAGCAAAAGTAGCATCAAGAAATAGTAGTAGTGATAATCTGTTGCACTTGCCTGATGTTATGACTAAGGAAGCAGAATCGAGCGCTCCACTGTAGTTTTTCACACCATACTGACAATTCAGTCTGTTTCATCATTGGGATGGTAACGTTTTAATTTCTTTTAAATAATAATAATAATGTCCTTATTCTGAAAGATATTTCAGGAATACTCTACAGAATGTTTACTATCTCATATAGCATCAGTTGGTCAGAAGACAGTTTATATAGGTAGACATATGATAATATGAAGTAGAAAAGAATTAGATATGAAAAGTCAGAATATATATTCCATCTACAGCCTTCTTGAGAATGCACAGTTAACCTAGGTAAACAATCACATTAGCAATTACATGCATAATTCACAAATAATGGTAACCTGTTTATTCTTCAATCAATCTGCTTTCAAAAACAAAAGTTGATTCGTTAGTTGATTTCTAACATTTCCTTCATGACACAGGATACAGCATTGTACAGTTATATATTTAGTGGTACATGCATAAAGTCTTAGATACTGACTGGCTCCTGGTCTTATCTGGCGACTGACATGCAGAGAGCTGTGAATGAAGAGGATACTGATCATCTGATAAAATGATTCCTACCACCTGTATACATGAGTAAAGATGTTTGTTCACAACAGCGTCAATTAGCAGGTTTCAACGTAAACCACTAGTTCTGTTGACAGTCTTCAAAATTCTATACAATACAGTATAACCTCTGTTGAGCAACGCAGGAGAGAATAAAATGGGGATTAAGCACGATGCTGAGTTTATGAAGCACAAGAGAGGAGGTTGAGTTATGCCAGATACTCTCAGCTTCGTAATATAGTAAGTTAAGTGGAAGATTCATGTGGAGATTAGTAAGATATGTAAGGATGAGTAGAGATCCGAAGAAAAACACACAGGCTCCTAACATTCCTTGATACATAGACATCAATAGAAGAGAAATCATGAGAAGTGAGCAGTCCACACAGGTCATGTTCATGTGTGAAACTAAGGTTTAGAGTCTTAGATTTTGAAGAATAGAGCACAAGACGATTCACGGAGGACCATAGTTCAACTGGTTAGTTGGGAAGAGTCTGATGAAGAGGAGATGGATATGGACATTGATGAAGTCGGTATTATCTGGAGATGGCAAGTGATACAGAAGGAAAGAGAGAAGACTAGGGGAAATGAAGGGGGTTAGTGGAACATCAAGTTTAGTGAGTAATGGGGTGGAGTGGTTTCCTCTGTGAATGGTATATTGCCTCAGTTCAGAGAAGTAGGACTATAGTCTGTTAATTATCCAGTACTCAGTATGTATTGCTGTAAAGTTGCTCAGTAAAAGACGTCTTGGGACAGGACCGAGTGTTGAAGTATGGTCTAGAAAGACATCACTGACATACTTGGCATTTCTATCGAGATTATGAGCAATATGGTGGTATGAGATAGTGGAGGAGCATCAAAATAGTGGACGTAAGGAGGAAATCGCAGATATTTTATTCTTGTGAATTGTTAGAAAGTGCCTAATCGAAATAAATTTATATCGTTAGTCTTTTCCCCTCTCTACTTCTTCGCTTTATTTTACATGTATTTGCTTGCATACCATAAATTTATATGTTTCATTTAGTGTGTGGTGTACCAGAAGTAAGTTAATTAGATCAGGTTTAAATTTTCATCATCTTGTGTCTATCTTCTGTACATCTGTGTAATTGTTCCGACCTTATAAAATGGCTACATGTTTATATTAATCTGCTATGAATAATATCACACATTGTATGCAGTCGTTCTGTGAACACACTTCATTTATTACTTTTAACTACAAAATACAAAGATATAAGCACATAGAGATGTACCAGAAAATATTGATTCACTATATTTTCTCTTCTACACCAAGTGTACTATCCTTGTGTAATAAAAACTTTTTTTTAAAGGAAGACAGTATTTCACTTGCATATTCTGCGTTTATCAAAGGGTATTGAGTTTCATTGACTTGAATGGGATCACTGTTGATGTATGGCACTGTAATCTCAAGAGAGTCATAGCTTTTATCGAAAGTTTCACAACAGGATGAAATGATTGAATTTAAAAATATTTGAGAAATTCAAAGTTTTTAGTCTGATAAATAGAGAAGAATGAATGTTCACTGGTATTCGTATGATCAATGTGATAAAAATGAAAGCCATAACTCGAGATCACTCACCTATGTGTTTATTTATCACAATCGGCAGGATATACGAGACTGATAAGTGAGTAAGCAGTAAATAAAGACTGGGTGTCATTATTATGAGAGTAAATTTTAGGTCGTATCAGACACTTTATGTTATATGTATCACACAGTCAAACGAACACCATATGACAGTGATGACGTTTTGAGGCCGAATTTATTGTCTATAATCATATCAAGGTAACCCTACAACTTAATATAGTCCTACTGTTTTTCATTGATAAGTTTATTTGATAGTAAAATTTTCCACATATCCGGAACTGATATTATAACATTCTTATCACCTGTGCCAGGTAATGATTGATAAAAGGATGGGATGCAGTGACAATTTTCAAAAAATAACTTGGGTAGGTGTAGAGAGAGAATGAGGAGGATTGATAACTAAAGCTATGGTCATCATTGGATGTCGTTGAAGTCATATCATGCCGACTGTAGGCTTTCTGCGTCAGATAGATCAAAATTGTGCTCAAATAAGATCTATTTAAATGAAGTCTTCTTAACACTGTCGACTGAATATGCCTAAAACTCCGAATCAGCGGGTAGTCTTCTCAGGTTTACCTAGATTTAGGAATTCAAATATTTGAAAACTTTCACTTGTTAAAACTCAAACTGGATGAAGAACTGTTATTTTCCCTAAATACTCTCTTAAGATTCTACAGTTATAAATTGTGACTATTCAGCGTAAAACAGGCCAACTGTAGGGCAGTTACATTTCTAATGTGCAATTTAACTACGAAGTTGTGAATAGCTCGTTCTTTTTCATTTTAAAATTTCTCATTGTTGTTAAGATGGTTTTTCTGCGTATAAAGGACAGAAAGAAAAATGACAGCAAACAAGGATGAAGGGGGATAGCCTTTGGTGTATAAAAGGTCAGGGAAATAGTGTCGGCTGAACATATCTGGTTGGATTTACTACAGACTGACGTCAGTTGGAGGAGATCTGGAAGCACTGGGTAACTGTTCATCCCAGCATTGTACTCCTCAGTAGTGTGCACTCATCACCTCTCCAGGGATTGAATCCAAGGCATTTAGGTCCCGCGGCCAGCATGTTACTGCTGAGCCACAGGGTCCGAATCCAGTGGCCCATATTTCCTACTTCATTCAGTTCACGATACAGCGTGATCTCCATCCAACGTTGTCGTTGAGTAACTGGTTCTCACGTCCGACTTGGTTGACCCACTGGCCCGACTTCTCATAAGTACTACGGCAATCTTATCTTGAAGCAAATCATCAGTGAGCACCAAAATAATTCCATAAATACCAATCTGAAATAAATAAAAAGACCCCCCACAAAAATCAGAATTGAACATGTTTCTTTTGAATGGAGAGTTCAGGTTAGGACTATTTAATGTCTACAACTTCAGCTATACCGACAAAGCGTTGGCAAGCTACATTTGGTAACGTCGCCGCTTTTTTTCTTACTTATCTTCTTTCCTCCAATACCGCATTCTTTATACGTATATGAATCATTATAAAACTGACAGATTTGAAAAGAAAGTTTATCTTTCTGCAGTTCCTAGTTAACATTTCATGATTTTAGTTGGATGGAGGCAATCGCCAGGAAGCCCTGTACCCAGGTTGCGTGCACTCATAAGAAAGACGTATCTGAAACCTCAATGGAAATGATGTTCCGCCTGATATTCGGACCCGCGTCACCTACCTCAGAGATATTACCACTCAGCTATTTAGGCTGCGATTAACCCTCTGTAGGACTGGGTTAGGTACATTGATTGCTTACTGGAGGGTAACCAACTTCATGTAGTCTAGTTTTAAGTGCTTATCGAACTTTATCGATCATTTCCAATATGGCGATCAGGCTAGGCGGCTCACCATCGCGAACCTACCTGACTGACTTCAGTTTATCTATTGGGTGTAGATCACTTCAGCTTTTGGCCTGAAATAAGGAGGAAAGCTGAGGAGAGGAGTGAAATACCCCCTGAAGTGTCCTTGACTTGCATGAGAACGCATTGTGAAGTACTCATTGTAAATGAGTTTCCGTTTCAGGTTAATTTTCATCATGTACTGACATCAGTTGGAGAGAGCACTGACAACTGTTTCGTCCTACTACGTGACTCCTCATCGGTGCGCACCCACAACCTCGCCAAGAATGGGACTATATGGAGTGTAGATTTATAGAAGTGAAATAGTTCACTGAGTAGATAACAGTTGTCTTCTACGTCTTATACAGTATGGGATTTACTGACTGTTCCAGTATTCCGTAAAAAGTCTCAACAAAACATTTTAGTCTAATGACTTGCAGGAGACGCTTTATATTTAATGATATGTACGTGTATTTGCAAACGTTTGCTTTTTTTAATTACTCTTGGTTTGAATAAGCCTTATGGCAAGCAATTACAGCAAATGACTTTCTCGCCTAGTCAACCTTTAGGAAATACAATATGTCTAGCAGTGACCACAGCATTTTTCTTGCTGCATTCTTGAATGACCCTATACCTATCTGGTTAGTATTCTTAGACTTTAAATAGATTTCATGTATTCAGCTCAATACTGAGCACTTTTGGCGACTTATTAAATAGAAAAATACAACCGGTTTTTATGTTCTATTAAATTTTACTTGCTCAGTTCTATGAAGTAAACACACAAATGGCACACACACACATTCAAACTTGCATACATACATAGTGTAAAAACTGAGCCTGTTAATCTGATTCAATGTTAAAGTTAAACTAAACTAAACTAAAATCGATAACTACTCAAAATCAGGTCACAGGCACTTGATCTGGTAACCTTGATAATTTTTATCGTCATCGTT
Organism: Heterobilharzia americana; assembly: GCA_944470555.2. Taxonomy (NCBI): domain Eukaryota; kingdom Metazoa; phylum Platyhelminthes; class Trematoda; order Strigeidida; family Schistosomatidae; genus Heterobilharzia; species Heterobilharzia americana. Next base: position 96,856,764 of record OX104134.1, read on the forward strand.
GTCTGTCAGGTTTCTATGGGTTTAAAACTAAATTCTCTCTTGGATATATAGCCGTAACTACGGGTAAATTTATTACAGATTGTTAATATTTATCGGAGTCTGCTTTATAAAGTTAATGTCGCATCTCTCACCGTAGATGAATAAGATACTCAATTGCGGCGAAGTTCACTAGTACCTTTTAGCGATAAGAGTTGGCTTTGGACACAGCTTTAGATCGACTGATAAATCCGGCTTATTATAGTCTAAACTCATTTAATGCAAGTTAAAACTTTCCATAACTACACTTTTATTTCAAGTCATGATGAGGATGGAAGCTTTTCAGTTGAACCATTCAACGTGTACAACTGAATTCTGACAAACGTGTCTTAGTTATCCAAAGATCTTCGTTACAATACATGTGTAATATAGGAAAGTTCACAGTCCTGTTATATTATTATTATTAAATTTTTATATACTGATGTAATTGGATGAATACTAAACTCTGTTAACAAAAATCACTAAATTATCCAGAGCACAGAATCTCGAAGTTCATATTGAATCGGATACCAAAACACAAAAATTACTATAGTATATTGTTTGAATAATTCTCTAGGAGATAAAATTGTTGTTATAGCAGCTGTCTTCACCAAACAGCAAATGTTTGTTTCGAACATACTAAGCGTAAGCAGATTACCTAAGTGAAATTTTATTGTTTCCACTTCAAACGATATATATATACATCAATTGTATACATCCTGAAATTTGTACTGAAATCAGTTGAGTTTACAAATGCATACCAGGATGGAGAAAGATTACTCATAATCTCTATCTGTGTACAAAAGGGGAGCTTTAAGCCATACTCGACTTGGTAGCATTTTGGTTTACTATGCTGAAGGATTGACAGATACCTATTTGGTGTCCAGTTCCATTCACACATCTAGCTACTGAACTTCAAACATACCTAAAAAATTGGTTATACATCCTTCAATCAATCCTATCCGTATATCTGCTTTTTCAAGTACATATGAATTAGTAAATCAAGTTGGAGGTGACGAAAGAAGGGTATTTATCCACTATAGATTGATACTATAAACTTTAGACAGTCTAGTGGAAGCGAAGCTTCGTTTCAGTGCACATCTTATGAGTCCATCCATTCTTTTTGACAAATTTATTTTCTCCTGAATACCAGACAAATAAAAACTGGCTTTTCTCTCAATAGTTGAATTCTATGTTTTCTTAATATATCCTCTCCCATACTTTAGAATAAACTTGGTAGGGTCTCAGTATCCTACAGGGCTCTTTCCAGTCATAAATAATTCCCATTTCTCTAATGTTTCCTTTGAACAGCTTTTTCACGGTGTCTATGGTAATCGTGGCTGAACCTATTATATTTAAGGTATTAACATGTTGAAATATCTTTTCATGCATGATTTTTCGTATTGTACGAAATACATATTAACCTATTCAAGTGTGATAATGTATGTCATCAAGAAAAACCATTTGTACTGGGTTTTAAGACGCTTCTCTGTTCCACAGTATTGATGAATATTGGCTAGCACAGGAATACAGAACACGTGTCTCTTCCTACTTGTAACTGCTTCTTAGTGAGTGCTGTTATTTCCACTAAAACTCGAACCCAGAACCGACCACTTTAAATGGCAAAGCTTTTCCCACTAGACCACTGAGCCACGGTAGCCACTTTTATTGTGCGACGGGCACAGTTGTTATATTGTTGCTTGTAATTCTTTTTCTTTGATTGGACAATATCATTCACTGCAAAACAGGTACATTCCCCTGATGAGTCCAAAGTGGGATGAAACACGCGTCCTGAACTCCATTGCTACGTGCAATCCGTGATTACTGTCAGACTGAAACTACAGGCATTATTGAGGGACTGGCGTAAGAGCCTATATGCCAATAGAGACCACCCAACCCGGTTCAATCAGTGACAGAAATTCCAAGCAATAACATTATGCTATCTTTTCACAGTCTTACGCTTACAACGTTTAACGCAAAGTTAAAGAAAGTACTGAAATGTCTGGTGAATGCCATTAGTCATCATGTATGTATTGAATCAATTTTTTTTCTCTCTCTCTTCCCTTTGTATACAGCATACCAATGGTGTGGTTCATCGAGATCTTAAGGCGGAAAATGTTTTCATTGTGAGCAACATGTATGTTAAACTTGGAGATTTCGGGTTTTCTAAATGTGCCGCTCCAGATGCAGCCTTAACTACCTTTTGTGGCTCTCCTCCGTATGCTGCCCCAGAGCTCTTCGTCGCAGACTCCTACTTGGGACCAGCTGTTGATCTATGGGCACTTGGCGTCCTCACCTTTTATATGGTGACAGGAAATTTACCATTCAAAGCGGATAGTCTACAGAAAATCAAACGTCTTATTCTCTCGGGAGAATACCGTATTCCATCGTATGTTACACCACACTGTCAAGCTTTAATCTCTGGATTATTGACACATACAGCTGAACGCAGGTTTACAATCTCGCAAGCAAAGAATTCTCCTTGGTTCAGCAGCGTTGATTGGGTTCTTTAGAAAGACACAGAGACCCAACTCCTGATGAAATTGATGATACATCTGCAAGGTATTTATTAAAAAGATGGTGGAACGTTGATGCAGTTGAATTAGATAGAGCTCTAAGCGAAGGACCCAAGAATAAACTGACTGGTATTTATCGTATCCTCCGAGATAAAGGCCTACAGTACAAAAATGATCCAACTCTACCTGATCAAAGGTATAAAAATAAACGTCTTCGTCCCAAACGTAACGGTTCTTACAATAATGGTAAAAGCAAGCCAAGAACGACTACTGGATCACGCAAGGAATTGACAACTGTTGATCTTCGCGATCAAAAATCTCTGAAAAGTGAAAATACTACACGTGCATGCAGCATTCTGTAAAACCGCATCCGCTTTTCTTATCTTTTCACATATATATATATATATATATATATATATATATATGTATACAGCACAGAAAGTTTCATTTAACTGTAAACAGTTTATTTTTGTTTATCTACCTAGTTCTTATTTCATTCATTCATTCAATCAATCATCCCAGTATTAATACTGAAAATAAGATCTAACCCCCCCGCCCCAACTCCCTTTGTTTCTCGAATAATTTCACTCCACTTTATCCCGCCATATTTAAATTTGATATCTAAAATCTAACGACACCTTTGTTCAAATTTATAAGAAACAAGAATACAAAGAGAATGGCTTGATAAGATTTGTTTTTTATACACATTTATTACTTATTTTATAAGTATTTCTACCAATGTTTTTTCTACTTCCTCTAATTTACTCACTTTTTTTGATGATTGCCTTTTTCTATTGTTTTATTTTGAAATATGCACATTTTCCTATCACCGTTTTTAAAGTCTCACTTTTAATGAAATTGATTATTTCCTCATTTTTAGCATTCCGTAAGAAATAATTCCTGTTTACTGTTGATGCCAATAAATCGATCATTTCCACTGATAAAGAGAAGCGAATTGTATTTCCACTACTACTTTTTTTGTTTCTTTCTTCGTCTCCTGCTTTAATTTCAATTGTACACAAGATACCTTCTTCTACATCTAATTGTGAAACAATTTTCTGTATCAGATAATTGGCTGTGAGATTGACTGACTGACTCATTGTGATATATATTGTCAGTCAATCCACTTGATCGATCAAAAGTGTCCTTCTAACCACTTCTTTTTTAAAGTGAACAAAATTTATCGATTATTTGTTGCTGGATCGATTGAGTAATTCAGTTGGTGGATGTGTTTTCTGCGGAATCACATATAAAAAATATATTTATTGTATTGCTTTATTAATTTCGTGCAGTCTTGATGCCGTCTTGCTTTCATTTTTATAGTAATTTTTCTGCATATGTCAACCACTTATTTCTTTATTCTGTGAATAAAAAGTCGTGCCAATATTCCTTAATTATAACCGTTTATGAAAGGTAGTAAGTATCTGATTGCCGTACTGATAACGTATGCTACCGTGTGAACATATATGCCTAATGAAAGGCATCAATAGATGCTGAATTAATTAACATGTATAAAATTCTAAATTTATTGCAATTATTTGTTTCAGTCATGGTATAATCAGTAAACATCAGAATAATCCATGTTAGTACTAATTTTATTACTCGATTATTGATTACTTAGCGTAGCAATAAGTCGACAATAGGCGAATCTGAAAAAAAGTCATGCTGACTAGTACTAGCATGTAACTAACTGATCTGTAAGCACATCTAACTTAACTGATTTTTTTCTCTTCGAATCTACTCATCTATATACCTTCTTATCGATTAATTTCAATTTTATGCTAGTTTAATGTGTTTTTTTTTGTTTGAAATACACTGTCCTGGTGTTATTACTCCTGTATTGCCAATAAAAGCACATTTTCCTTTGACTGCAAACTTTTCTTAACTGAGTCCGTACATACCTACATAGACTGTTTTTATGCATGTCATATACTGTGAATTCATATTTTTCACTACAAAAAAAGGAATGGTTTAAAATGATTTTTACATGATAAGTAAACAAACAAAACATGTCTATCTTAATTTCTCTGTTCTTTTTTTAATGATGCTGTTTTTTCGTGTACAGTTTTCTCATAAGGAATAACTTGCAGAGATGGATAGAGGATATAGTTAGAGTATACAAAAGGTCATTACAGAAAGTTGTCTTGATCTACTGATATGAGAAGTGACAACTTGAAAGGATATGCAGTGGTGACAGGCTTAACGTTGACATTAACTGGTTGGCGAAACATTTGTATCACGCGCAATTCAGTAAACACTCAAACTATGCGATCAATAAATTCCGTACAATTTTCGATGACATTTGTTCTACACTGTTGCTTACAAATAGAAATTAATCATATCATAGTCTATTCGATGTCTAGCAGTGGAATCCAGGACGCACATTCCATCCTTATTAGGAATCGGTAGGATTTACTTGCACCCCAGCGAATGATGTTGTTCTCACTGAGACTCCAACCCAGTACACATCTCTTCGAACTACAAAGTATTATCCACCGGAGCATGGCAACCACCACTTCTGCAACGGGTGTCAGTGTTGGTATTGTCTGATACTCCTAATTTCTCATTGCTATAGGGATCAGCGAATCAATAAACCCTTTTTAAAGTTATTTTCCTGTCTAGTATATACTTAGAATTGTTAAGTGATGAGTATATGGGAGTGGTGTATTGAAGATCTAACGACGTCTCTTAAAGATCTCACTACTGCTTGTCTGGCAGTTTGTTTGTTGCCAAAAAAACCTTTCATAGATGCTTACGTCAGAGACTACGCGGTAATTAGCAATTCTAGGTACGATACATCGAATTCCATATTAGATTTGTTTATTTCATCTATAACATACAGTGATACAGTATTATTTACTTGATGATATTTCGAGCATAAATTATCATTGCACACAATCATATCAATGTAATCACACTACTCTCGACATTTGATTTCTATAGTTACGTCACTTTATGTGAGTTGTTTTCATCAGTAAAATTCTCTATATCTCTGGTATAGATGTTGCGTCATCTCTATTACATGTATTGGGTGTTGATTCGATGAACAAAGATTCAATAATCAATCTCTCTCTCTCAACCTAATTATATTGGACTTAAGTACAGTGACGACGGAAAAGAACCTAGAAGACTTGGATTTCGCCAGTGATGACTTATGCTAATGTCACATAAACTTGAAGATCTGCAGCAAAAACTAACAAGTTGACAGAAGAGGCAGCGAAGACGGGACTTCAGGTGAATATAGAGAAGACAGAAGTGATGAAGATACCGCACCACCACCATCAACAACAACAACAAACTCCAATCACCGTCAACGGGAGAAACTTGAAGGAAGTAACCTCCTTCACTTATCTAGGAAGCACTGTTTCAACTACAGGCGGGACGGACGAGGACGTCAAAGTCAGAATCGGAAAAGCAAGACAGGCATTCATTAGCCTGAAACCAGTGTGGAGATCTTCTGCACTCAGCATGCGAAACAAGATACGGATTTTCAACACCAACGTCAGTCAGTGCTCTTGTATGTTCAGAGACTTGGCCAGAAAGAATAAGCAACAAGGAACTCTGGGAACGAACCAACCAAGAACCTATCACGCAACAAATATGCAGGAAGAAGTGGAGATGGATTGGCCATGCACTGAGAAGGCCGACGGAGGACATCACGCGTCAGGCCCTCGAGTGGAATCCCCATGGGAAGCGACGAGTTGGGCGTCCCAGCTGAGGGTGACATGGAGGAGATCGTGCGAGGAGGAAATGAGAGCTTCTGGGCTGTCGTGGGACCAGGTTCAAAAGATCTCAGAGAACAGAGGTCACTGGAGGCGTGCTACTGAAGCCCTATGTTCCACTAGGAACCCAAGGGACTAATAATAATAATATAATAATAAGTACAGTGGCTTTATCCCACCCCATTGTGTGGTTGTGTGTTAATGCACACATAGCAACAGGCGAGTTTTTTTGTAAATTATTCATCTTATTTGGGTCTGTTGTTCTATATTTAGCTGAATTCCTACGTTTGGCTATTCTAACTGACCCCGACCGGCTAGTTTGACCTATGTACTTGACATCACAGTCATTTTTGGTGCACCAAAAATATGATGGCGTTATGTATTTGACATATTTACTGTGTTGAAATCGGAACATATCGACAATTTCTTCATGCATATAAACTCATAGTAAACGCAATCCAATTGACTTACGAGGTAGAAAGTGAACAAGGAGAATTTCCTGTGTTGGATTGCAGAATAAAATGAAGACAGACGGTGATTTGGATGCTACTGTCTACAGAATACCAACACATTCCAACAGGTATCTAGACTTCAAGTCATCCCATCCAATGTCAGTTAAGGCAGGATTAGTCAAATGTCTAAATGATATAGTTAGAAAACTGACTAGTCAGAGCAAGAACCTAAAGAAGGAATTGAAACACGCAAAAGAAGCGCTAATAGTTAGTAGGAAATTCTTACGCACACACAAGAAAGGAAAAAATAACAGTCACGAGTGCAAATAATAACGACAACACAGCAGAAAGGAGTTCACAGCCTCCATTGTATTACCCTATGAGGAGGGTACCTCAGAAACTTTACGTAGGATACTCAACAAAGCTGGAATTAGGCTGACATTTAAACCTTCAAACTCACTCAGACGTTAGCTTTGTCGGATCCGATAGAACCAATTAAGCAAAATAATCTGACCTATCAAATTCCATGTAATGACTACGAGGTCAAGTACATAGGTCAAACTAGCCGGTCGGGGTCAGTTAGAATAGCCAAACGTAGGAACATAGAACAACAGACCCAAATAAGATGAATAATTTACAAAAAAACTCGCCTGTTGCTATGTGTGCATTAACACACAACCACACAATGGGGTGGGATAAAGCCACTGTACTTAAGTCCAATATAATTAGGTTGAGAGAGAGATTGATTATTGAATCTTTGTTCATCGAATCAACACCCAATACATGTAATAAAGATGACGCAACATCTATACCAGAGATATAGAGAATTTTACTGATGAAAACAAGTCATATGAGGTGACGTAACTATAAAAATCAATGTCGAAAGTAGTGTGATTACATTGATATGATTGTGTGCAATGATAATTTATGCTCGGAACGTCATCAAGTAAATAATAATATATCACTGTGTGTTATATATCAAATAAACAAATCTAATATGGAATTAAATTCTATCATAGTGCCAAAGTTTTACACCTATATTAACGATACATCGAAGTCAAGTGTTATACTGATTTCCTTCATCAACTGACGCAATATGAATTGTTACGTAGCAAACAGTTTCCTGACATATAAGTGAAAAACTTGGGCACTGTAGTAGAATGTAATTACATATTAGATTTGTTTATTTGATATAAAGTGCACAGTGATACAGTATTATTTACTTGATTACGTTTCGAGCATAAATTATTACTCATAATCATATCACACTGATATGATATGATATGATTATGAGCAATGATAATTTATGCTCGAAGCGTAATCGAGTAAATAATACTGTATCACTGTGCACTTTATATCAAATAAACAAATCTAATATGGAGTTTCCTGACATCTTTGCAAAATGCTGCCTTTAGCGGAGCACAATCTGAATAAGGAGTAATTCAACTGATTTAATGATGTACTTACTAATGAATAATCGAAAATATTATCAGCATAAAAATAATGTTATGAACGGCATCAAAAGTTGTGATTGCTAACATTGTTGTTGCTAAACCTCCTCCTCGAGATATTTATTTTATTCAACAATTCTACGTAACAAAGTAAATTTTTAGTAATTATGTTTAAATATAATTAAGGAATCTTTATACATAGGATAAAATTGCACTTATTGTGAACTGAAAGTAGGTTAAAAGGGAGATGGTGAAGTTAAAGTGGTAAAAACCAAAATTCACAGAAAATACTGACCATTAGATTCCGCTACAGTGGCTCGCCGAGAAAAATGAACGTTCTGGGTTCCATCTCTGGTTGGGTCAATGTGTGCGCAATGCTGAGGGATTCCATACTTTGAAGAAACAGTTTTCTAGTTCCTCCAGGATTTCAGTGGTTTTCCAACTGATTTCCTTTCTGTAAAGAACACTAACTTGAAATAACTAAATAAGTCCCAACAAAACCCTGAAATGAAAAAAAACATTTCAAGCATAGGGGCAGGGGCTTTGCGGTGAAAAATAAAGATTCAAACTCCATTAAGCTGAAAATCTTTGATTATAACCGTATGCGTAAATTTTTACTTTTTTAACGTTGCAAGCGATCCCGAGTTGGTACTGTTCCAAACAGTCATTATAGTTATTCCCAAGTTAATCAAATGCCCTCAGGTTCGTTCATGTTGAACTTCATTTAAATCCATAGTTTTAAATTTGTCCTTGAGGTGAGACATTTAACCATGGTTAAAGCATCAAGGTGTACCAAAATTCATGATATCATTAACATTTGAAACTGTTACACGTAGGATATTTATAAATAAGAATTTAACTTCGAATCCAGTAAATAAACTAGTCTTTAGAATGTTTTCATACACATACAAGCAATCCTTTCCTAACGTTCAAGATGACTTGGCATTTGTAAAGAGTTGCTTTAACGGTAAGTTCATCACAGAGAAGGGGTTTCAGGTTCATTGAAAAACTTGTGGGGTGAATTTCACAATTTGAATACAGCTGCATGTCTTTCTGGTAATTATGATACCCTTAATGAGTTCTTTCTTTTAAAAATGTTAAGCTGGTAAACGTCTCAGAGTGAAACGAGACGAATACAATCGCTTTTGCCTCTGAAGAATGTTGTACTAAATCCACTGGGAAAAATATTTTCAAGTCACTAAAATACTTGAACCCTTCACATAGTTAAGGTTTGACTGGCATGTCAAGTTTCTTGTTCATGAAATGCGCTGATACATTATGCCATTCACTAACCAACATGTTAAATAAATTGTTTTCAAAAAACACTGTGCCAATTGATTGGAAAGACATTAAGATATTCCCAGTAATTAAGTCGGTGACGTCAGATGTATGTTTGAAATTCCATCCGATTGCAATTACTTCTCCGTTCTCTAAAATTGTCGGAAAGTCAATAATACATGTTCTCAGACCTTCATTGAATTTTTTTGCAGATCCTAACCAATTTGTATGCAAAAATAGAAGTAATTTTGGTGTCACCACTATCTTATCATCTCGATAAAAATCCCATGTCAGATATGCATTTTAGATTGCAGATTGTGTTCAAGACCCCTTTTACTGAGCAACTTTACAGCAATACATACTGAGTACTGGATAATTAACAGACTATAGTCCTACTTCTCTGAACTGAAGCAATATACCATTCACAGAGGAAACCACTCCACCCCATTGCTCACCAAACCTGGTGTTCCACTAAGCCCCGTCATTTCCCCTAGTCTTCTCTCTTTCTTTCTGTATCACTTGCCATCTTCAGATAATACCGACTTCATCAATGTCCATATCCATCTCCTCTTCATCAGACTCTTCCCAACTAACCAGTTGAACTATGGTCCTCCGTGAATCGTCTTGTGCTCAATTCTTCAAAATCTAAGACTCTAAACTTTAGTTTCACACATGAACATGACCTGTGTGGACTGCTCACTTCTCATGATTCCTCTTCTATTGATGCCTATGTATCAAGGAATGTTAGGAGCCTGTGTGTTTTTCTTCCGATCTCTCCTCGTCCTTACACATCCTACTAATCTCCACACGAATCTTCCACTTAACTTACTATATTACGAAGCTGAGAGTATCTGGCATAACTAAACCTCCTCTCTTGTGCTTCATAAACTCAGCATCGTGCTTACTCCCCATTTTATTCTCTCCTGTGTTGCTCAACAGAGATTATACTGTATTGCATAGAATTTTGAGGACTGTCAACAGAACTAGTGGTTTACGTTGAAACTGCTAATTGACGCTGTTGTGAACAAACATCTTTACTCATGTATACAGGTGGTAGGAATCATTTTATCAGATGATCAGTATCCTCTTCATTCACAGCTCTCTGCATGTCAGTCGCCAGATAAGACCAGGAGCCAGTCAGTATCTAAGACTTTATGCATGTACTACTAAATATATAACTGTACAATGCTGTATCCTGTGTCATGAAGGAAATGTTAGAAATCAACTAACAAATCAACTTTTGTTTTGAAAGCAGATTGATTGAAGAATAAACAGGTTACCATTATTTGTGAATTATGCATGTAATTGCTAATGTGATTGTTTACCTAGGTTAATTGTGCATTCTCAAGAAGGCTGTAGATGGGATATATATTCTGACTTTTCATGTCTAATTCTTTTCTACTTCATATTATCATATGTCTACCTATATAAACTGTCTTCTGACCAACTGATGCTATATGAGATAGTAAACATTCTGTAGAGTATTCCTGAAATATCTTTCAGAATAAGGCCAATATTATTATCATTATCATTATCAAAAAATGAAAGTCGCCTGATCTTTGAATCAAAGACTGATATGTGCTACCTCTACTGTATCGGTAAGAAAGCAGCAGGACCAGATGGAACCCTGCCAGAAGCACTGAGAGCAGACACAGAGACAACAGCGGACATGCTCACATCACTGTTGCAGAAGGTCTGGTAGGAAGGAAAGGTAACTGGCGACTGGAAGAATGGTTACCTTGTCAAACTCCCGAAGAAGGCTAACCTAAGTCTTTGTAAGAACTCGCGCGGAATCACTCTCCTGTCCACCCCAAGCAAAAAATTAAGCAACATCATCCTGGAGAGACTAAACAATGCACTAGATTCAAAACTACGACCGGAACAGGATGGCTTCAGGAAGTACAAATCATGTGCTGACCGAATTGCAACGCTACGCTACGCATCATCATCATAGAACAGAGTATAGAATGGCAGTCAACTCTTCACCTTACCTCAACTTCATCGACTTTGAAAAGGCCTTTGAAAGCGTCGAACGAGAGGCAATTTGGCAACTGCTTCAATACTACGGAATACCACAAACCTTTATCAATCTCATTCAACAGCTATATGAAGACGCTACATGCCAGCCAAGCAATTCACAATGGGATGCTCAGTGATGCTTTTGAAGTGAGGTGGAGACAGGAGTGAAACAAGGTTGCCGCCTACTATCCCCCATGATATTCCTCATTGTGGTCAACTGGACTGGACCATGCAGCAAACAGTGGGGAGCTGTGAGAAGAGGGGGATACGCTGGCTGGACTAAGGAAAAGAACCTAGAAGATCTGGATTTCGCCAACGATGACTTATGTCTGATATCACACAAACTTGAGGATCTACAGGCGAAAACTAACAAGTTGACAGAAGAGGCAGGGCAGCGAAGACGGGACTTCAAGTGAACGTAGAGAAGACAGAGGTGATGAAGATACTCAACCAACAACAACATCAACAAGAAGCTCCAATCACCATCAACGGGAGGAACTTAAAGGAAGTAACCTCCTTCACCTTTCAAGGCAGCACTGTTTCAACTACAGGCGGCACAGACGAGGACTTCAAAGCCAGCCAGGATCGGAAAACCAGCAAGACAGGCGTTCATTAACCTGAAACCAGTGTAAAGATCTTCTGCACTCAGCACGTGGAACAATATCCGGATTTTCAACACCAATATCAAGTCAGTGCTTCTGTATGGCTCAGAAACTTGGCGAATTACGGAAGGGATTTCCAACAAACTACAGACACTCATCAACAATTGCCCACGCTGGTTACTAAAGCTCAGATGGCTAGAATAGTAAGAATAAACAACAAGGAACTTTGGCCTGCCAACTAACCAACCAAGAACCTATCACTCAACAAGTATGCAGGAGGAAGTGGAGATGGATTGGGCATACACTGAGAAGGCCGACTGAGGACATCACGTTTCAGGCCCTCGAGTGCATCCCAGATGGGAAACGACGAGTTGGGCGTCCCAACTGAGGGTGACATGGAGGAGATCATGTGAGGAAGAAATGAGAGCTTTTGGGCTGTCGTGGAGCCGGGTTCGAAAGATTTCAGAGAAGAGAGTGCACTGGAGACTGCTATTGAAGCCCTATGTTCCACCAGGAACCCAAGGGACAAATATTAATAATGTTGTATCCGTAAAATTGTAAATAATTTAAGAGATGAAAGATAAATGTGACATTATCATGTAAATGAAGTTTAGTGGCAAGTGTTTATTCAGAAGAATTATGAGAACATTTTTAATCTTTGCAAGACGACAAAACATTAGCTTACACCCACACAGTATCACTGTGAGAGCTGACATTGGCGTGTAAGGGTCCAGGTTACCGCAATTCATATTAGTAAACTGAGATACATTGCTATTAAAGATAGAGAAACAGTGGGGAAAGTGTGATTAAACGTACATTGACTAGTCCCTGTGAAGTAATCAATTGAATGTTGTCTGGTCCTGAGTACTCATCGAATTCTATCGATCACTTCTTATTGTGGCTTCCAGGCTAGGAAATTCAGCACAAGGCTACACTTTGATTGGTGACAGATGGTTGGAGGTTGTCACTAGGAAGCTTTGAACTTAGGTTTCCTGTTTGTTGGCACTCGTCAGCGGAACATACCTCCAACATCGAAGGGACTGATATCCCCTTTGAGACTCAAAATAACCACCCACTTTACAGTCACTTACGCTACGGCTAAGCCATTCAGGCCACGACTGACCTCATTTGTGACTGCAAAGAATCGGTTTCATGGGAGGAGAAGAAGAAGGGATAAACAGCTAAAAATATATAATGTCTTGATTGCGATGAAGATAAAGTGTGCTTGCATCTGCATCACTGAGATCAACTGTGCGCTATATCACAGAGGATCTTTGGCGGTCGAATTTGGTTATCAATGTGAATAGCAACTGAAAAGTCAACATTCCGGGACACGATTCCACCAAAAATCACAGACTTCATGGACTTATGCCATATTTTATTCCGGTTACTTATACCCTGTTACCAACTTTAGTCTATTTCACCTAATATTGAGTGACTTTGTTGACGGAGATCAAGCATGCATAGCAAGTGTCTAAGATGTCTAAATTGTGCAATTTCACCAACTGATTTGCCATTTTAGCTCTGACCCTACACCTGATTTCTACTTTACTAACGTTTTGATTCCTCTAAAAGTGACTAGTTCTACAAAGACAATGGTAATTGAACATGTGTATCCTGCTCGTGTCCTCCATCCTAGCTGACCGTGTTTAATGGCCCGATACTTGAAATCTCATTGCCACCACAGTTAGCTTAATTTGGTCAAAGTTAATCAAGCTTTTCACACCCGCACAAACTGGTTGCTGACCCACTGGAGATTACCTGACTTCTCAAATAGGTCAGTTTACCCTTCCACTTGACTCTTCATTGTTGCAGGAGGCGTTAACCCAGACCATACCTTAAACTTATGGTCATAGATGAGTTGTTTGTCTGTCAGAAACCGTGAACTATACTATCCAACATCTCCTAACAATACCAAACAGAAATGAAAGAAAGACAGAAAGAATGACGAAGAATTTCATTCCATCTCATCGCTTGGGTCAGGTATTCGGTGTTGAACGTATTTTAGTCCGTCAAAACGTTCTCAGTTAAGCACTCGTTATTTTCTTTAAACAGTCACAAAACACAGTGGATAGCACATCTTCATTCAACCTTGTTTACACAAAGTCATTTTAACCTATTTTTTTTGATTTGTAGAAGCATAGTTTACAATAAATAACGATACTTTGAGACTGGCATGTGATTATTTTGGTAGCAGGCTTCATTTAGCCTGGCTGCCTGTAATCCGAACACTAACAGTAGGTTTATTCATTGTCATACTTGTGAAACGTGAGTGATATGTGGACTGAATAAAGTGTCATTTCAACATGTTATAGTAGATTAACATAGTGCATGTGTTTACTTGTGTCATGTATACTGTAAGGCTTATATTGAAGAATTAATTGTAATAGATTAATCTGTTGACTACATCTTTTGACCACAAATATCTTAGCAGCCGTTGCATGGTTAGATGACTGCATGAGCTGGTCGAATGTAGGGTAACAGGCAAGGAATGCAAGCTATTTGACTACGATTGGATTGAGAGAAGGTTAAGCATGGCGAAGCCAAAACGAGATGCTCATGCTTTAAGTTTTTGATTGTTTTTCTTAACCATGCATGCAGGTATCGACTACCTGTCCTCAGCCTTCAAGATGACAAGAATTCGCGATTACAGACTCTTCTTGAAACTGCTACTTCTTGGTCACAACAGCACAAAAGTATACACTATTATCGTAAAGGACTGAAATATATTCGCTAACCTTAATCTTGCTTTTATGCACTTTTCTAGACCTTAATGTCACTTTTCCTGTCCATTTCCTTCTTGCTCGCTTGTAGTTACGTGAATCGATTTCCTCTGTGCGAGGCCTTATGTTGACTAACTAGTCTGTTTGTCTTGATTAGTCTTTTGACTGAAGTGACAACTGACTGAATTTGGTACTGACTCCCCCTGACAGATTAAGTTTGTCCTGTTTTCACATAAATGTTATGCTCATTTAGTTGTTCTTTTTGACCATGTTCACCTGCGTAACGCTTTATATGTCGACTCGAAGGCAATGTTCTCTGGAAGGTTTTTTGACTACTGTTTCTAACTTCTGAAAGGCATGTTGCTTAGACATTTTATTGATTGATTTGGGATGTCAATTTCATATGGCTTTCAAGGATTTTCAATTGTCTTTTAAATGTTTTATTTACAGTAGAATAGTATGACTGTCAACAAAAGTTATACTTTGGATGATTTGAAATCAAATCTACAGTTTTTCATATGGTTTTCTGTTCATTTTCATATATTGACAACTACTCTAGTTATTTTATTTGCCTGTCTTAGGAATTTTGTTACTCAAACCATTAGTGAATACCATTCCATTGCGTGACAGTGGAGCTATTCAGTATTTCTTTCTGGTAGCCTTGGTTGTGAATTCCATCGATTATCTATGGTGCTAAATAAGTAGTGATGCTCAAATGCGAAACCACTATTTAGTTCTTTCTTCATTCTTCATTCTTCCACTGTTTAATCCATTCAATCGTGAACGAATTCTTCATTTCAATTTTTGGTCATGAGTTATCATTTTCGTCTTGTATATGCTTTTCGTTACCAAAGCAGATATAGATGAATTCGGGTCACAAACTTACAAGCTTTTATAATAGTTTAGTCACGAAGCTGACCGTCACATAAGTATTGAAGTGAAGTTTACGGTCAGTTCAACACAATGAAGAATGTTTAAGTTTGACTGAAATGGAAATACTCGTGGACAGTGGACGTCTTCACTTACCTTTAAGTATTGCTGACAGGTAAGGAGGTGTAAACACTTACGATGAATCTGTTCGTGATAGGTGCGAAATTCAAAGTCTTCTTTATCAAAAAGAGAATTGAAAGTTCAACTGGATTGCCTCTTCCATACTGAAGCGAAATCTAACCACTTCAGTATAGAAATATGGTGGCAACAAACGTTCATTTTTTTCGATGACTTTTAAAAGATTAGAGCTGCTGTATGTTTTTTAATAGCATTATGCTCTGACGTTTGAAGAGATGGATGGCAGATTCCACTTCCACTGAGAGCGCACCCACTCACTGGGATGCAGATGCATTCAACTGATAAGTCCCAAATAGGACGAAGCCAAAATGTAATGGTAAATGTTTCGAAATTTTAGTAAAGATAAAAAGCTAACAGACTTAGGGATATGTAACCAGTTTGAGAGATCCCCCAACACAACTGGACTTAAAGTTGTAGATAATTACTACTATGTAAATTTTAGGGTTAATTCAAAACATTCTGAAACATATGTCCAAGTAATATTCAACTAATTTTGAAAGAATGAAAAGCCTAAAATAAAATTAGTCATCCCCTTTTGGGACCAGACCTGTTCCATGAGGTACTCAAATGTAATGCCTTAGTGATTAGTAATAAGTGTTTACACTATATACTGAGCATTGCTTATGTTTATCGATTCGAATATTTTAGGCGAGTTTTATCTCATAGCATACTTTTTTTGACTGATTGTTTATACATTCCACCTACTGAGGGATCCCATTAATTATCAAAAATATATGTAATGAATTATTTCCAAATACTTTCATGGCGCGATAATACAGTTCAATATAGTATGGTTCAATATATCCAAAGCACCAACTTCCTGAAAATTCGAAACAGTTACATACTAGTACATACATGAAAAGCGTGACCAGATGATTCTTGTTTAAGATGGTAGTGCAAAGGATTTTCTTAAAGCCTGATCCAATATTTGTGCGAAACGCTTACTGTTAAAGATTTCAGAAATTCAACCTGACAATCTGTGCTGACCACTGTTTTCAGCCCTTGATTAAATAATCTGTTTTTTATATAGATAGTATCAACCACCTCTGCTTGTTGGCCAACAGCGGAACTCAGGACGTGCGCTTCATCATATTTAGGGACTCGTCTGCTGGATGCATCTGCATCCCACTGAGTGGTACTGTTCCTACTGAGACTTGAACTCAGTACCTATGGTCTCAAACACTAAGGCGTTATCCATTAAGACACTAGGGCACGAAAGCCACCTCTTGAAACCATGGGTACCGACTACAGTCTCAGTTGGGTGTAGGTACACCCAACTAGGGTGAAAAGTGCTAGTTGGATTCCATTATTAGCCTCCACGCAGACTAAAACTTAATGAGCAACAGGGAAGTATCAGGACGTTCGCATAAGAGCCCGTTTGTCAACAGAGGTTGTGCAGTTCGACCCAGTATATCAGCGGGAGATTACAAGTACCAAAAGACAGACATTTTCTACTTGTTCGATAAGCAGCACGCAACGTTTAGTCTGATGACTGTCGTCTCTACTGTGTAGCAAGTAAACGATTTCAACTCCGTGTACAACTATTACTTAGCTACTCTACATACCTCTTACGTTAACCCGTTGATCAGAGTTCCAAGCAACATTTATTCAGCTGAGTGTGTTTCCTGCAGTTAAGCATGATTTAAAAACTGGAAGAGTCTTCTTGGTATCGCGTGAAATAATAGAGTACGTGTGCACAAAATGTTGCACAGTACACTCGAATCTTTTACGTGAAGATAAGATTAATTAGAGTAGTCTAATTTGGGCGTGAATTGTACCGGAAGTTGTTTATGTTTATGTTTTCAACTACCAGTTAGTCTTATACACTGACTTATAAATAGTGAGAAATTCAGTTATGTTACCTTTTCTCTGATGTAAAATTAATTTGGAACGAAGATGCGTATCATGGTGTTACACTTCAAAAGTAATTTGGTAAGAAGCCTCGCCCAACCTAGGTTTCTTTCTGAAGGCGTATCTGCAAAACTCGGTGAACCTTTGTTTCCTAGGTGGCAAGAGCTTGTATCACTCATTGCTGAGACAAAGGGACCCTACAAATAAGCTTCTAGGTGATGAACGACCTCCATAAGGACCAAGTCAAGCACATGAATTGGTCGCGGATGGAGGGGTAATCTATATATTTGTCTATTCCTTTGTCCTCAGTACTCAATGAAGCCTATCAATCAAATTTTCAATATGGCCAATAAGCGATTTAACGTCCCATCGCAGTTTCTCACCGGTGATCATTTCGTGTAGATGTGTGTTAGTCACCTGTTGTCGTTAGTCATCTACTTCTTAAGCTCTACAGAGAATAATTTTTTCCCTTTACCTACCTAAACCAATACAAGTGAAGCTGTAATATTATTGAAGAATTATTCGTTACACTACACACTTCATACCAGGCTAGAACATAAAATGAATGACCGTTATTCTTCGTTCAGCAACATGAAATATTTTTCAGCAAGGTCATTATTCGCCCCATAAAAGTATTTTACAATTACGAATGAAGTTTTGAAAAGCATTTGTAAAGACTTTGTCAATAAGTGAGAATTTTTATTTTCCTAAGTAACTCCTGTTCATTGAATCATTTCAGACTCAAAATGAATTAAAAACTCATATTTACGAAGTAAAGTTTTGCAATAGGTGTAGTGGAAGAAAAAGAAGAAGGAGCTAGATCACCTTCCACTTTTCTATCTGTACAACACCAATATTTACATTTTGTAAGCTTTCAAGATCTACAACATGCACTAAGTGGAGGTAGTACAGAACAGTAACGGCAAAACTAAACATTAATCTGTGCAGCAATCAGTTTAAAAAGGTAAGTTTTAATAAATCAGTATTTAGTGTATCGCAAATCCTTTTGGTACTGCTTAGTGGATACACTGAACATGTACAGAATACCATCTAGAAGTCAGAAATGATTGTGGATCAGACATTTTGGAAATATGAGTTCCTAGTTTGGGTGGTGGTCGAATGCTTGTTCAATCACTTGGTGAACTTACTGAGTTTTCTAAATGTCTCTTCACTGGTCCTTATTAAACATTTTGAAAATATGCGATATGTCATTACCTCAGTGAAGTTATTCACTGAATATTGGAGACACAGGGACAGACAGATAGATCAACAGATGAAAAAAAGAAATATATATTTTCTGCTTCATGATGACTAGCAGTGCGATCCAGGATGCGAGTTTTGTCCTATTTTAGGTTCATTGTCTGGATCCACCTGCATACCAGTGAGTAACTGTGTTTCCACTGAGACTTGAAGATAGCGGCCATCACTTTCAATATAAGAGCGTTGCCCACTGGGCTTATTTGTGACGAGACTTACCTCTTGAATATTAAATATCATTTGTTATTTTGCAATTTCGTGTTCTTTAGTCTACTGAACAGAATGGATAACAGATAGACGCACAGACATATGAACACAGGTGGTGTACAGCTACTCACTGAATTAGAATTGCTGAATTACTGTTACTAAGTTTGTCAAATCTGTTTGTCCTTGCTATTTTCCTCTAGTAATGTGCCTACCTTTTTACTTTTGACACTCCTAACTATATGCTACTTATTACAAATAAGTAGCATCATCGTGTACAATTCATCTTATCTCACAGTTGAGTATCAACTTGGGTTACGGCATATGTTCTTCAGCACATTGAAGTGTATTAACATCTTTGGCTATTTCTTGTCTGAAACATAAAGTTTTAGTTTATCACAACTGCCAAGTCATTACTTCAAGCCTTGTTTATTTTAAGCCTATGAGCCTATCCCGTCTATTCTCTCTTTTTCATTCGCAACTTTGACACCATTTGTGCTGCTTAATTTATTCATTTGATATCCCTCTTTGACAGGATTTCGAAAGTGTACTCAGCATATAGAAGCTTGTAACCTTAGTTATTTCCGTTGTTACTTATCAATATGTTGCCTCATACTAAATAAACATAGTGTCAATTGGGTTCCAGGATTTTACACATCACTCAAGTGCTTTGTTTCTGTTACTCAAAAGAATCTATAACGTATGTGATCCATTTAATTTACTTTTCTGCACCTTCTAACTCTGGTAGATGCTGTCATATTTTTACCTGGTATTTATGAAGTGAAACAGAGTTAAACATCGACTATAGTGTTTACGTAAAACGTACCCACAGGTTGACAAACTTGAAAATGAAGGTGAAAACTAAGTAAACTTGGCATATGCATCACATGCTAGATAATATCAACAAATGTACACGCATTGAATGAAACTGTTAGGAAGCATAAATTATTACTGTTAGGATGAGAGGTAGATGCTTTGCTCTGCATCACTTTCCGTGAGTTCATTTAATTGATACATACGCATGTAAGACAGTAACACGATTCTACAAGACAATTCAGGTAAAACTTAAAATCCATATTCGTACCTGTGTGATTTGATATTGCTAGTACTATTACAGAAAAAATATTCTACCTGAAACGTTAGTCAGTATGTAATACTGTATCAATGTTTGCAGTATATCGACTTAACATGCTGACATGGTAGCTAAAACGAAGTTCGAAGCGAGAAACCAAAGTTGCACCAAGTTAACCTCTTGAATTTGTTTTGTTAAGGCCTCTCAGTCAGAAATATTTGTGACTGCTGATGCAGGTGTGGTCATTATATAGTGATGTGATGACTAACAGTAAAACAGAAACCTTCGTTTTGTCAGTATTCGAACCACCAACGTTTAACCTCTTTTGTAATCAAATGCATTTCCTACAAGTGAGAAATTTCATCCAACTGAATACCATTCCACTTTTTTATTTGACAGTCAGCATATGGAATAAAATGTAGTTAGAGAACAACTTAACGTAAAGCATTTGAGTTTCATCAGTGTACGACGTAGACGGAGAACAACTGTGTGATAAATTAGTGCAGGATGTCGATCGAAAACTAGTTATCCAGACATCATATAGAATATCAAGGCAAACAAATGTAGGAGTCTGAGTTATGCTTGCTAAAAGTACTTCTGGCATATGTTCTTACAATGATGGTTACCTGAAAAACTAACTTCCATTTTTCTTAATGTCATAATTTATCAGAGATTCCATTCACTTCCCACATCCATATCCTGAACATGTTTAACTTTTGGAGCATTTTATCTTGTTTCGCGGTTGTAAAACTCAGATGTGTTATACTTATTTTAGCTATTCATGTTCTGTCATGACTAGTTCCATTATTCATGATACTTATGACTCGTGACTGCTAGTCACTTACGTTACTGTTTATCAAATCGGATGTCCTCAAATAGACCAGTGTCAAATAAACAAGCTTAACTCACAATAATTTGCGTCTTTTGATGAGCAACTTTTCAATCAAACTATTCACTCAAGTAGTCTTATGATTTTAAATCCCTCAATATTTTGTTTGCTACCCCTGTTGTTGTTTTTTTCCCTAGAGAAACTTCAACTGAATCATGTACATAATTGTGACAGTTTTTACACTTTACTAACTTCCATTCCATTCACGACTACAATATGGCCATTCCTGACCATCAAAACTGGTGACTGAAATTCTGCTTCTTTCCAGTAGTTTAAACTACATTAAATTTTCAATAAAACTATTTATTTATATATTGTAGATTGTAAGCAGTTGACAAAATACCGCCAAAGTAAAATAGATCCCGCTTCAATTTTTGTTCTTGCTGTTTTAAAATTTTGAAATTTTGTTGGTTCATATTCAACATAGTTTGGTGTTCTTTTCATACTTCTTGCAGTGCCTAATTTTGATAAACTACTGAAGGCATCTAAGAATTGTTATTGTCAAAAGCCGGTACATTAGTGTGATTGGTCAATTAATTGAACTAACTAGTGGAAAGTCTAAAAATGTTAGGCAATGAAAAGAATGTCCTAAAATATAGGATAAAGGCAGTTACCATGAGTGGAAGGTGCCATTATATAATTTGTATAAACTGATCATTTCGACTCTAAACTAAAGGAATTTGAAAAGAACCAAGCAGCGTGCAAACTGCATAAACCATTTGCCATTCACATACTATTTCTCTGTTTCACTATCATTCCTTTTCATAACCACTTCTTCTTTGAGTGCTGTTTTCAAATTTGGCCGTTTTAACTGATACACTTCTGCATCAAGTTTCATACTAATTTCTCTGTATGTTGTCGCAAAACGAAATGTCATTGCTTCACTGTGTTAAAGAATTCGAAACGTGTTTAGCTCTAATTATTGCGTAAACCACCCATCAGACTAATCAGTTATAGCATTAGATGAAAACGAACTGAACAACAGATACTGAAAGTTGGCATTTAAACCCTTCACACGAACCTGAAACTTCAAGATAGCAACCCCAGGAGGGATCTTAAAGATCACTTTTTAAGGTTTTGGAGGAATATATTCTTTATGACGATCACAAAGATCACTGTCATTAGAAGGTAAATATTTCAGCAATTCGAAAAAGGATAAGAAAATTGTTGATAACTTTGGTACCTTTATATTCAGTTGGCTTTTTTCTGTGAAGCCATAAAAATAAGCTATGCTCGACGTCAGATTCATGAGCGTATTCTGAAAGACTATTGACCTAAAATGTGACAGGAAACAGAAAGTATGTTGGCATATTTACTATAGAAAGTCGTGTTATACATAAAACAACGGAATTTCTCTTGATATTTACTTGCATACAGCTTGGCCATTGGTCTAACTTAAGCACAAAATTCATTTCTGTGCACTAAATTGTTGCATACATTTGTGTCAGTAGACAATTTCATTTATATCACCTACATCACAGTGAGTGTTATTTATTGGACGACGTTTTGAGTAGAATTTATTGCTCACATTCATATAAAAGTACTAATGAGACTTTCATACTTCCTTCATATAGTCCAACAGTTCTTCATTCGTTTATCTTAATGGAAGTAAAATTTTCCGGGTATCTGCAACACGTGATGAATCCTTCCTGTTACACGTGTTAGGTGGTGATTGAATAAGCAACGATTCTGGAATTAATCTATTCCTGCACCACGTTATATTGGATTTTAGAATTGTCACCCTATCTCACCCTACAGTGTGATAATGGGTCAATGGATGGACAGCGATAGGTGAGCTTTTCTTCTAAATTACCTATTTTTGTAGTGTCTACCATCTTAAGTTTTACCAAAGTGTTATTCACTGCTATTCTCACTGACCGGAATGGTTGCAGAATGCTTATTGTGCACTGATAACTCATACAAAAGTTGGCGTTTACAGGAATTCACCAAACTCCAAGAGACACACTGATCTCAAGTCATATCATCCCACATCTACCAAGGCAGTTTTTTTGGAACATCTGGTAAGGGAAGTGAGGACTCTGACTGGTAAGTAAGAAGGACTAAAAACGGAATTCAGAAGTATGAAATAGATGTGAGTTTCCAGTATTTACTTCCACGAGTTTATCCAAAACTTTATGATGTATCGCTGTGTAGTATGTCAATGTCGAATAACGCTCCACTGAAAGGTTCAAGTCCCACTTCTCCAATAACGCCTCGATTATATGCATCTATTACAGTTGAATAACTAAGAACATATTTAACAAGTGAAATAAAATATGATAAAGTAGAATGTAATTCCAAAGTCTCATAAATATACCCTTCTAACTGATTTTCGTGATCGTCATCTCCAACCACTAAAAACGAAGAAATTCAGTTTAGACTTATGTGCAGTTAGAGAACAATGAACGCAATGCAATTCAGCAGACTAAAATCGCAAAATATTTCTGTTTTGAGTTGGTGTTCACGCCTATTGACATCGGTTGGAGAACCAAATAAGTGTTCTACCTGATAAGGTAATTAGTGTAGTTTTTCTCGACAAGAATGACCAAAACTTAGTACCATACGAAAACTGGTGAATCTGTAGTGGGTTTTTCTTTTCTAATCACTGCTGACAGTTGTCTATATGGTCAAACTAGAGAATGACAAACTACATTGGAGTATGATTAAAATGAACTTTAAATCCCATAATACGAAATTTCCAATGTTCTAGTGCGAAATAAGAAGAAATATAAAAAGATTGGTAACAGAATCCGATAGCTTCTGACTAGTTCTACGTGTGAGTTAGAATACCGGATCCAAATTTTCTCCTTGAGTGTCAAGTCAAGCCAACATTAAAATGACGATACAATCATTTTAGTAGCTTTGTCCAAATGCATTGATAAATAAAACTAGGTTAGGTGCTAAGCCAACAAAGCTTTAAAAAAAGTGTTCTGATTACATCATAAGTAATGAGACAGAGAATCTGTAATACCAGTCTTTTGTTATTACTCATGACATGAGTATCGTTTCTAAGATTCACTGATACAATCCTCCATACTTGGTATAGGTCTGAACCGCAACCAGAACAGTGACCTCCACTGTCAGGCAGATGCATACAGCTTAAGTTTCTCAAATGGAAATAAATGCGCACATTCTGGAATTCACTGCTAGCCATTACCAATCATCACCGTCTAACTGAAATTACAGGGAATATCCAGGTACCTGCAGGAGAACTTATATTTCAGTAGTGACCTACCAGTCAGATCTAAATCAATTACTGACGGCAAGTTACAGGTTATAACAACAAAGTTGAAACTCTATGCTTACATTTGCACAAACTTCAATACTGATTTTCCTACAGTCATGAAGATAGTTGCGTAGGCTGTGCTCGGAAGGTCTTACTCTGACCTAACTCTGTGTACAATAATGGCTTTACGAATAACAGGCTAATTCTTCAAACAGTACCATCATGCCTCATCATCGCTACCATTGGTCCCTGAACCGGATCGATGATTCATTTGTATTGCCATATCCATTTTATTGTACAGATACCTCAATGTTTTCTACTTTTATATTATTTACAAGTGTCTGAAGAATTGCAGAAAAGACGAAATGTCTACCTTTTTGACTTTATTGTTGTCCACCACCAGTTAATACTTCAGTAATCTTCCTGTATGTATGAAATTTAAGGTCGAATGAGGGGATGAATCAAAGCAAACAAATCTGTTAAGTTGTAATTTTCTTGCTTCCAGCAGTGGAATCCAGGATATGTGTCTCGTACTATTTGGGACTTGTCGGCTGCATGTTTCTGCACCTCATTGACGGATGTAATTTACCACTGAGACTCCAACCCAGCACCTACCACTTCAAACACCAATGCGTTATCAACTAGGTCACTAGGACAAGACCTTCGCCACTTGCTCAGTGGATGCCAGTGGCCTAGTCCATAGCGATTTATCGTCTGAAGCTGTGGGTTCGAATTTCTGTGGGGTAAACATCACCCTTGGAAAGGAGCAGGTACATGAAACTGGCCACTCTCTCATAGGACGAAAAGTGCGTCCTGCATTCCATTGCTAGCCAACCATCACGCTAACTACAAAATAACGAATAATCAGGGAATATCGAGGCATCCGTATGGAAGCCCATGTGCTGACAGAAGTCGACCAATTCAGTTCAGAATAACAGCGGGAAATTAAAATTATCAATGAAAAGCAAATAAATCTTTGTTTTTTCCCGGTCAACAGGCAGAAGTTGCAATCTTTTAAACTCATATTGTCGATCATAATAGACAATCGTGTACCACTATAACTTTGCTATGATTTTAGATGAAGTAATTGCCAAATCCAAATCTAGTTTCCGGAGTAGTAATCGTGGTGGGCATGTCAAACCGTTTTCACGTTCGAAACCAAAGTACTATTCAGGAAGATCAAACCTTTTTTCACGTCGAAGTGGACTGTAAGTGATTCTATTTTGCATGTCCATAATTTGTTCATTTGTGCTATCGTAAAGTGTTTCCTTATGACAAGATGTATCTTTTACAAAACCTAGCTATAAAGTACAAATATCTTTTTTTGGCTGCGTTTCTGTGATTCCTGTATCTGATGATTAAAGTGAAGTTCCTTTGTAATTTTTCGCCTGTTTATTAGGTTGTTTACAGAGGTATTGTCTGAAAGTTGACACTTGTTGGGTATATGAGTAGGAACGGAAAATTACAAAAATGTTCTGAAAATTATTCACAGTTCACAAGGAAGTATTAAAAGCGGATATTCTAAGAATAAAAACTCCAGGGTTTCATTTACTTCTGATTGCTTCTTAGTTGATTATAGTGGTTACTATATCGGTCACTGGCTTACAGTCTACTCAGGTGGTGAAAATAATGTATTAAGGCATCCACTGTTTAAACTGGTGACTTCAACTACTTAATTAGATGAACTCTCGTACAGTAAGCAGTTTTGTATTTTTACTTTCTATTGGAGTTTTTTATTTTGGATAACTCATTCGGTGTATTTTTAATCATATGGTTGCTTTGGATTTTTGATTGATTCTTAATGTATTTCAACTTTATAGTATTCCTCTTTCTAGAAGAAGTGGAGTTACACTCAACAATTATACATTCGAATTCATTCATGATGAAACATTTAATCTGTGGTGAGATTAACTGAAATTGCCTCAAAACAACGGATGATTTAAAAGACGAATCGGGCTGAAGACAATACGAAAAACAGTGGTATGGACAGTAAAGGAATCTTATAATGAATACCTTTACAGTGAATATTTACACGCAATAATGGGATGCTTATTATGCAAACAACAATCCATTATCTATTTCACTGATTTAAAACATAAGGATCGTACAAAATATGGGCATTAAGGTATGTGCTATACAAATTAAATAGCAACATTAAGGCAACAAAAACGTGATAGTAAGAGAAAACGAAGAACGGATTCTAAAAAAAATGCTAGCTACTTTCGTTTTACGTCGTGACGTCGGAAGAATAAAAAAGCTACGGCATCTCTGTTTACCATTTCAAGTCTGTCTGTTGTCTGAATCTACTTAATCACGCGATCTTTGGGCCCTATCCTGGGGGTGGTCAAGTACCTAAAGATGCTAACTCAACAAAACTGTCCTTCATCCTACAGCGCTACTTCATATACTGGCCACCTGTTGGTATCTTCCAGTCAGTCCCAGGACCGGCAAATAGTGAACAGTATGGGAGTTACTGAGACTATATTCGAATCAAATGACCAAGCTACTGTAATCAGTATTTCAGCATAGCCTCACCCAATGAATGACGATTGGTATCATGCCTAAACAGACGCCACCGCATCCTAGCACTTCTTACATGGTGTTTCCACCAGATGTGAGAAATCGTACAGAGGCAGTTGTGATGAAACATACAGATATCCTCAGCTCGCATAGTTCAGGTCTCACAGGCTTAGAGCAGAACTAACCTCACCAAGGTGTTGCATACCCAACCTTTTACAGATAGGTTAACGTCATGACGGCACCAAAGGTGATCCATATCGGTGCGTGCCACTATGGCTTGGGACATACAGTCAGAAATCTCGTTATTCACACCTTCATCAGTACTCGTACAACTACCGAGGTGCACAAACTTTTAGACAACTTATAACAGCTTACTACCAAGGGAAAGTTCAGTTACAGCATCTTACTAATCTTGTTGAATCACTTGGCACTTCGACGGCAGATAGCACTTATCACACTTAGGGACACTAGCCACTAACTGATTGAGTATGATTTGAGTAGCCTGTGTGCTGTTGCATAGAAAAATGGTGTCATCCGCATACTCAGGATCTGAAAGTCTTCCACCTGGCAACAGGTTTACACCACCACCACATACTTCAAAGCTGTCTAGAAAACATCATTGATTGCAAAGCTAAAAAGGAATGATGAAGTCAAACAGCCCTGCCTAATCCCACTGTTGGTTTATAACACTGATAGAAGGTGGGTGTATGTAACCACTCTACATGAAGTGTTCTCATGTGGTGTCTCCAAGGTTTAAACGAACATCTCAGTGATAGCCCTTCAACAGACGATTCCAAAATACATCCCAACCTAGAAAATGTAAGGTAACCCTTATATCAAGAGGCATACTGATCTTCGGCCTGTATTATGTTTGTGAGCTGTGGTTTACTGATCTAGATACTAGATATTTAACTAGTGGACCCTGCGTTAGAACCTTCCTTTATCTACCGCGGCTTGGGAGCCAGGTAGTATTCTTAGCTTCTACACAATATATGTAGCTCAGTGCCTACAGCATGAGAGTGTGTAAGGCTTATGAGTGATCTACTTTTTTCGTACGAGCCTCTGATGTAAAAAGAAAAGGTTCCAAGTGCATCCACGACCTAAAAAAAACACTATCCGCCCTTCGCACATCAACTTTTGACTTATTTTCAAGAGGTGGCAAAGTATCATGGCAACCAATGTATGTAATATGCTACTGGTGATAGACTGATATCCGTGTGATTCTCACAAACATTACATGGACCGTCCGGCTAACATCAACCTTCTTGCTGATGACGGCTCGGATGAACTGCAACAACTTCTGACTACTATCAGATATACAGCTATTACTTCCATCTCACTAGCACATTCTGACAACCAAGCCTCATGGTCATTAAATAAATGCTAAATAATCTGTCACTTAGGCGACATACGCATACTTTCGTACTCACTGTTTGTAGCAATAGACCGACAGGTGTCAAAGTCACGACTGGCCCTCAAAAACTTGGTGTTTATTAGCTTGTCGTCCTTCAAAACCGTAAGCAGTTTTCCTCACCATCTTTATGGTTTCGGAGCAAGCAACTGTTTAGCGACGCAAAACGGTATAGGCAGACCAGGATTTCAATCAGTGACAAGAAGCTGAGTGAAACAAAGATACATACAGAGATAAATTTGAAAATGGTAGCGAAAAGGCAGTTTAGTTAATATGTACAAATAAAAACGTTAAAAAGACAACAAACTGAATGACTGGATTGAAAGTTTACACAGTGAACTCGGTTTCCTGTAAATATTGCTATATAATTTATGTAAAGGGTATGATGCTGCCCCAACACCCAGATCGAAACAGAAGGTTGCTTTAGGGGACCACTTTTCGAGCGATTGTATGGATAGCATGTGATAGCATGAAGATCACTCACAGCAAGTTTAGTTATTTTACTACGTTTCTTTCATGGAATAGAAAAAACGATATGTTTGCGAGATCTTCACCATCCGATAGAAGTGCCTTACTAAAGTCATATTTTAATGCAACCAACAATATCCTCTGACATTGAAACTTCTAGCTTAGCGAGATAATTCACTATTTTATAGTAGCTGTTTGTTACCTTGTTATCCTCCAACAGGTTATCGTGGCATGTTACCGCTCAAAAAAGAATACTGTTAGCATCGTTTATTGAGTCGCCGTGGCAAATAGGATTATTTATGGTAGGAAGACAGTAGTGTTCGATCATAGCAAGGTATTTGCAGGAAAATGAACTGTATATCGCTTGAATATAAAATCAGGGGTACGAAAATCAAAACAAGGTTGAAATAACCTAGTGAACGACGAACTTGCGAAAATAATACACTAAGAATATCATAGTTACAGGAGAATTCCTAACTGCAACTCAACCTAGTAACTATATATGCACTAGGCTATGAGCCATGTATTGTGTGAGGATTTATGATTCTATTTGGTTGCTCAAGCCAAAGCTAGTGTATTGAAGATTAAATCCAGGACAGGTTGATTCGGAGGTAAGTGTCTTCACTAAAGAACGTGAAACTTATAACCCGGAAAACAATTTCAATCAGCAGACTTAACCCTTATTCTACAAGATTTTGTTTACAAAAAAATGCATGTATGCTTGATGACTACAATCAAATACAACGGATAGACTTGTATGAGGCTCTTGTAAGCCTCACTATTAATATGTGCTCTATCACAAACCTTCAAATAAGATCCTAGCACAGTGCTTTAAATAACTTCTCTACCCACTACCTTAATAGTTTCTTTAGCGTGTACTTATTAAGAGACTCTGCACCATTGGCAACCAGCCTTGCTGGCCACTCAAGCTCTGAACACGAATAGATTACATCGCAATTGCCTAACGGTGGTGTAGGTGTACTCATGACTAATACTTTTTCTGGAGCACCTATCTAAACTCTTACCAGGCTTGAGGGTGTGGTAAATTCACATTGAGTTTTACTAGTCATCGCAACTGTTGTCCCCAACAGGTTGACGTAGACAAGTTTGTTACTGTTTTTATTGCAACTAAATACCAAACTAACCTCGCCTGGTTAACTAGTTCACTAGTTACTAGCCGGCCCTAAGCCCGGGTAAAGAGAGAAGGTTGGGCATAGGGCTAGCAACCCTACCCGGAAAACCAATCAACCGCCACAGAAACTTCAAAGCACAGACAAAATATAAAAAAAACCTATTCCTCCCTGTAATCGGAAAGACGAAATGACGCCGGTTGGTGAAAGCCTTCGGGAAGCCAATTGACCGATGTGTCTTCTCTCGATGAAAGCGAAAGTAAACATGGGGACATGGAATGTTCTTTATGTTGAGTGTGGAAGATCTCCACACTAGTTTCAGGCCAATGAACGCCTGTCTTGCTTTTCCGATTCTGGCTGGCTTTGAAGTCCTCGTCTGTGCCGCCTGTAGTCGAAACGATGCTGCCTAGATAGGTGAAAGAGACTACTTCCTTTAAGTTTCTCCAGTTGGTGATTGGAGCTTCTTGTTGATGTTGTTGTTGGTTGGGTATCTTCATCACCTCTGTCTTCTCTACGTTCACTTGAAGTCCCGTCTCCCTTCGCTGCCCTGCCTCTTCTATCAACTTGGTAGTTTTCGCCTGTAGATCTTCGAGTTTGTGCCACATTAAACACAAGTCATCGGCGAAATCCAAGTCTTCTAGGATCTTTTCCCCGGTCAAGCATATCCCCCTCTTCTCGCTCCTCACTGTTTGTTGCATGATCCAAACAAAAGATAATGAAGGAAATATTATTTGCAATGAAGAGAAGAAAGAGAAACGATGTGCTCGCCACTTCAGAAAGGTCTTGAATCGACCGCCACTTGCACTTCATCCACAAATACCACCTACAGCCGATGAACTATAAGTGAACATAAATCCTGCAACAAAAATGGAAGTCCTGAACGCCATAAAGCTACTGAAATGCGGGAATCAGCAGGACCAGATGGAATCCTGCCAGAAGCACTGAGAGCAGACACAGAGACAACAGTGGACATGCTCACATCACTGTTGCAGAAGGTCTGGAAGGAAGAGAAGGTACCTGGCTAGTGATTGGAAGAAGGGTTACCTTGTCAAACTCCCGAAGAAGGGAGACCTCAGTGTTTGCAAGAACTGGCGCGGAATCACTCTCCTGTCCACCCCAAGCAAAAAATTAAGCCACATCATCCTGGAGAGACTAAACAATGCACTGGATTCAAAACTACGACCGGAACAGGATGGCTTCAGGAAGTACAAATCATGTGCTGACCAAATTGCAACGCTACGCTACGCATCATCATCATAGAACAGAGTACAGAATGGCAGTCAACTCTTCACCTTACCTCAACTTCATCGACTTTGAAAAGGCTTTTGAAAGCGTCGAACGAGAGGCAATTTGGCAACTGCTTCAATACTACGGAATACCACAAACCTTTATCAATCTCATTCAACAACTATATGAAGACACCACATGCCAGCCAAGTAATTGACAATGGGATGCTCAGTGATGCTTTTGAAGTGAGGTGGAGACAGGAGTGAAACAAGGCTGCCACCTACTATCACCGATGATCTTCCTGATTGTGGTCAACTGGATCATGCAAGAAACAGTGAGGAGCGAGAAGAGGAGGATATGCTTGACCGGGGAAAAGATCCTAGAAGACTTGGATTTCGCCGATGACTTGTGTTTAATGTGGCACAAACTCGAAGATCTACAGGCGAAAACTACCAAGTTGATAGAAGAGGCAGGGCAGCGAAGGGAGACGGGACTTCAAGTGAACGTAGAGAAGACAGAGGTGATGAAGATACCCAACCAACAACAACATCAACAAGAAGCTCCAATCACCAACTGGAGAAACTTAAAGGAAGTAGTCTCTTTCACCTATCTAGGCAGCATCGTTTCGACTACAGGCGGCACAGACGAGGACTTCAAAGCCAGCCAGAATCGGAAAAGCAAGACAGGCGTTCATTGGCCTGAAACTAGTGTGGAGATCTTCCACACTCAACATAAAGAACATTCCATGTCCCCATGTTTACTTTCGCTTTCATCGAGAGAAGACACATCGGTCAATTGGCTTCCCGAAGGCTTTCACCAACCGGCGTCATTTCGTCTTTCCGATTACAGGGAGGAATAGGTTTTTTTTATATTTTGTCTGTGCTTTGAAGTTTCTGTGGCGGTTGATTGGTTTTCCGGGGTAGGGTTGCTAGCCTATGCCCAACCTTCTCTCTTTACCCGGGCTTAGGGCCGGCTAGTAACTAGTGAACTAGTTAACCAGGCGAGGTTAGTTTGGTATTTAGTTGCAATAAAAACAGTAACAAACTTGTCTACGTCAACCTGTTGGGGACAACAGTTGCGATGACTAGTAAAACTCAATGTGAATTTACCACACCCTCAAGCCTGGTAAGAGTTTAGATAGGTGCTCCAGAAAAAGTATTAGTCATGAGTACACCTACACCACCGTTAGGCAATTGCGATGTAATCTATTCGTGTTCAGAGCTTGAGTGGCCAGCAAGGCTGGTTGCCAATGGTGCAGAGTCTCTTAATAAGTACACGCTAAAGAAACTATTAAGGTAGTGGGTAGAGAAGTTATTTAAAGCACTGTGCTAGGATCTTATTTGAAGGTTTGTGATAGAGCACATATTAATAGTGAGGCTTACAAGAGCCTCATACAAGTCTATCCGTTGTATTTGATTGTAGTCATCAAGCATACATGCATTTTTTGTAAACAAAATCTTGTAGAATAAGGGTTAAGTCTGCTGATTGAAATTGTTTTCCGGGTTATAAGTTTCACGTTCTTTAGTGAAGACACTTACCTCCGAATCAACCTGTCCTGGATTTAATCTTCAATACACTAGCTTTGGCTTGAGCAACCAAATAGAATCATAAATCCTCACACAATACATGGCTCATAGCCTAGTGCATATATAGTTACTAGGTTGAGTTGCAGTTAGGAATTCTCCTGTAACTATGATATTCTTAGTGTATTATTTTCGCAAGTTCGTCGTTCACTAGGTTATTTCAACCTTGTTTTGATTTTCGTACCCCTGATTTTATATTCAAGCGATATACAGTTCATTTTCCTGCAAATACCTTGCTATGATCGAACACTACTGTCTTCCTACCATAAATAATCCTATTGCCACGGCGACTCAATAAACGATGCTAACAGTATTCTTTTTTGAGCGGTAACATGCCACGATAACCTGTTGGAGGATAACAAGGTAACAAACAGCTACTATAAAATAGTGAATTATCTCGCTACGCTAGAAGTTTCAATGTCAGAGGATATTGTTGGTTGCATTAAAATATGACTTTAGTAAGGCACTTCTATCGGATGGTGAAGATCTCGCAAACATATCGTTTTTTCTATTCCATGAAAGAAACGTAGTAAAATAACTAAACTTGCTGTGAGTGATCTTCATGCTATCACATGCTATCCATACAATCGCTCGAAAAGTGGTCCCCTAAAGCAACCTTCTGTTTCGATCTGGGTGTTGGGGCAGCATCATACCCTTTACATAAATTATATAGCAATATTTACAGGAAACCGAGTTCACTGTGTAAACTTTCAATCCAGTCATTCAGTTGTTGTCTTTTTAACGTTTTTATTTGTACATATTAACTAAACTGCCTTTTCGCTACCATTTTCAAATTTATCTCTGTATGTATCTTTGTTTCACTCAGCTTCTTGTCACTGATTGAAATCCTGGTCTGCCTATACCGTTTTGCGTCGCTAAACAGTTGCTTGCTCCGAAACCATAAAGATGGTGAGGAAAACTGCTTACGGT
Source organism: Heterobilharzia americana (assembly GCA_944470555.2). NCBI lineage: Eukaryota > Metazoa > Platyhelminthes > Trematoda > Strigeidida > Schistosomatidae > Heterobilharzia > Heterobilharzia americana. Next base: position 96,890,378 of record OX104134.1, read on the forward strand.
TTTGAAGGACGACAAGCTAATAAACACCAAGTTTTTGAGGGCCAGTCGTGACTTTGACACCTGTCGGTCTATTGCTACAAACAGTGAGTACGAAAGTATGCGTATGTCGCCTAAGTGACAGATTATTTAGCATTTATTTAATGACCATGAGGCTTGGTTGTCAGAATGTGCTAGTGAGATGGAAGTAATAGCTGTATATCTGATAGTAGTCAGAAGTTGTTGCAGTTCATCCGAGCCGTCATCAGCAAGAAGGTTGATGTTAGCCGGACGGTCTTTTATGTCGTGTGGTGCCGTTGAAGGACGTCATACATTTATTATTGAATTTCATGCTTTTTCCCTGGTTTATGTTAACCACACGAATATGCTGTATGGCTCATCCGTCTGTCGTGTTATGCTTCTGAAATATGGTCCTTGTAATCGGGAATTATGGAGGTTTTCATGATTTTGCGTCTTGGTTTGTAGCTTTGCTTGCTGGTGGGTAAGTCATAGCGTTATCAGTGCTGATGTTAGTTGTAGGGTAGTGATCAGTATATGCTGTGTTGGCTATAATGGAATCTGGTTGGAATAAGGCAAAACAAAGACGCAGCATCAGTACTTGGAGTTCAGGTCTTTGTCTGAGGTGCGTAGTGATATAGAGGCTGCTTCACTGGGGATATCAGTGGTTGGAGATTATTTGTGATGTGGTTGTAAATCGATCACAATGATGCGGATGTATGAACTCTTTGTCAAGGTCTTGAAAAATTTCTTAATCTTCTGTTTTTTGTTTTGCTTCACTCGTACATACTTATCTTCTGTTATATCCCTCCTATTCTGTTTACTTGTAATTTGCATACTGCTCTAAAGTGTAGCGGCTTGAACATGCACTTCTATGCCTATTTCTACTTTGCTTTGTGTATCTATATTATTTTCTGCTGTATGGTTCTTGCTCCATATGTTTAAATGTGGTAAATAATAGTGTTTAGAATTATCAGGCATATAAACTAATGAAAGTTTTGGCTAACCGAAATATTGTACGAAAAGCGCACTATTGATTGGGTGCAAGTAAACAAAAATGTTTGCGCTTTTCTACTGGATAAATTTTTAAGATAGGGGAAAATATTGTAATGCCGATGCCTATTTTTAGTTTCTACCTGCGTGCCCACCGACTGCAGTTTGAATGATACAGAGGATAAACTTTATCAGAAGTAATTGATTTTGTCTACCTAAAGGGAAATTTCAGATGAAGTCATAGTAGCGAGCAGTTTCAACGCTGAAATAAGGAAGCTGAGCCAGCCAAAAAAGTGTCCGGGAGGTACCTACAGAACTGCATGATGTCGAACCAAAAACGGGGATTGTTACTTACAGTTCTGTTCTGATTGTAACATGTATGTGGTCAGTACTAACTTCCAGCATAAGAAGATACATTTTCTCCTATTACATTTCCCAATATCAGACAAACTATGGACACAAATGAATCACATTGCTATAAGCTTTTGTTAAAGAGTATCGGTTGGGAATTACTTCTCTTTTTGGACCATTTGATAGTACTTTTATCACTCGTTAGTACATGAGTATGCATGTTCACACCTTGATGTACTCAGGAAACAGACAGAAGTAAAACCTATGTGTGCCTAAATGAAAGATAAGAAAGTTCAGTCTGTATTTAGTTAGTAGACAGTCAAGTACTTATCTAAACTTAGCAGCAATTCTATTCCTGATGAAACCTAGTGCGATGTCCTGTCTGCTGTAGAAACAGCAGTAAAGAAAGTTGGTAACCTACATCCGAAGTCTAATGAAAGCCAATGTGTTTCTGAAACCTCATCCGATTTAGTTGATTCTGGAAAAATTAATCCAGCTGTCCCTGACCACGATAAAGAGCGAAAGCAACTCAAATGCCAATTGATTGAGTCTTCGTCATGATAGTGAATAGTGATTGGTGAGTCAAATGAAAGATGTGGAGAAGGTATCAGCATTACGTAATATTTAGCAGATACTCTTGCGTACTAGGGCACATTAGTTGAAGACAATGACCATTAAAAATATTATTCACGATATCTCAGGACAGTGAACTGGAACGTTGAGCGAAATAATTTGAAGAGCGACTGAACTGGTCTCCGCTCACGTTTCATTTGCCTTAACATTCATCCTGAATGCGAATGAGATGTAAATGTTGGTCCTGAAACCCTGCTTAAGGCTGAGAAGGCTATTTTAATATGAGAATAGAATTTGGACACTGATGGAGTATAATTCCATTCTAGTTATTTTTCACATATGTATCACAATGTGAAACAGTCTTGTGCACTGCTGACGGTTCGAGCAGAATTGACTGCTCATAATCATATCAAGGTAATCACACAAGATAGAGTGTTAGGCCCTAATAAGATACAAAATCTAGAACAGTACTCAACCAAAGCCATGAGGGATGTCATACATAACCGCACAATAGGATGAGATAGAGTGACAATAATAGCTTTGGTATGTAGAGAGAGAGAGAGAGAGAGAGAGATAACTGAGGCTTTGTTTGGTGAATCGACACGACACAGGTAGCAGAGATGATGCAACACCAATTCCGGATATGTTGAAAATTTTGCTCCCTAATAAATCATAGTTAAAAACGATGGAGCTATGAAACTAAGCCAGAAAGTCGTGTGATTACCTTAATGTGATTATAAGCAATAAGTTCCCCTCGAGACGTCGTCAGTACATAATACTGTCGCATTGTGTGTGTGTTAGGCAACTACTCAGTAGGGTAACGGAGGTTGTAGCTATTGTTTGGGAATCATAAGTAGTTTTATCAAACTGGCCTACTTCATTGATCGTTCCATTTTATGAGAAAGGAGAGTAGTCTTCATGTGACAACCACAGGGGCATTAGTTGGTGTAACACTGTATGTAATATCCTAGTTTCCATAACCATCCTACGCCTAACTTGAGTCCAAAAACTAAAGAAAACTGTTCGTACCAGACGTAGACGAGAGTGTATCGATCAGATCTTTACCCTTTCGAAAGACAGAGAAACTCATCAGTGCTCGACACTTGACATTTCTTGACGTGAGGGTGGCATTCGGCTTTGTCGACTTGGCGGTATTGAGTCGGTGTCTGATTGTAAAGGGATTACCGAGCAAGTATTTAGTGGTAATCAATACTCCCTACTTGAACTGATGTAGCCATGTAAAGTTTTGTGGAGAGTCGTCATCTGTAGTCACGATAGCCAGTAGTGTCTGCCAAGGATGTTCAGTGTGATCATGATACCTAAATGTTATAGACGTGCTGATGGATATAGTCATAAGTACCTCTCACTTTTCAAGAATTGACTTATTTTCAGGAATGAAAGTGGTTGACCTACGGTACTCAGAACATAGTCTTGTTATATGAAGACACCAACAAAATGCTGTTTTTTTTAACACACTGAGCAGAAATCTTAGCATATTTAACCGGTGTGTGTTCCCCACTTGTTAGATGCAAGACAATGCTTCAGGGATTGGTCTACATCCGACTATCAGTTTTAGAGTGTGAAGTGACAGAATGCACTAAACACCTTACTTACTTGCACAGGTGCATCAGCCCTAAAGAGCTGGTTGCTGAAAAAACCTCAGCTTGGAAATAGAAGAGCTATTCAGCAAGTGTCAACTTGTTTACATCTCAAAAATCTGAATGTTCGACTACCTATCGAAAGACACCTATGCTGCGCAGTATTCCGTTCTGTCCTGTTGTAAGGCTATGATATGGTCGCTGAAATTAGAATGGATTAGGAGACTACAGGTTTCTTTTATCATATATCTTCATAGCATTGCTCGTATGTATCGAAACTAACATGTTATTAACGTCGAGGTTAGGTGTCCAGGAGTATCCGAGGAAGACAAACCAGTTGATGAGGTTGTAAGCCCTCACCGCCTGAGGTGTCTAGAAGATGTGTTACGCATACCGAGCCACCGCCTAATTCAATGCGTGATGTTAGTCGAAGTAGCATTGCATTTGAAGAAGATGAAGGGTAGTGTGAATCTAGGAGTTTTTTGTCTTGGTCCAAGTCATATGTGCAGATGTAGGGTGTTTAACTATGGTTTTAAGGTAATGGGAATCGATGGTTGGAGACCCTTTGTTATATGGCTTCGAATCTGTCATAATGGTGCCGTCATATCCACTCTTCTTCATCTTCGAAGTCTTGATTATTAAAATATCCTTCACCGTCATTTAGTTTTGTTCTGTTAACACTTAATTTTCCATCCATCCCGACTCAATGCAGCATTGACAAATTGAAATGGTTAAAGCAAAGATAACATTAAGAAAAACGCCACCTCGTGGGATTGAGACTAATACAACTAAATTTAAGTTGAAACGTGGTTTTCCTATGATTGTTTTCAAAACTCAGATAATGAGTATAGCGGTTCTGATGTGTCAACACACTGTTTCTTGTCACCACACAGTTTGTTGTTTTTAAGTGTATAAAAGTATAATAAGAATATTATCGTCTGACTGACTGACAAAATCAACGTAAAACCTCGCACACAAGTGCATCGGCTCAAGTTGCCACACTTCACAGCAGCATATAAAGAAAAGGTGGATAAAAAAGGGTGATATCAAAGTAGGTAAAGTGGTGCGAGAGAATAAACAATCTAAAGACAAAGGTTAGTGCAAGTATTCAAGCTTTAGAAGACGTCAAGGAGTGAACACATCTACGCCTTTGTGACCGATTTTCAGTCACGTCACCAAGATTCCTCAATTACTGATTCCTATAGTCTCTGTGACCTAAGCCAGACACTGTACATCTCCCCACACGGCACAGATCAACAGTCAGGGACCTCATTGACTGATGCCACGTCTTATTCTGGTTACCCTAAGCCTACTCTTAGCCTAATCCAGCTTCCCTTAGAATGGCACGTCGAGGTAGGCTGTGGATTGCCATGCAAAACATATGTTCAAGCCATCTCAATCGATAAGAGATCACATCGTCATCAATCGATTTGCCTATCTTGCTTAATACCTTTCCACTGACCTCATCATTGCTCACCAAACGCGAGCAATACTACGAAGACACTTGTGAGCAAAAGCCTGTAACCGCTTCTTGTCGTCTACTTTTGGTGGCTATATCTCAGCCGTACAACAGGACATAACGGACTGCAGCACAGTATACTCGTCCTTTGATAGATAGTTGGATGTCTTGCCAGTCGGCTCCACAGATGACGCGAGTTGGCAGATGCTAAACAAGCCCTCTGTATCGTCACTGAAATTTCGCCAGCCTGTTTGTTTTGATCACTCTCTGGAGTGATTTTTACAAACATATTTAGTGTTATGAATCTCATTGCAAATGGTAGCCCAGTCGTAGCGATACAATACTTAGTCGTCTAAAGCTGTAGTTGGACCGTGGTGCTTTTAACATTCACTTGGCTATGAAAGTGTAGTTTAAATATAGTAAAAAGCAAAGAGAGAGCTATTTTTACAGAAATTGATGAGATGTATAAAATCAATATTGTGGTGGCCACATGAAGTAATTTCTGTTTGTCTTCTGTACCTAAATTCACCAACCCCCTTTCAACTTTTCTGCTTGGTAGCCATAATGTATAACCACTGAGTCATAATAACTAACCTTACCCTCTAATGTACTTTTTTAGTAAGTTTCATCAATTCAAGTGTCTAGTCGCGCCTGTAACCTGTTTCTATTTTAACTGTTTATCATTACTCTGAGGTGAAATATTCTATTCTTTATGTGTTGTGTGTTTACATTTTAAGTAACTTTTATATTTTAGGTGAATAATCCTAGTTATTATTGTTATTGTGCATGTTTCCTTAATCAATTTTTATTGAAATCTATATGAACATAGAGTGTACATTTACGTCGTTAAAAAAATGAACAGAATTTAGCATTCATGTATGTGAATACAAATGACAGAACGAATCAATTATTCCTGATTTTCAATGATAAATTTATCAAACTAGGTCATTTGGAAAAATGAAACACACTTTGTACATCAAGTTTTTGATCAAATAACTTGTTGCAAAGTATTTGTAACGAATCTGCGTCTTCTGGAGAGAAGCACTAAAGTCCTAAGATTTTGGACAAGCATTTCATCTACATGCGCATTACTGAACATGCGACTGATCGATTTTTAGCACTCAACTTTCAAGTGATAAGTGTTGGCTTTAAATCCTACTCGACCTACTTAAACCTCGTCAACCAGGTGATATCATAGGTCCTCATATAATAAATGTGGCTAATAATTTAGTGTATAAAGCTGTAGCGAGTTGGGTTACAACTTTAACTTTAATCGTCGTACCTATGGTGTCACACGTGGTAGAAGTCAAGACTGTTAGATTTCATTGTGAACTTGGCCTCACTAATTTACTTACTTGAAATCATATAGATCATATTTTCCAACTTGTGTCAATTTGAGATGGAATGCAGTCATCATCCAGTATCATCGGTAACTTTCTATTCTCATTTTATGTCCAAATTGGCGTAGAAACTTTTAGAAATTCATCTAAAATGTTTGTAGAGTTCATCAGTTTCATTCGTGATTAGTGCTCGTCACAGATCGATATCAGGTAGATGAGCACTGAAAATCGGGGAGAGTTCAGCAGATGTTTCATTCAAGTTAATCTATTTATATTTTCGAAATCACAAACCTAATTGAATAACTATTATCATGACCATTACTGATCATTACATGAACGACATCTAATGTTTGTTTTTTCAGAAAGGACCTGGTCATATGACATTGTCATAATGTTAGCATATATATGTAGGATCAGAATGTACGGTGATGTAAATTATCTAATTAAAAAGACTAACTTATATGTCTATAGATAATTGTGTATATCGATGAGCTAAGCATTGTACTCTTGATGGACTTATCAATATTATTTCTTATGATTCAGTATTTTCTGGTAAATTATTAAATGCATTGAGATTTAGGTCATATGAAAGCATAAAAATTTGTTTTCAACCAGTCATTATTCTGTTAATTAATCAACTTGATTCTTGTTATGTGTCTTCTTGACTTAAATACGCATATACGTAACATCTTATGAGTTCCATTTTCAACATTTCTAACATCGAATAACTGTATTATATGAATAACTCATAGGTTTATCAGTTTGTATTTTAATGTAAAGTAGCAATTTTCATCTCAACTAACCATTATTATAACATTAGGCTTAGAGATTAGAGTATATTTTAAATATACCGATATATTAGTGCATATATTAAGCATATAACGTGTTACTAATGTGAGATGATTCATTTTGTCGTAAGCTGTTGTTGAATGCATTTTAGCTGTACGTTGATCTAGCATCTGCTAATGCATCATCATTCCTGGTGTAGTTTCCTTTGAAGATTATTACCTTGTTATTGTCAGTACATCGTCTTAAGTGTTGAAAATGTCGAAAATGATAACTAATAGCCTATAAGAACAAACATCTCAATACTGTACAACCATAAAGTGTTTTTCAATCTTTATCAAACTAAATCTAAGCCTCAGTGCTGTCTCTTATAGGTCACTAATGAATTTTTAATTTCTATAACTGTAATAGTCCCTTGCTAATTGTATTTCAGTAAAAAGTGGTGCTACTTTTCAACATTGAATTTTTCTGATTATTTAATGAAGTAGTGTCGGTTACTCAGGTTGATACACGTAATGAAGGTGAAGTTTTTAAAATAAGAGAATATTGCCTGGGGACCATATTGTAAGATAGTTCACTTTTAGTAAGAAAATGTTAAGTCTTTGTTACAAATGTTGTTATAACTAAGTTGTTATTGGACAGTTGAGTGACTGACTTATTCGAAACGATAAATAAATGTTCCGGAAATTCTAGATTACAAGCAGTCTATTTCTGAGTTATATGTTCAGCGGTGTACCATGTAGAGTACGGTGTTCTTTTTTCAATATGTAAGTATCGTTCATTTTGTGTTTTGATTCAGTAGCTAGGTTTTAATATGCCTATTGTGCTAATTACTGTACGCGGTAGACTGACATTGCATGAACATATATACTACTCTATCGATAGGGCTTAGACGAAGATATACTTGTTGCAGCTGTAATTGATTTGTGCTGAGAATTATCTTTGTAACAACCACTTCTTCCCAAACTACTCACTTAAAAATTATTTCTGCTTTATTCGTTTATCTTTAAAACAGGTCGAATTCTCGTAAAAAGGCACTGTTCTTTACAGCTGGAGCATTAGCTGGTGTATATATCGGTTCACGAATGCGAACACATGTTCACGTAAGATCATACCATGATTTGTGTAAGTTTTCCTCGTGGCTATTACTTTAACCCACTGTTTCATTTACATGTTTATGCAGTACTGTTCATTATTTTAAGTTGGGCAATTCGTAATTGTACATCATTTTAATTACTAATACTGAGCAACATAAACATGTGCTATCAATGACTGGTCAATTCAGTGTTATGTATCAGCAATGGGAAGTGTAAACTACTTTGAACAAGCAAAAGAGCTATTCGTTGAAGCCGTTCGTATTTATGAAATAGTGGAGAATATTTGTAGCTCAGGTGGATGGTCTTGGTTGTATTGTGTTCTCTGAGCTGGGTTGTTTAATCGTGAAGCTTTCATAGTCTTTCTAGATGCTGAAAACACAATACAACCAAGACCGTTCATATTTATGCTTTGTTTCGTATATCAGTGTTGTGGCGAAATTCCAATCAGCAGTCATCACTACTACTCGAAAATGGTGGATACAGTGAAAATACATTAGGAACGTCTCCACCAATTCTCAGTCATATTTGTACTTAATATTACTGAAATATTATTCCCATTGTATTTGAGCTGAGAAGTTCCAAATAGATTAAAGCATGGGTTCTAGTTTCCACTGCTAAATACTATCAAGTGAATAACATTGAAATCAAAGTCATGGAGGGAGAGAAATCTTTTTTGATAACCATAAGGAATTAGTTTGGCTGACATTGTGTCCACAGTCCTACGGTCCATAGTTATCTCACGCTTAACTGGAGCTCAGGAACAGCAAACCGCAGAAAACCAGGCTGATCTCAAATCTGATCGCGGCTGTATTGGTCAGATTTTCACCCTCTAACTGGTTATGGAAAACAGACATATTTACGTCCAACGGTCGACACTTGGCATATTTCCTAACCTGAAGGTGGTATTCGACTCTGTCGACTGTGAGGTGTTGTGGCAGTGTCTAACTATGAAAGGAGTGTCGAGCAAGTATATAACGCCAATCATAGTTCTCTACTCGAACTCACCCAGCTGTCTTACGGCTTAGAGAGAGTTGTCATGTGAATTGACGACAATTAGTGATATCCACCAGGGATGGCAGCTGTCACCCTCTGTGTTCAACATCGTTATACATGTAGTAACCGACATATTCTACTTTCTGTTTGCTACTACAACAAAGGAAACCAACAGGGAAAATCTAGAAGAAACATTTCTTATCATATTATTCTTGATACAAAGTATTATCTTTTCGAAGGTACCTGCATTGAGAATTCATATATGATAATTTTACTCAACTGAAGCTGCCATTCACTCTTGATAGTCTGTTCTGCTTCATGATGCCGCAGTTATTGTATATAACTATTTAAAAGTCTAAATTGAATTCATTGCTAGGGGTTAATTGGCAAGAAAACCTAGTCAAGATATCTCGCTTGTTAATGCTCACCTACAATCCTGCGCAGATTGATACTTTCTTGGAGATTAGGAGTCGCACCTCTTAGTGGTGAATCTGGAGACTTTGCCACGGATGTTAATCAGACAATAACTTCCTTGTTCTAAGGATTCGATCGTTTATACAAACTGATCACGGAATACCAACCGATGTATCTGATTAATCCCTTGGCGCTGATAAGATTTTTTCTACCAAGTTTTGGATGTAGTTATTGTATCAAGAAAGGTGGCACTGTAGTACATTGTTTTAATGTTGAGTACCTATATCTCCTGAAAAATTACAGCAAAAGACAATATCGCATCACTTGGCTTACGGGCTGGACTCAGATTGCTTTTGAAGACTGGAGAGCTAGGAGAATTTGAAAATGATGTTGTATCGTTAGTTGAGAGACGTGAAGGAACATTAAAACGTAATGATGATGAGGGGGAGGTGGATAGCAGTCTGAAGAAACCTGAGTGCTGACAGAATTGCGAGGGCGATTGACACTTCTCAGCTGCCCACGCCGTGGAAGGCTATTTCTTCTTAAGGTAACTGAAAGAGATTTGTGTGACCGCAGAACCCATCGGACATCTGCTTGAGGCCTGTCACACGGAGCCTTCTTTTTGTGTGTGATTATTTTGAAGTTTCGTATTTTTGGGCTGGATGTTCGAAAAGAGATGACAAATGAACCAACAGTGCCGGCCTGGCAAACCGTGGGGTATGGTGGAGTGTGTTATTTTTGGGTCTGCCTTTTCTAACACCCCTTTCCATTGAGAAAGCAGCATCAGCATGTCACTACTGGTCATCCAAGGGGAACACTTTACTGCTGTCACATCCCACCCAGCTAGCAGCGGTGCGACTTCACCCTCAGACTGCCATCATAGTGAAGTAATTTACACCACAACGGTAACTGCTTTTCGTCTTGCCAGCACCCAACTAACTTATGTGGTATGGTAGGACCTCGAATGAACAAGTGTTCCACCGGTGTAGCTGGTTGAGTCATTGTGATATGCAAGCCCGACCACCACGTCTAGGTAGCAGTTATCGTTCGAGAAAACAAACTCTTAACTGGAGAGTCAATAATCTACTCCGGTCACTAAGACAACAACCACGAGCACATTGAGTTTTCGAGTGGCTATCATCATGTCCCCAACAGCATCAAAGGCTCTCTCTCTCATACAGTGGGAACCAATCTCCTCCTCCAGGATCAGGACTATGACAACAACATTCAAGTCAAAAGGAAGGAAACTCACAATCATACAATGCTACGCAACGCTATACACCCACAAATAATGCAGGTCAAGAGAAGAAGGAGGAATTCTAAAGACAACTGCAATCTGCACTGGACAAGACTCCACCCCAGTTGGCAACATCAACATTCATTCTAATGGGTGGGGTGACATGAATACCAGCCAAACTGGCAGCGGACAACACTGGAAGACAACTCATCATGGGTGGAGAAGCAAGCACTCAGTGAAATGATGAATGGGAATAGAGAATTGTTTGCAGAATTCTGTGCATTGAATGAATTGGTGATTGGAGTGGGGGCAGTGTGTTCAAGCACAAGTATATTCACAAGGCAGCGACATGGATTTCACCAGACACCAGGACACACTACACTAAAAATCAGATCGACTTCATCTCAATCTGGAGGAGGTGGAGACGCACCCTACTGGACACAAGATCAGATCAAGAAGAGAGAGGAGCAGGTGTAGGTTCACACACACCACTCACTATCTAGTGCAAGGAACCTACCTTCAAAATCAAGTTGAAAGCATTCAAAGAAGTTGGTGATGATAGACTACAGTTCAGGGTCAACACCCAGAATAGAAACTGAACTGAAAGACGAAACTCGAAAGGACATCTTTACATCAGTCAGTCAGTCAGTCATCTGGAAAAATGGGAGATATTAAGCAACATCCCTGACGAAACCTGCATGAAAGAATACTAGGACTCTATGAGGGCTATGTGGAAGGAAACCTGCATAACTGTATTAGGATGGAAGAAGAAAGAAGACAAGGACTGGAATGGAATGGATCTGGACGGACACATGGAAGCTGATAGAGGAGGGAGAGGAAGATGGTGAAGCAGAAGATAAATCAGTGCAGTCCAGTGCAGTGCAGTGCAGGGATGAACAACAAAAAGAAGAACTGAGTACAACGTATAAAACACTACACTGGACAAAGAAGTGAAGAAGAGTGCACGGAAAGACAAAAGACACATCTACGAAACACTGACAAGTGAAGCAGAACAGGCTGCTGGTAGGAGACACAGAGACCTGACAACATTATATCAAATAACCCAATGAAAGATAGTGAAGGAAACCTAGTCACCACCAACAAGGAGAAACAAAGGGAACGATGGGCAGACCACTTCAAAAAACTCTTGAAATGAACACCACCACCAACACCATCACTACTTGCAACTCGTTCAGAAATACCACCAGCAGCCTAGCCACAGAATTACCAGTGAAGACAAGCCCTCCGACAAAAGCAGAAGTGGAGTCCTGAACGCCATAAAGCTGATGAAATCCGGGAAAGCAGCAGGACCAGATTGAATTCCTCCAGAAACACTGAAAACAGACGCAGAGACAACAGAGCACACGCTCACACCACTACTGTAGAAGGTTTGGGAAGAAGGAAGGAAAGGTACCTGCCGAATGATTGAAAGAAGGACTACCTTGTCAAACTGCCAAACAACAGTGACCTAAGTCTTCGCAACAACTGGAACGGAATCATGCTCCACCCCTGTCCACCCAAAGCAGGCAAAATATTATGCCGCATCATCCTGGAGGGATTAGAAGGTGCTCTGGATTCAAAATTACGACCGAAACAGACTGGCTGGCTAGTTGCTTTCAGGAAGAACAAATCATGTGCGGATCAAATTGTAACGCTACACTACTCTACACATCATCATAGAACACAGCATAGAATGGCAGTCAACACTCTACCTCAACTTCATCCACTTTGAAAAGGCCTTCGATAGCGTCGACCGAGAAGTAATTTGACTGGCACCTACTTCAACATTACGGTTTTAGTGTCACAAATCTTTATCAACCTCATTCAACAGCAGCTATATGCGCTATATGATACTACATACCAAGTGATTGATAACGGAAAGCCCAGTGATGCGTTTGAAGTGAATACAGGGGACGGGAGTGAGACAAGGTTACTGCCTACTATCGTCACCGATGCTCTTCTTGATTGTGGTCGACTGGATTATGCAACAAACTGTGAGGAGCAAGAAGACGGGCATACACTGGACCGATGAACAGACTGTAGAAGATTTGGATTTTGCCAATGATGATTTATGTCTAACGCCTTGTTGCACAAAGTCGAAGATCTACAGGCTAAAACCAACAAGTTGGCAGAAGAGGAGAGGTGAGGCGAGGCAGCGAAGATGGGACTTCCTTCGGGTGAACGTAGAGAAGACAGAGGTGATGAAGATACACAACCAACAATGACGACAACAACAACAACAAGCACGAATCATCGCCAGGGGGAGAAATTATCATCACGTTTTGAAAAGACATTTAGTTGGAGACATGCATAGATGCGTGTGCATTCCTGAATGTAACGGACGCTATAAATAGTTTTAAGCAAACTTTACAGCTAAGATTTGCTGTTGTTTCAAAAGGAGATTGGTTCGATTTTTAAGTAATTTGTTACTTTAAAAGTAGTTTAGTGTATTTATCGTCTCGTTTACAAGTGGTTCCTTATATCATTTCCAGAAATACTATTCAAAACATAAATGAAATCTCCTATTTTATTAGTGATTGATTGGTAGACAGGTGTGCAATGTCTTTTAAAGGTCGGTCATATGCAGTCAATGTAACTGATGTATTCAGTCAATGTAACTCACTTTTTCGTATAGTTTTAACAGTTTTCTTTATTTAAAGGATAAAATTTTTCACCAGTCCAGATTACTACTAGTGGATTCCTCACTAATCTGCGATGAGATAATCAGTGCGTTTTATCTATGGGGAATCTTACTATGAGCTGTTAAAATTCACACAATTTATTATCTTTATGGTTCAACTTCTTTTTATGCTGAGGTTATATTAGTTTAAGAGTTTTCTGGATTCTATAACTCTAAGTCACCACGCACTAACTAATACATTTTCTGTTTAATTGATTCTCATTCCATTTGTCCAGATAAATACGAGGTTTGTGAAGGTCGACGTACGGAGTTTATAAATGAGACGGGTGTATCACGTACTTACTCATATTTTTTGTGCCCAGATGATCCGAATCAACCGTTTGAGAAATATTGCTGTTGGGATTCATCAACTGGTATGGGTGTATGCTGTTCATATGATGTGAAAGTGTATGTTCATGATTTACAAATAACTTGTGCAGTGATTATTTACAATAACTTTTTCTATGATTTTCTTCCTACACTGAACAGGTCTAGGTGAAAAGTAAGTGTATATTGTGTACACTACATGTGTTAAGCTTGCCGATAGTCTAGACCAAATAGATAGTGGAATGAGATTCCTGATCTAAAGGTTATAAATTGAACATATACAATCTTCAAGCTATACCTCTTATTTCAAAGTACTATTCATCTGTGTTCTAAAACGATAAATAGTCGGTATTTTCTTAGTGAGAAGTAAACATTTTATCTTCTTCACAGAATATTGGAATTTCAGTACCAAAGATAGCCGCTGGTTTTTACATCTCTAACCACCTCTGCTCACATTATTTGCAACTGTAGGTTTCTTTCTCTTAATTTACTACATACTTGAAAAGCGTCACAGTTGTTTACAACACTGAATCCGACGCAGTATGATGTTACTGTATAGCCAGATTTCATTTATGATCTTCACTGCTGTGTGTAGTTTAAATACCTTGTTAGCGTTTGTCATTCTATACCACAACAATTTTTTAATATTTCCAAGTATTAAAGTTGGATACTTTTCACCGAAACAAGAATAAGTTGTAGAATTAAAGAAGCATTAAGATAAATGAGTACTGAGTGGAAAGTGTTTATGATGAATAACTTACTGTGAAATCCTAAACGGTAATTTCAGGATCTCAGACAAAGTTTTGCGTGAACTTAGAAAGTCCAGAACACAATTATTAAGGTTTATTAACAAGGCGGTAGTGTAAATACGGATTATAACCAGAATAACAATAATCAATACCTTCAAGTGTGACGCTTCCGTCAGGAAAATCACCGAATCAACTACAAAGAAAACCAACAAGATCCAAGTAAATAATATACAATCAAAATTGGGAACTCACTCCTCCAGCAAGCAGACTAACCAAATGACTAAAACCAATTCATCCACAAAATCAGAGAGACAAAGACAGTCAATCAGAATGAGGGTTACAAGTGCAAAACAGCAGACAACCATAAGCCAATAAGGCTCATAAAGAATACAAGGAAAGTGTCAATGGAACAGGAAGAGTAGACGGGTAGTGGGATAGTATTACAATTATATCTTGTTGGGACGGGAAAATTGACTCGACGGTTGACAGGCGTAACAATGACAACACTTACGTTCTTTTACTTTACATTGAAAGATTTCCGGGAGCTCCAAAAAATAATCAATAACACTGCATTTGTAATTGAATCGAAAGTGGAAGTTGGGTACAATTAGGGTATGCAACTGGCACTGAAAGAAAGATATATTACTTCAAAGTTCAGTAACTCTTGTATATGACAGAGGGAAAACTGTTTACAAGAGGGGTGAGTGCATGAAAATAACCAATTAAAACCATGCATAAATTACTAGATCTAACAAGGCGTTGTTATTCAAACTTTTACTACTGTTCCTCATAGTTTATATCTCCTCTGTAAACTGACTTTACAGTATAGTCATCAGTTGAACGTTTCATGAGGATGCAATTTATAACAACAGCTTCACACTGGTTTCAAGCAATCAAAGGACATTCTTATGGTGTTCAACTCTACGCAAAATGCAGATTTAGTACCATACTACTCGAAAATATTTACTAATTTCAGCTAAATTTTCACTTATCCAAATAGATTGATTTACTTTCGAGTAATATGATACTAATTTATCGTGTGGTGTAGAGTTGAACACCAAAAGAATATCCTCTGATTGGTTGAAACCAGTGTGAAATTGTTGTTATAGATGGGACGTTTATGTAACGTTCAACTGATAGAAGAGATACATGAATAGATTAATGTTTGCACGTTGATGATCACTTTATCTCAACATAAGGTTTCCGACCTCAAATTTATCGCATAGTAAGTTATCCTCATACTCTATCTTAAGTGAGATATATATTATGTTCCTATGGTCACTCTGAATAATAATAGAACCTCTCACACAAGTTCAGCGGTTCAAGTTGCCACATTTCACACTACGAAAAGGTAGACTGTGAAAGAGTGACACCAAAGTAAACAAAGTTGTGTAAAAGATTTAACAATTTGAAGATAAAGGTTAGTGTGTATATTCAAGCTTTAGAAGACGTCAAGGAGCGAGTACATCCATTGTGACCGTTTTTCAGCCATGTCACAAACAGTCCTCAATCAACCCCAGCCAAGCAATCCACATCTCTCTACACAAATCAAACCAACAGTCGGGGACTTCATTCATTGGTGCCACGTTTTAGTCTGGCCACTCTATGCCTTCTGAGAAATTCGGCTAGCATTTCGTTTTGAGAGAGTTGGTGGGTGAGTATGCCCAACATATGTCCAGTGCACATCTGTTAGTGAGGGTTCACAACCTCATCAACCGACTTGTCTGCGTTGGATAGTACTTTAAGACTGACCTGGACACTTTTCACATGGTGACTTGGTAATGCGTGAGCAATGGTACAAGGATACTTGTGGTGAAAGACCTGTAACCAGTGGATATACAGTTGTAGCTGGCCTATCTGGCAGTTGTATAATAGAGGAGAGAAGGGAGTGGCTGATTGTATACTCATCCTTGAAGAGGTAGTCAGGTGAATGGCCATTGTGAGCTAGAGATGGTGTGAGTTTGCGACTGTCAAACGGCCCTCTATTTGCTACGTGAGATTTCGTCAGGAATCAGGTTGTTCAGAGTGATGTGACTCTTTGAGTGAAGTGGTCAACGTATTATACTGTGTGAATTCCTAGCGTTAAACTGAAAGTAGCTGTAGACCAGTGCTGAAGCATCATCTCACATTTGAGTAGAGAGCTGTGACACTTGACTGCATTGCATATTTCATTTGTTTATTTGTTACCTTTTCTGTACTTGGAAGTTTATATGAAAATGCATTTCATCTTAGTCATCATCAGGGCGCTCGTCAAGTCGTCTATATGCTTTAATTTGTGCATGCCAGTTCAAAACGTGGTTGGCATCGCTTAGAAATACAGTTTATAGGTTTTTTGTACTCTCTATATTAAAGTAAAAGCTTGAATTGCGTTAAGCTGCGGTTTATTGACAAACTTTTGAATGGTCTTAGATGTTATCTTTCCGAATTAAGAAGTTTCACAGAGTTCATACATCTGAACAAACTATTAAAAATGATGTAGATGAACAGTGGTTAACAGTGGAATCCAGGACTCGTCAACTGGATATACCTGGCTCCCAGTGAGCGTTATTGTTTCCATTGAGACTGGAACCCAGTATCGTATCATCGAAATCAGATTTTCGCCTGTGCCAAGGCATGTTGACAGAGATATATATATACCAATGGTGGTTGATCATTCCAGTTCAGGCCTATTAGCAAAGCGAAATAACAAGTTATACAACTACTACTAATGTTGTTTATAACTGGATTTACTGATTATTCGAACTAACTCTCATTGTTTATATTAAAATTTCGATAAATAGTTACAAATCAGTCACATGGAACATGGGTAAATTTCATCAACTAGATGTGAATCATAGTGAAATTAGTTTTATGTGTATGTATGCATTCTAACTCAATCTATTCTTTAAAGCAGCACACTTTGTGAGTTCACCACAGTGATGATCATTTGTAGCCTTGAATAAGTATGTTTCTGATAGAAATCGTGTTTGGAATTTGAAAACTAATCCAACTATGAACAATATTCACACATACCACGTGTAGGTCGTTGGTCACAGTCTTTCATGAAATATCTATTTTGTGCTGTGGAATTTCTAAACTAATTGATATGTATAACAACATATGTGCATGTGGAAATTAAAATTCTGCTCACGATATCTGTCGAATTTTTTCTACCGTCACTAGTGGTAGTATCATCATCGTAATAATTTAAATCGACTGTCATTGTTGTTGTCAACGTTAATTTTCCTTTCTCGCATGAATCTGAGAATCATAATTTTATATTCTATTTTTTATGCGTATAGGAGTTCAACTTCTGGAAGGTAAATCCTAACTTGAATATCCTTTGCTATAAAATTTAATTTTCTAATTGAGATATTCACCAAAGAAGCATCATACTTTTTATATTATCATTGACTGTTTGATATTCATGCGAAAATAATAAGCTTATTAGATGATATTACATTCCTTTAATGGAGTTTAAATGTTTCAGCTGAACATTTTATTTGTTTTTTTAAAGAAATGAACTCATTTGTTCTAATCACTAAATAGTTGCTTACACGCATTGGTCACCATATTGCATACAGAGGTTATGTTGTTGTTGATTTTTTTTATTGTAGTAAATGTATGTTGTGATTGTGTAATTCGTAATAATTTCGAAGCAATATCTTTATGAGGATGATAGATAATAATTCCTGAATCAAAGTTTGATTTTGCATGAACTAAGTTACCTCTTTGTAGTCGGTTGAATTGTCGTTAATGCCTGTCTTTTTTAGTAATGTTTGTTATCGTCACCCTTAAACTAACTAAAACTCATCCATAGTGACCCCTTATGCATAGTCTCTATTGTTTTATCTTTTTCGATTAGTTTTACCCTCTTTTTTTCTGTGATCAAATTATCAACCTAACATTTTCCTAATTTCTTTGATTAATAATCAGTGCAAAGCACCATTATCATCACAGACATCATAGAGTGCCTACTAAAGAATTTTTATCATGGATACGGTAATGTGAATGGTTGGGTTGTGCCCAGTTATAAAATTGACTATTGTTCTTTCTCTCTTTCATTGTTAGTTTCTATGGTTTATGTTCTCTATCTTATTCAACTTCCTTTACATGTGTAAAGTTTCTAATTGTTCTTAGTACATACTCCACAGTTGATCTGGATTGACTTTAGGCAAATAAGTTTCTTAGCTTCCTGTTTTGGAAAGAAGACACCGCTTTGGATCGCAGAAGCTTGGTCATATATAACAAAAGACTTTAAAGGTTGGCAATAATTAAATAATACCTGTACGTAAAACGACATGCTGAACCATTCAGTCATTATCACCATGGGACTTGGTCATTACTGCTTAGTAATCCAGGTGACTACACCTCATATCACCACACTAAAGTGCAACAATAAATTGAAGATATAGCGATAATATAATTGTCTTTAAAAGACACAGTAACTAAAACAGATTGGAGGCATTTGTGTCACTGATATTGATTCTGAATCATATCACCTAGGCCGTAACGTTACTTTACATCCCTCTATTTGGCTCTGAGTAACAGTCAGAAACGTCCTGGACTGAGTTCACGTCTTGGTTTGATCACCCTTAGTCTTTTTCCAAACTATCCCTACTAAAGCTGAAATTGAGGTTGATGGTAACTGGCTAGTCTTAACACTGTACCCCAACTAGCTCAGTCGAGAAAGTTTTACAAACTCCTTTTATAGCATAACTGTTTTCCCTAACACTTTACTCCTAACGTTTAAGCGATGTACATGTTACTTTCGAGATACACAGTGAATACTACCAAAGCAACTTTGGTCGATTATGTGGAAACTTTCCATTTATTTGAACTTTAATTACCAAACTGTTTCCTGCTTAGTTAGTTATAGGCTTTATGAGGGAATTCTGAAGTAACGAAGGGGTTGCATTTAATTTACTCTCCACAAAATAGTATTCGCTGATTCGAAAGTACTGTCTTGCGATAAGTTTTATTTTTCACCTTCTTAGTTAAATAATATATCTTCGAGATGGCTCCACATCTAGGCGTTGTACATGATTATTCCCTTGTAGATAGGGCATCTAGTTGGCAGTAAGAGAAATATTACATCGTTTTGTATCCAGAAATTACATGCATCTATCAACCGTGCGAAGCTTTTGTGTGAACGGTTACACTGTTGTAACATCAGTGATGCGTTTGGAGTGAAGACAGGGGACGGGAGTAAGACAAGGTTACTGCCTACTATCGTCACCGATGATCTTCTTGATTGTGGTCGACTGGATTATGCAACAAACTGTGAGGAGCAAGAAGACGGGCATACACTGGACCGATGAACAGACTGTAGAAGATTTGGATTTTGCCAATGATGATTTATGTCTAACGCCTTGTTGCACAAAGTCGAAGATCTACAGGCTAAAACCAACAAGTTGCAGAAGAGGAGAGGTGAGGCGAGGCAGCGAAGATGGGACTTCCTTCGGGTGAACGTAGAGAAGACAGAGGTGATGAAGATACGCAACCAACGATGACGACAATAACAACAACAAGCATCAATCATCGTCAAGGGGAGAAGCCTAAAGGAAGCAGTTTCTTTCACCCACCTAGGCAAGACAGCATTGTTTCAACTACAGGCAGCGCTACAGATTATTATTATTATTATTATTATTATTATTATTATTATTTGTCCCTTGGGTTCTTAGTGGAACCCCCCCCCTGACGATGATTGGTGCTTGTTGTTGTTGTCGTCATTGTTAATTGGGTATCTTCATCACCTCTATCTTCTCTACGTTCACCCGAAGGAAGTCCCATCTTCGCTGCCTCGCCTCACCTCTCCTCTTCTGCCAACTTGTTGGTTTTAGCCTGTAGATCTTCGACTTTGTGCAACAAGGCGTTAGACATAAATCATCATTGGCGAAATCCAAATCTTCTACAGTCTGTTCATCGGTCCAACCAGCGAATGGCCATCCTCTCACTCGTCACAGTTTGTTGCATAATCCAGTCGACCACAATCAAGAAGATCATCGGTGACGATAGTAGGCAGTAACCTTGTCTCACTCCCGTCCCCTGTATTCACTTCAAACGCATCACTGGGCTTTCCGTTATCAATCACTTGGTATGTAGTATCATATAGCGCATATAGCTGCTGTTGAATGAGGTTGATAAAGATTTGTGACACTAAAACCGTAATGTTGAAGTAGGTGCCAGTCAAATTACTTCTCGGTCGACGCTATCGAAGGCCTTTTCAAAGTGGATGAAGTTGAGGTAGAGTGTTGACTGCCATTCTATGCTGTGTTCTATGATGATGTGTAGAGTAGTGTAGCGTTACAATTTGATCCGCACATGATTTGTTCTTCCTGAAAGCAACTAGCCAGCCAGTCTGTTTCGGTCGTAATTTTGAATCCAGAGCACCTTCTAATCCCTCCAGGATGATGCGGCATAATATTTTGCCTGCTTTGGGTGGACAGGGGTGGAGCATGATTCCGTTCCAGTTGTTGCGAAGACTTAGGTCACTGTTGTTTGGCAGTTTGACAAGGTAGTCCTTCTTTCAATCATTCGGCAGGTACCTTTCCTTCCTTCTTCCCAAACCTTCTACAGTAGTGGTGTGAGCGTGTGCTCTGTTGTCTCTGCGTCTGTTTTCAGTGTTTCTGGAGGAATTCAATCTGGTCCTGCTGCTTTCCCGGATTTCATCAGCTTTATGGCGTTCAGGACTCCACTTCTGCTTTTGTCGGAGGGCTTGTCTTCACTGGTAATTCTGTGGCTAGGCTGCTGGTGGTATTTCTGAACGAGTTGCAAGTAGTGATGGTGTTGGTGGTGGTGTTCATTTCAAGAGTTTTTTGAAGTGGTCTGCCCATCGTTCCCTTTGTTTCTCCTTGTTGGTGGTGACTAGGTTTCCTTCACTATCTTTCATCGGGGTTCGTCAGCGTTGATCTCTTCCTAGATAGTAAGTGACCTGGTTATTTGATATAATGTTGTCAGGTCTCTGTGTCTCCTGCGTGCAGCCTGTTCTGCTTCACTTGCCGAAGTGATGTGTCGTGGGAGTTCCTCTTGTCTTTTTCCGTGCACTCTTCTTCACTTCTTTGTCCAGAGTAGTGTTTTATACATTGTACTCAGTTCTTTTTCTCGTTGAGCATCCTTGCACTGATTTATCTTCTGCTTCACCATCTTCCTCTCCCTCCTCTATCAGCTTCCATGTGTCCGTCCAGATCCATTCCATTCCAGTCCTTGTCTTCTTTCTTCTTCCATCCTAATACAGTTATGCAGGTTTCCTTCCACATAGCCCTCATAGAGTCCTAGTATTCTTTCATGCAGGTTTCGTCAGGGATGTTGCTTAATATCTCCCATTTTTCCAGATGACTGACTGACTGACTGATGTAAAGATGTCCTTTCGAGTTTCGTCTTTCAGTTCAGTTTCTATTCTGGGTGTTGACCCTCAACTGTGGTATATCATCACCAACTTCTTTGAATGCTTTCAACTTGATTTTGAAGGTAGGTTCCTTGCACTAGATAGTGAGTGGTGTGTGTGAACCTGCACCTGCTCCTCTCTCTTCTTGATCTGATCTTGTGTCCAGTAGGCTGTGTCTCCACCTCCTCCAGATTGAGATGAAGTCGATCTGATTTTTAGTGTAATGTGTCCTGGTGTCTGGTGAAATCCATGTCGCTGCCTTGTGGATATCCTTGTATTTATACACACTGCCCCACTCCAATCACCAATTCATTCAATGCACAGAATTCTGCAAACAATTCTCTATTCCCATTCATCATTTCACTGAGTGCTTGCTTCTCCACCCATGATGAGTTGTCTTCCAGTGTTGTCCGCTGCCAGTTTGGCTGGTATTCATGTCACCCCACCCATTAGAATGAATGTTGATGTTGCCAACTGGGGTGGAGTCTTGTCCAGTGCAGATTGCAGTTGTCTTTAGAATTCCTCCTTCTTCTCTTGACCTGCATTATTTGTGGGTGTATAGCGTTGCGTAGCATTGTATGATTGTGAGTTTCCTTCCTTTTGACTTGAATGTTGCTGTCATGGTCCTGATCCTGGAGGAGGAGATTGGTTCCCACTGTATGAGAGAGAGAGCCTTTGATGCTGTTGGAGACATGATGATAGCCACTCGAAAACTCAATGTGCTCGTGGTTGTTGTCTTAGTGACCGGAGTAGATTATGGACTCTGAAGTTGACAGTTTGGAAAGTCCTCTTGCATTCCGTCTTTATATTCCTCGCAGATTCCTAATGCTTGAATGCTATACTTTCTCATGTGTTTTTTAATCTGGACTGCCTTGCTATATTGAAACATTGTTTCTACATTCCATATCCCAGTGTTTGCCTTCCCTTTCATCAAGAGAAGTGAATACACATCGGTGAATTGGCTTCGGGAAGGCTTTCACCAGCTGTTTGTCGTTTCGCCTCTTGGGTCCCATCATGGGATAAGTTGGTTTTTATTTTTTGCATTTTGTTGTGCTTTCAAGTTCGTTCAGCGATTGAATTGGTTTTTATGGTGTGGAGTTGCTAGCCCTCTGGTGAACCTTCCTTCCTTGTCCGGCCTAGGCAGGCTAGTAACTAGTGAAGTAGTTAACGAGGCAATCAATATGGCTCGTACATTCGTTGTGTGCTGGTGCCTGGATTACAGGTTTTACTTTACTAATTTAACTGATTTGTGTATTCGGAAATGCAAACGAGCAATCAACTGTTAACTTTTTTAAAAAACATTTGGGTATCGATGCACGAGATCATGAATTTTTATGCGTGATACCTCCATCTTGGTTTAGGCAATAGTTGCTTTACGATTATATTCGTGTTCTGCGTTTCAGACTTATTTATCTGTATAGGAATGACATTGTGATAGACGCTATGAAAAGGACCATACCCTGGTAAGTTAGAAATATGCTCACCTTAGCCATTATCATCACTATGAAAAGTGATATACTGACGTAGATGTTCTCTATTCTGTAAGGTCACTCGATCTAACAAGTAGTATATTTATGCATATTTGTGTTCCATAATCAAAGGGTAGAATTGTCTCTATTTACCTAATTCTGAATACAATATATCAGTGAAAAGTTTATGCATTGTGGAACGGATTAATATATTATATTGTGTAAACTTTTCATTAAAAATTTACTCATAAATGCAATACTCAAAAGTATTTTACCTGATGATGGACACAATCACTCCTCATCTTCGATCCAACTGAATCTGGATTTGGTTGGAAAATATGGTTTATGTTATTAGGATAGAGAAATAAAAGTTTCATTATAAATTCAACCTTGCAGCACTGAATCAGTTGATTTCTCCTAGGTTTTTGCTTCAAAACTGCTTCCATCCAGACTTTCTCTCAACTTAGGTCACCATCCTGACAAAAACATTTTTTTCAGTTTCCTGTTTATTTATCTACACTATTTAATTCATTCTCACAGGTCACTCCTCGACCAACAGTATTTAAATATGAATTAATTGTTATACTGACGGTAAATATTACCAATTACGTAATGTAGAATCCGCTACAATATTTAGTTGACACTGGAATAAGATGAACGTAATTTTAATCATGCAAGGGGAAATGTTCATATCAGCCTCAAGATATATGTAAAATTCCTACCTTGCTGGTGTTTATCTTATCTGTGCATACGTGATTGTAGTTGGAAAGTTGATAGACTTGTTTTGTATGATTTACATTCAAAAGTGCAAGTCAACAAAGTATCATTCCTACATTTTATTCTTACTTCTAAGAAAGAAAAGTATCTATGAATCTTTTATTAATTGTCACTTCATGCGTTATACATGTATACTTTCTTCTTACTTATCTTTGACGATCAGTAATGGCATCACACGATTATTACGTAGCTAAAATGAACTGAAAAAATCACTTACTTATCTTAAAGGTAGATTAAACGTACACTTAAAATGTCTAATTCACAACCACAAATGCCTATTCTGATGGAACTGATAGCACCATCATATATTAAAAACTGTCTATTCTCAGATAGGTAGGACTTCAGTTTTAAAAAATGGTTATTTATCATGGTGTAGACCAACCTTGATTCACCAGTGAAAGCAAATACTTCGCGTTGTTGTTATAAATCAAATGTATTCAGTAAATCCCAATGAAGTAGTAAATTAAGTTTTGGTGTCTCATGACCTCGTGGAACCCGTTTCGTCAAAGGACACGAATCACCAGAAGATTGTTATCATAGCACATTTTGATTCCATAAATATATTTTGTTTTTAAGCCTTCTACGCATTACCCCCTCTGTTTGCTTCCATCAGACCAAATTCCGTCTACATTATCTCAGTTATGAATGAAGAGCACAAGACATCGCTGTGCTTGCATGTGTAAAACAGCAAGAACTGGTCATCGATTTCTTAGATATCTGAAGGGCGAGTCGCAGATTCTTATCAGTTTGTAAGTACTATCCGTTAAATAACCATAATGGGGTCGATTGTATACATCTCAAAAAATATTATATGCATTCATGACCCAAGATTCCAGGGTACTTTGCTAGTAAGGGCTCGTAACCAATTACGTTGGGCCATAAAAAACCCAAAGTAACAGCTAGTTCACTTTATAGAAATTATAAGGAATTCTCTTCTGAAATAAATATTTGACAATTGAACGAAGGCTATAATTAACAGTTTAAAGTTTTTATCTTCCATCAAGAAGTATGTAGACAGATGACGTCCGTGTGTTCGAAAGTCCTAAATTAGTTGAACAATGGTCGAACAGAAATTAGTAAATTACTAGAATAAAGTGCACGAAATATCAGAGGTTATTCGAAGCAATGTTGTTATGAACCGTTCCATTCAAGGTAGACTATGCGTGGTGGTTACCGTTTGTTCTCTTTTACTGATGGGCAGTGGTGGCATAGTGTCAAAGCCGTAGTTACATAAGATGAAATTAACTTCCTGAATTTTCAGATTGCAGCTATTAAGTGCATATAAACTATAGCATGACAATAAAACTTGGACAGCATCACGCAAACAGCAAGTACGTAGGAAAAGAATGATAATAAAATTGACAAATTGAATGAAAGGAAAATGAATAAATAGATGAAGGTCAATCAAAATGTTTGAAACTCTAGAGATGACAAAGAGTGTATGCACATCGATACCACTGCAAACAATTTTGATTCATATCATGCTAAATCTCCAATCATTCGTCCCCATCATCACTAACATCCTAGTCAGATAGTCTACATCTCTCTCCATACATGAGTCAGACATCCAGTCAAAAACTCTATGCATTCGTAGTTATGTGCTTCAGTCGAAGCATGCTTTGCCTTCTACCAAATCAATCCTACTTGAACTGGCATCAAGTATTGAGGTAGGCAGTGACTCGGAATGTGCAGTACAACACATCCAAGACACTTCAGTCGATAGAGATTCACAAACTCATCAACTGATTTGTCTTCCTCGGATACTACTCATCACCTAATTCCAACATTACTAACATAGTGGTTATTGGACAGAACAGCCGTGTTGTGAAGATATAGGGTTAAAAAGGTATAGTTGGTTCTAGTCTTCTAGTCCCAGTGACCATTTCGTGGTCCAGCAATAGTACACAGTTATCTGTTATTCGATGGTAGCCTTTTGTGGTTGTTTGTTGGATATCGCGATACTTACGATACAATAGGTTGGAAAACATTGAATCACTCTTTCGTATGTGAGGGGAGATACGGTCACCAACTGTCTCATTAGGTCTGATGTAACTTTCTATTTAGCTGGAGTGGTTAACTCATTTCACCATATCACAGCCATCCTGGAACATCTGTTATCTTGCAACTGATAGAAGTAACACATACACCAAGTAAACTCTAGTTTTCCCTCAAGGTGTTCTTATAGTCGCATTTTATCAACGTCTTTACGATGTTGACTGCGTATTCTAGGTTGTCCTAGTTCACTTTCAAGGTTTTAGTCAATGCATGAGGAATCGAAGACAGGTAAGCTACCGAATCACTTGCTAAACGAGATATTAACAGCCTTATTGCTAGCCGTTCTAATCCAACTCGGTACAGGTGTTTATATAATTGTATATGAAATACTTATTATCTGAACGCTTATGATGCAACCTTGTCATCTAGTTGAAAGTGAATGCATCGGAATTCCATTTCGGTTTATTTCTCACTTATATCACATAGTAAAGCAGTATTATTTACCGAATAACACTTCAGACAAAAAATATTGTCCATATTCATATATTCATTGCAATCTAATACAATATCTAAGTTTTACTCTTATATTGTATGGATCGGGCTGAAAACCTGGGACCGAATGATTAAACGTCAAGGACTTCAGCCACTGAACCATACCTCATATATATATAATCTAGTGGTGATTTTCTGAACCGCATTATTTTTCCAATCTGAGCGATTAGTCACACAGTTTGTTCCCCTTTTCGCAACCTCTTACTTCTCTATATTGGCTAGAGAGGTAGTTTTTTTTTTCATAAGACTGAGGAAACTACTTAGTTACTTTAGTAATTGTTAGGGTTATCTTTAGAGTTACTTTTTAATTTCATGTCCACAGTACACTACAAATCATGAAAATACAGTAACCTATTTAATTCATAGAAATGGGGATATAAAATGCACAATAATTGATCTCACGTATTTTGTATGATATTGAGTGTAGAGTCGATAAAAGGTTCTCGGGCTGATGTGTACAATAACAGTATAAAATAAGTCTTCAGTAAAATGTATTTTAAAACAATGTTTCAGATCTCTAATTTCATTTCTGTAACCAATCATAAACTATTTCTTAGGAGATTTACTAAGCTGCTATTTGTTTAATTTATTCATTTTTCTAGGTCCAGTAGCAGTTTTTCTAAATTATTTTCCGCTATATTTGAAACTCGAACTTCACTTCTGCTTTCCGTAGTGACTATATTATTTTCTTTATGTAATGTTGCTTAAATGGAGTTTTTTATATTTGCTATTATCTAGGTTGTTGAGCATTTGGTATCTTGTATTGGTTTTCAGCCACAAGACATTCATACACTTTTAATATCTTAGTAGTCATTAAGAAATCTGTCAAGTTATGCGTAGTGTTCATCGTGATTCAGTTGATTGTTGTCATGTTTCCTTTCCATTGTTTTGATTTCTCTGTTGATTGTTCACCTTGAAACTGAATGCATCTTGTTTTCATATGAAATTAAGGTTGATGCATGCTTCATTTCGAATGAATTTTCAGGCAGATTTTCTTCTGCACTGTCTACCATGATACATGTTTCATTCATGTATATTATTGATTGTATTGGTATATTTCAGGGGGACAGTAGTTGGTGCACTATTTGGAATTTTATTTTTGGCTTCCATAATCGGCCTAATTATCTTTTGTTGCTGTCGTCGTAAACGTCGACCAATAATGGAACCAGCTGATATTCCGAATGCCCAACCTATCCCACCTGTAGATGCATTCTACAAACCGGTAAGCGCGCCCAAAACTTTATCCAAATCTAGCGACAGTTCTTCGAGTTTTGAACAACAACCATTAAATGTTGGGGTAAGGTATTACTTAATGCTAATTAGATGTGCGAAATAGAGGCAATTGGTGTATGGTCACTCATGTGTGTATGCGTGTACAAATCACATTTTCATCAGCTAATAATTGGCCTTTTAAAACCATTTTAGCATTTTACCTGGTATTAGCTACTTTTTTTCTCCAATACAGAAACTAATCAGTTTTTTTAAGACTCTGTACTAATCGAATTTACTGTAGTTTTTATTTTGCTAACTTTACTTGCCGGTTACAGAGCTGTATCTTCCATTGATGAGAAAAGCAAACAAAAAAACGCCATGTAATGTGTTTTCTTCTCCCAGTGGTGATTTTCTTTCAGACATGAACACACAAACGTACAGATATCACACTAGCTAGCTACAGGAACGTAATCGTAGTTTTTTATATGAACCTGTCGATGAAGGGAGTGAAGAAAGATGATGTTGTGATATACTTTTTTCTCTGTAAAAGTTCAGAATTAAACGGTGATTATAGAATAGAGGGATATCATAACTTTGTCCACTGGTCGTCTGATGCGCGCAATCCAGTCTACCAAAGAATTAAACATATTTAGTTACATTTTTGTATCATCCACGTCCAGGCTGCAAGGATTTTTACCTGTTGGTGTTAAAACACACCTGATTAACGCCAATAAGCAGGGAAAGCTGCAATCATAACATTTTGTACCATGCATTGTATCTTTTTCAATACTAGATAAAACATGGGTTTATTAAGTCGCTAAATGACTATAGGACTTTATATTGATATCTTACTCTTCACTCATGTAGGTTTAACTTCTGTTGATGGATTAACCAGTTATATATAAGTGGATAAATCGGTGGCTGGAGATTCCTAAAGAGGGATTTAGTTGACATCTTAACTACACTTAAGTGAATCACTACAACGACAGTGCGACAGAGATAGTTGACTTTTTGGCTAACTGTAAGTCGGGATGGTTTAACTCCACAACCCTCAAGGATGATAGTCAAGTTAGATTAGATTAGCACACAAGAGTAAATCAGCTCATATTGATACATCTCTCATCAGTATGAAATTAGGAAGTCAACAGAAAGGAAAAGATATAACGAAGAAAAAGAGGGTAATTTAAAATTTTTCAGGCAGTTGGAAGCATTGAATACTTACAAATTAAATTAACTTAGTTGTTATGTACACGAATCATACAAAGTTGACTGGGGCTAATTTTGATTACTGGTTCTTCTACAGAATAGGAATATTGTTGTGCCAGCTACAGGACAATCGTCACAGTCTCCTAACGCCTTTTTTCATCTTCTGTCTTTATGCAGCTTTGGATAAATGAGTCTCAGAGAAGTAGCTTAATGTCGTGCCAATTAAGGATTTTTCGAGTAGTCGTATTTGGTTAACTAAAGGTTACATTTGGCTTAACCAAATAATCTTTAATACCTTTGATCTCTGGAGGGGGTGTAGACAATTCTTGCATAGTCTTTCTTTAGGAATTTGTCTGAGTCTACATATTGATAACAACCCACTTCGTTCCTTGATTAACACTGCTACCTTTCACTTTATCTGCAATTAGATTTTGAATCATGTTTCACTATTTGCACAAAAATTCATTGGGAATTGCACATAAATCTCTTCACTTCACATTATAATATAGTTACTTATTAATGACGGTACCACTAGTAGTTATATCGCTTTTCCCAAAAATATACTTATTCACATTTTTTGCTTGAATGAATTTATTAGAATCAATATCCTGCTTCGTATCCAAATTCATCTGTACCTTATCCTGTCAATCCTTATCCACCCCCTGGACAAGGTTTAATATATTTCCAAAATTCTAATTCATATCCATCTGTACAACCAGTACTTCCAGTTGATGGAACGGTACAAATTGGATCTGGTTGGGGTGCAGATTCTGATTTATCGACTTCAGCTGTAAGACCAAATTATCCACCTCCACCGTATCCAGGCTATCCAACTTCTAATAATCCAACAGTTGATCCGAGCGCTCCGAGGTATGCAAATATATGAATTAATTTTTGTATGTATGCAAGTTATACAATTGCATTAGAAAAACTTAACAGTACCATCGCATGAATTGTGTAAATACATTTTAGTGACTGTCTCTAGTTTTTTTGAAAATATGGGGATTATAATTCTACAATGCAACAAGCTATAATGGCGATTAATTTGATAAAACTATCGTATCGAAAAGCATAATACAATTATGTGAATATTAGTTGTAGGTTGCCGTTAGTCAGTATGCTATTATAAATAGGCAAGTACGCAAATGAATGAAGTCAAACATGAAATGTAGTAGAATTGTTGGTCGGTTCAATTTGCCTTGCCTTTTACTTCATTACTATGGGTTTTAGGAAGAAAAAGACAAGAGTAATAATATTGATAGTAATAACCAACATCAAGAAAAAAGCAGGGGGAAGCAATATGAAGTTTAGAATGTGATATAGACAGGGAAATGATTGTCACAATTTAAAAAATGGTTGGGTGTAGATGTGTTTTTGGTGTTGACTTTAGTTAAGGTTGTTTGGCTTCAACAGTCTCCGTGATGCTAAATAAGAAGTCCATAGTCACATGCATGGCTGAGATGAACAAATGGGGACTTCATACACTGCGTTAGTTTCACTGCATTAAGCCTTTTTTTTGAACTGTGGTTTATTAGGAGTCGATTATATAACCTATGAACAGAAAGGTTTCAGACCCACTTGATATGACAACGTGTAGGTGATATGTTATACTTCATACAGCTGTGTTCCTTCATACATGGGTTTTCTTGAAATTACTGATATACTTTGTTGATAAGGTCAATTAGGGCTTTCTATTGATCTAAGCCTAACAGTATCGTGTCACTTAGCTTAGTTGTTCACTTCGCTAACTTGATCTATAGTCTTCTGCTGTCGCTACGAGTTTGATAACTACTCAAGTTACTATTCAATAACCAATTTTGATGTTGTATACTGCTCTCATATTTGAATAAACTACGTTGATTTCTGGTCATTGGCATGATGGAATAGATATCTGTTCATCTAAAAAACGATTGTTATGCTCAAGCTGAGAAGCCAAACTTATTGCAAACGTTTAGGAAATCTTATGCAGATGAACCGACAGTGGTGAATCGTCTCCCTTAATTTTGTTCTAAGTGTCAGTTGTTCCCGGTCAGTACTAACTCCAAACATAGGAAAAGATAGTGACTCTCATTTGAATGAATTTGGATGTGATATTTAGTCTGCTGCAAAAAATAGTGATAAAGCCAGTTAGTAACCTAAAATCAAAGGTTAGTAGAAACCAATTAATCTCTACAGCATCATACAAAATGATCGATGCGAGAAAACTCATTCCTGTTAGCTCAGATCATAGTGAGGGGCGAAGGTGAACTGACTTAAAGCAGTGGTAGGCGAGAAAAGAAAAAGAAGTGGAAAGTGCACCGGTCTTAGATAATACTGTAGTTATTTAACCCATCAGAGAGACTGGTGCGACAAAGGTGGTGGTAAGTGAAATAAGGAATGAAAAGGATGGGTTGCTGATAGCGTCTCAGGATAACAAAATTGAACTTTGGGCGGATTAACCTGAAGAACGATTCAACTGACCTACAGTCCTCGTAGCATCGCTCACTTGTTTCGGAGTCACTATGTTAGTAATGTTGGAATTAGGTGATGAGTAGTATCCGAGGAAGACAAATCAGTTGATGAGTTTGTGAATCTCTATCGACTGAAGTGTCTTGGATGTGTTGTACTGCACATTCCGAGTCACTGCCTACCTCAATACTTGATGCCAGTTCAAGTAGGATTGATTTGGTAGAAGGCAAAGCATGCTTCGACTGAAGCACATAACTACGAATGCATAGAGTTTTTGACTGGATGTCTGACTCATGTATGGAGAGAGATGTAGACTATCTGACTAGGATGTTAGTGATGATGGGGACGAATGATTGGAGATTTAGCATGATATGAATCAAAATTGTTTGCAGTGGTATCGATGTGCATACACTCTTTGTCATCTCTAGAGTTTCAAACATTTTGATTGACCTTCATCTATTTATTCATTTTCCTTTCACTCAATTTTATCGACTGTCGTATCGCGTGCACTGGATCCTGCTATCAGTGTCAGTTATATGGATTCTGTAAAATGTAAAATTGTTTTGGTGCATCTGTAACACTGTAAGCAGCATCGCCGAATTCCGATATATAATGAGATTGCTCACAACGTCGCATTTTTATTAATTGTCTTTGTCCATAGTTCGTAATGAATGATATTTTACATGTCGACTTTTTTCTGGAGAATAATCTTTTCTAAGTCTTTCTAGTTTATGACCCACGATCAGCCAGCATGCAAGTCAAAGTGCACCATATTTATAGGTTGCTTAGCTTGGTAAATACACTACTAGATGGTCGATGAAAATTAAAAAATAAACAACGTAAAGTTGATTCATTCCCAGTCACCAATCGAATTTTGTCATACAGCTATGCCGGAGGGGTATCAAAGCCCTAATATTTCATTCCATATTAGATTTGTTTATTTGATTAGTAACAGACAATGATCTAGTATTATTTACCTGTTGACGTTTCGAGCATAAATTATTGCTCATAATCATAACAGTGTTATCACACTACTTTCGACATTTGATTTTTATAGTTACGTCATCTCATATGGTTTGATTTTATTGGTACTAAATCTTCCATATCTATAGCATATGTGCCGTGTCGTTTCTGTTACATGTATTGGGTGTTGATTAGATGAACAAAGATTCAGTAATCAATCTCTCTCTCTCCACCTAATTATACTGGACTAATACATGGCCTTGTCCCACCCTATTGTGTGGTTGTATGTGAATGCATGCAATGCAATAGACGAGTTTTTTCCAGATTATTGATCTTATTCGGGTCTGTCATTCTATATTTAGCTAAATTCCTGTGTCGGCTATTCTAACTGACCTATGTACTTGAATCACAGTCATTACATGGAATTGGATAGATTAGATTATTTTGTCTAATTGGTTCTATCGGATCTTTAGGCTAACGAAACTTATCTCTGAGTGAGTTTGTAGGTTTAAATGCCACCCTAATACCAGCTTTGTTGAGGATCCTACGTAAAGTTTCTGATGTGCCTTGCTTGTAGGGTAACTCCTTTCTACTTGCGTTGTAGTTATCACTCGTACTAGTAAATGTTATCTTTTCGTTTCTTGTGTGTTCGTACGAATTTCTTGATAAACTGAGGAGGATAATTATTAACTAATGGTCCGTTCTTTACGTATTTCAATTCCTTGTTTAGGTCCTTTCACTGACTAGTCAGTTTTCTAGCTCTATCACTTAGATATTTGACTACACCTGCACTAACTGACATTGGATGGGATGACTTGAAGTCTAGATACCTGTTGGGATGTGTCGGTTTTTTGTAGATGGTAGTATCCGAACCATCTTCTGTCCTTCGCTCCATCTTGCAATCCAACATAGGTAATTCTCCCTGTTCATTTTCTACTTCATATATGAATTGGGTTGGGCCCACTACTGAGTTTATATGTGTGAGGAAATTGTCGATACGTTCTGATTTCAACACAGTAAATGTGTCATCCACATATCGCCACTATATTTTTGGTGCAGGACTAGACGTTTTGAAATAGTGGGGAATATTCGTATCTCAGGTGGGTGGTCTTGATTGTATTGTGTTCTCTGAGTTGTTTAATCATGAAGCTTTCATCTTCTTTCTCGACGACGTCATCAGCATCTTCAGCATGAAGAACAATACAACCAGGACCAAACGTTTGTAAAGCCATGTTTTCCCAACTATCCATAAATATATCTGCTACGATTAGGGATATTGGCGATCCCATTGCTACTTCTTCTGTTTGTCTGTATATTTTGTCCTGAAACTTGAATATTGTGGAGGTTAGGCACAACTGTACGCCTAATATAATCTCATCAGTTGATATCTTAGTTCTCTGATTAAGTTCTGAGTCAATATTTAGTTGACTTCTGACTGCCTCCAGTGCTATATTGATTGGTATTTTAGTATAAAAACGTGTTACATCGAAGCTAACCATTTTTTAATCCTCTTCTATGTGTAAGTCATTTAGCCTAAGTTTTAACTCGTAAAAGTTTACTAGTCTGGAATTTTGATCGGTTCCTAATACGATATAATATCAGTGCTAAGTACCTTAGTGGTTCATATGTTGGGGTATTTTTGAAGTCAACTATGGATCTAATGCGATAACCTGGTTTATGAAGCTTGATAGTGTCATAAATTCTGCTAGGATTATTAATTTTAGGCATTAAATTATACCATTCAGACTCATTTAGAGAGATGGCTTAGTCAGCGTATCAAATCAACTGTAGATTTCTTAATTTTATTCATGACCACATCTAAAGGCTTTTTGATTTCTTCATATTGTCCTGTTTGCATATATTCGTCAATTTTATTGAAGTAATGCAACCCTAATATTTCACTGATGGGATTTTTTTTAACTACATCACTGCTTGATGCAGGTCTGAATCTGTGGGAGGAAATCAGTTTTCTCGTGATTCCTTGTACACTTTACTGAAGAGTGTCAATAAGCTGAACACCAAGGTCCAAAGCTTCTTACTGATTGTCTCCTAGCATGTTTCAATAATGCTGTGTAAGTTTGCTTCTTATCACCAGAGAAACTAAGGATGCATAATTGCTTCGACCGTTTACTGTTGTCCGGTTCTTTCTCTAGATGATTTAATATACTAAAATGTCAGTTGGCGGTTAAGTGTATAAAGTGATAGAATTTTAGACTCTTATTTTTACATTAATAGTTTTATCGTGTTGAGAAATGAGATAAACTTATTGTTTAGTAACTGGCTAGTCAAAGTTTCATCACTCTTTATCATATTTCTTACTCTTACATTTCAGTTCTGGGTTGATGACAAAGAGTTAAAATTCCTCTTGTTTCCGTGATCGTCTTCGTACTGATTTTCTTAGCACAAATAGAAGAAAGTGAAAAATAAGAAAAGATTTTAACTAATGAACAGTCAGCTGATAGGTTTTGTTTCTGCATTCAGTTCTTTTTATATTAGCTTTTAAATTCTATCTTCTCACTGCCCTTTCGGATTTTCGTCTATTTGTCTGCTTTTTATATTATCATTTTATCAACGATTCTTCTTTCTGCCCTACTGAATCACTTAAATGTGTGTACCTTCTACAGTGTTTACTTTATCTATCTATACTATTTGCTTTCTATATCTACTCCATCCCTTTCCACTTTTGGATATTCATATTCACAACGAATATCTTCTCTAAAGAAATGGGATTATTCTCTTCTT
Source organism: Heterobilharzia americana (assembly GCA_944470555.2). Classification (NCBI taxonomy): domain Eukaryota; kingdom Metazoa; phylum Platyhelminthes; class Trematoda; order Strigeidida; family Schistosomatidae; genus Heterobilharzia; species Heterobilharzia americana. The sequence continues at coordinate 96,925,699 of OX104134.1, forward strand.
ATGCTTCGTATTTTATTGAAAGATCGTGTAGCAGACATTCTTCGCGATCAACAGACTGACTAAACTCAGCTACCTTCTGTGTACTTTTTTGTAATTGTCTTCTTATTATGATGAATATTGTTCTAACTGCCGTCATATATCTGTTAGACAATCGAATCATTGATTGTTATATAAATGTTGTCATTCTCTATCTTCTTCTCGTCCTCCTCTTTATCTTTTGTGCATATGATCTCCTTTTGTATGATGACTATTTATAAATTGCTATCCATGTTCAGTGAATTGTTCTTGCTCTCACTTTGTTTATTATTATTATTATTATCACCATAATTAAATAATTTTTCATAGATCTTATAATATCGTTTCCTATTACTTTTCTATTTGCAACATGATAAGACATTACTTTATCTCAACATCGTTTATATTTTTTTGTATATGTAGTAGCTTTTACTCTTTGTTTTTATAATTGTCTATATCCTGCATCATTTTTTGTTCAGTTTCTTGAGAGAAAAAAATGTTTGTAATTCCGTTGTCGTCTCATCAATTCATTTATAACCTATTGTGTAGTCGATTAAGATACTCATCGAATTGTTCACTGAAGGAAGTGGAAGTGAACAACACAGTTTGGCATATACTCGTTCTCTGTTGAAGGCGCACAACACTATAAAGAAATGGTTCACTTCAATGGTTTTATTTTTTAGTTGTTACTGTTTAATTTTTTTTGCCTGATAAAATTTATTTTATTGAATATTGTTCGATCCCCTAATTCAATTATTTATCATCTTTACTTATATGTTTTATGGTTTGACGAATTCAAGTTTGTTCAACAACTTATAAATTAAGAAGAAACTTTTGAGCTACCTGAGAAGTTCTGCAGTAGGTAGTAGGAAATAGTTAAGGTCTGGTTGATTAGAAAAGCGTTAATAATCTATGCTATTCTCTGCGTTAATTAGAAGGGTCTAACAAATCATTTTTATATTGGTAATTAAAATAAGGTTTTTACTAGTATTTGTATATCCTTAAACTCTCACTAGGGCCTACTGTTCAAGAGAAAATACGAGCTCTTACTCTTCAATATCACATGAATTTTTATACATATAAGTTGGATAATCAATCTACTGATGATATGTATGAAAACTGCACAATTCACCTTGAAATTTACAGAAACCTTGCGATGTCTCACTTATGGTGTCACAATGGTCTTCGATGAAAAAAACTCAGCGAAGATCACAAAGCTTCATGAACTAACGAAATTACCACTCAAATAATATTGGTATAATTTTAGTCATACTTTTTAGCATTCCAGGAATGACGCACATAGTAATAGTTACTAAAGGTCCCGTTATTCATAGCAAGGAGAAAATGTCAGCGATGAGCCACCAAAAACATCTACTGCATCACATTCGCATCCAAAAAACACATGCATTAAAAAAGTCTGATATCAAAGTTATATGAAAGAAGAAGTGGTATCAAAACGGAGATTGCTGAAAATGATAAGGCATTAGAGGGGGTTGAATACATCTGTGCCATTGCGACCGACTTTCAGCCATGTCACAAACAGTCCTCAATCAACCCCAGCCAAGCAATCCACATCTCTCTACACAAATCAAACCAACAGTCGGGGACTTCATTCATTGGTGCCACGTTTTAGTCTGGCCACTCTATGCCTTCTGAGAAATTCGGCTAGCATTTCGTTTGAGAGAGTTGGTGGGTGAGTATGCCCAACATATGTCCAGTGCACATCTGTTAGTGAGGGTTCACAACCTCATCAACCGACTTGTCTGCGTTGGATAGTACTTTAAGACTGACCTGGACACTTTTCACATGGTGACTTGGTAATGCGTGAGCAATGGTACAAGGATACTTGTGGTGAAAGACCTGTAACCAGTGGATATACAGTTGTAGCTGGCCTATCTGGCAGTTGTATAATAGAGGAGAGAAGGGAGTGGCTGATTGTATACTCATCCTTGAAGAGGTAGTCAGGTGAATGGCCATTGTGAGCTAGAGATGGTGTGAGTTTGCGACTGTCAAACGGCCTCTATTTGCTACGTGAGATTTCGTCAGGAATCAGGTTGTTCAGGGTGATGTGATTCTTTGAGTGAAGTGGTCAACTTATTATACTGTGTGAATTCCTAGCGTTAAACTGAAAGTAGCTGTAGACCAGTGCTGAAGCATCATCTCACACTGACAGGTGCGAAATGCATGCCAGATATACTCAGATTCCTGCTGAGTGCATCCAGAAGACTAAACTTTACCATCGTTTTCGCCTAACAAGAAAATCACGTCAAAATACTCAAAGTCAATCAGATGATCTTTATGCAGTAGATGAATCTCTATGAAGTGAAATATACCTAAGGCTATGTCGACTAATACATGTATAACGATGTTGAACACAGAGGGTGACAGCTGCCATCCCTGGTGGATATCACTAATTGTCGTCAATTCACATGACAACCTCTCTAAGCCGTAAGACAGCTGGGTGAGTTCGAGTAGAGAACTATGATTGGCGTTATATACTTGCTCGACACTCCTTTCATAGTTAGACACTGCCACAACACCTCACAGTCGACAGAGTCGAATACCACCTTCAGGTTAGGAAATATGCCAAGTGTCGACCGTTGGACGTAAATATGTCTGTTTTCCATAACCAGTTAGAGGGTGAAAATCTGACCAATACAGCCGCGATCAGATTTGAGATCAGCCTGGTTTTCTGCGGTTTGCTGTTCCTGAGCTCCAGTTAAGCGTGAGATAACTATGGACCGTAGGACTGTGGACACAATGTCAGCCAAACTAATTCCTTATGGTTATCAAAAAAGATTTCTCTCCCTCCATGACTTTGATTTCAATGTTATTCACTTGATAGTATTTAGCAGTGGAAACTAGAACCATGCTTTAATCTATTTGGAACTTCTCAGCTCAAATACAATGGGAATAATATTTCAGTAATATTAAGTACAAATATGACTGAGAATTGGTGGAGACGTTCCTAATGTATTTTCACTGTATCCACCATTTTCGAGTAGTAGTGATGACTGCTGATTGGAATTTCGCCACAACACTGATATACGAAACAAAGCATAAATATGAACGGTCTTGGTTGTATTGTGTTTTCAGCATCTAGAAAGACTATGAAAGCTTCACGATTAAACAACCCAGCTCAGAGAACACAATACAACCAAGACCATCCACCTGAGCTACAAATATTCTCCACTATTTCATAAATACGAACGGCTTCAACGAATAGCTCTTTTGCTTGTTCAAAGTAGTTTACACTTCCCATTGCTGATACATAACACTGAATTGACCAGTCATTGATAGCACATGTTTATGTTGCTCAGTATTAGTAATTAAAATGATGTACAATTACGAATTGCCCAACTTAAAATAATGAACAGTACTGCATAAACATGTAAATGAAACAGTGGGTTAAAGTAATAGCCACGAGGAAAACTTACACAAATCATGGTATGATCTTACGTGAACATGTGTTCGCATTCGTGAACCGATATATACACCAGCTAATGCTCCAGCTGTAAAGAACAGTGCCTTTTTACGAGAATTCGACCTGTTTTAAAGATAAACGAATAAAGCAGAAATAATTTTTAAGTGAGTAGTTTGGGAAGAAGTGGTTGTTACAAAGATAATTCTCAGCACAAATCAATTACAGCTGCAACAAGTATATCTTCGTCTAAGCCCTATCGATAGAGTAGTATATATGTTCATGCAATGTCAGTCTACCGCGTACAGTAATTAGCACAATAGGCATATTAAAACCTAGCTACTGAATCAAAACACAAAATGAACGATACTTACATATTGAAAAAAGAACACCGTACTCTACATGGTACACCGCTGAACATATAACTCAGAAATAGACTGCTTGTAATCTAGAATTTCCGGAACATTTATTTATCGTTTCGAATAAGTCAGTCACTCAACTGTCCAATAACAACTTAGTTATAACAACATTTGTAACAAAGACTTAACATTTTCTTACTAAAAGTGAACTATCTTACAATATGGTCCCCAGGCAATATTCTCTTATTTTAAAAACTTCACCTTCATTACGTGTATCAACCTGAGTAACCGACACTACTTCATTAAATAATCAGAAAAATTCAATGTTGAAAAGTAGCACCACTTTTTACTGAAATACAATTAGCAAGGGACTATTACAGTTATAGAAATTAAAAATTCATTAGTGACCTATAAGAGACAGCACTGAGGCTTAGATTTAGTTTGATAAAGATTGAAAAACACTTTATGGTTGTACAGTATTGAGATGTTTGTTCTTATAGGCTATTAGTTATCATTTTCGACATTTTCAACACTTAAGACGATGTACTGACAATAACAAGGTAATAATCTTCAAAGGAAACTACACCAGGAATGATGATGCATTAGCAGATGCTAGATCAACGTACAGCTAAAATGCATTCAACAACAGCTTACGACAAAATGAATCATCTCACATTAGTAACACGTTATATGCTTAATATATGCACTAATATATCGGTATATTTAAAATATACTCTAATCTCTAAGCCTAATGTTATAATAATGGTTAGTTGAGATGAAAATTGCTACTTTACATTAAAATACAAACTGATAAACCTATGAGTTATTCATATAATACAGTTATTCGATGTTAGAAATGTTGAAAATGGAACTCATAAGATGTTACGTATATGCGTATTTAAGTCAAGAAGACACATAACAAGAATCAAGTTGATTAATTAACAGAATAATGACTGGTTGAAAACAAATTTTTATGCTTTCATATGACCTAAATCTCAATGCCTGTTAAGCGTGGGCTAACTAACCGTGGACATGTTGTTAGTGAACCTGATTTTCACAAGGAGACTTCTCTCCGTTTATTTCTAACGGAATGATCAGGGAATTAAACTAGTTTTATGGGATCACCCCTGATTCCTATACTTTACCTAGTACATCGGTTTCTTCACTCATTAACTTCCTACCTCCATCGATAAAGATATTGGTTGGGAAACCATCAGATCGTGCTGCTTCGGATCGTATCAGGTTTGACCCAGCTTTCCTAAATTCGAGGAGAATCATTGCACATCTCATCCAGGTTCATGCTGGATAGTGGCAATTGGAGCGTTGCTGTTAGCAAATTGGACTGTGCTTTAATGTGTTCTCCACAACTTTCTAGTCGTTCATCATAGAAGATTATCAGCGTGCCATCCTTTCCGGTGACGATTTCACTCACCAAATTTTTCTTCTTACGGATAAGCCTAAGTAATGTCTAGGTATTGCCTAGTGCTGATGACTTCTCCATCTCTCTCGCTTTCACCACCCACCACTGCTCGTAATCGTTACGAAGACTTGGTCAGTTCACATTTAAATTGCTTTCGCTTTTCATTGTGATCACAGCCTGCTAGAATGAGTCTTCCAGAACCAGTCGTTTTGTATGTTTTTCCCTTGCGTTTTTGTTTATGTTGTCATGCATCTTTACTACTGCTTCTACAGCACACTGCATCACGCGTGGTTTTTCTCTTTGGTCTTTGCTGTCACTTTTGGTTAATCCTAATCAATCTCCTCCAATAATGTGCACTTGACTTTTTTATCTTCCAGTTGATAACTCAGAATTCTTACTGTTCCCTGGTTCCTACCTCCAGTAAGGCGCAGACCTCCAAGTGCCTGTCCCAACCTGTGATGTGATTCCAAACATGTACTTCTCTATTGGTCGTCTTCAACATTTGCTTATAGCAATGTAATCTATCTGTGTACATCGTTGGTTTGATGTTTGCGTACGACATGTGAGGTTTTGTCTCTCATCATCCTTGGGGTTAGTGCTGGCCAGAAACAAGTGATTGTCAGAACAAAATTACAACAAACGATCACTGTTGTGCGTTTGTTGACATTGGATTCTGTAGATCCTCCCAAGATGCCTTTTTAATGGGTTCAGATTCCCTACTCGAGCGTCAAAGTTACCTGCTATTATGACTATATACGAACTTTTTGTTTTCTGTAGCAAAACTGACAGTTCCTCATATAAATCTCCCTTTGCATCATCCGAACTACATTCGGTGGTTGTGTAGGCGGACATTACGAATAGGCATCAGTTGATCTCATGATACTTCCTGGTTCTAACAGATCCATTCGGTTGAGCAACATCTAGACGGCTGTTTGCTGGTTTTCAGTCGAAAAGTACACTTTCCACCCTAAAACTCAATGCTATGCCTACACCAGCGAGTCTATTACAGCTAGCCATTGGGTCTCCAGATACTTCTAAGGTGAACTCTGAAGTGTCACTACAGTGGCGAGGCGAAGTCAGTGAAGTGAATAACCACGCTCTGGTCATGTATACATGTCCTAGAGACATGGCATTCATCTATGGATCGAGATTCCATAGTTCTGGCGAGCTATGCTTGCTGTTCGATTTGGCATAGAATCCAGATGCTGAAGGCTGTTACAGGAAATCGATGGTGAAGTCTTACGGAACTAAGAATGAGGTTTCGCTGACTTTGATCGTTCCCAATGGTCGCAGAGTGAGAGGAAGATGTAAGAGTGTGATATTATTATAAGGAGGTGAAGATCAAGTTGGAGACGGAGTTGGGGAGGATAGGTTATCTATGATTGGGTCTTGAATACCACGAGAAGTGTGCAGGCGGTTGACACTTCCGGCTGCCCTCATTGTGAAAGGCTATTTCTTTTTATGGTGCCTGAAAGAGGAAACGATTTATGTGACAGCAGAGCCCTTGAAACATCTTGAGGCCTGTCACACTCAACCTTTTGAAGGTTGTTGTTTTGATATTTCATTTTTTAAATGTCGGATAGAAGAAACCCATACCACAGACATGGGAAGATCTTGGAGCCGTGAGGAGTGTTCTACGTTTCTGGTCGACCTTTTCTAAACTCCTCCTTTCCTTAGGGAAGGGAGCATCAGTGTGGCAATACTAGCTGTCCAAGTGAAGCATCTTACTTCTTTAGCGTCCCATCCAACCAGCAGTAAAACTTTGCTATCAGAAGCTCATTATAGTGTAGCATTTTACACCAAAACGGTGACCACTTTTCATCCTACCACCATCCAACAGACTTTACTGGGATAGTAGGACTTCGAGGAAACAAGCGTTCTATTCAGTATAACAGTATAAGTCGGTGTAGACTTCCTGGTCTAGGTCTTCCACTCGATAATCATCAGTGATCGGAATTTTTTATTTACGTGATGCAACTTTGATCACAATGGTATAGATGAATTCAACGTGTAACATGTTGAAATTTCGAATTTTTTTTATTTAACCGTTCATTTCTTCATTCTCCTCCTATTAGCTTTTTTCGTGTAAATATCATTCCTCCTCTACCCACTTTTTCTTTACACGCTGCTATGAAATTTGGCAAATTTAACCCATGTACTTCTGTTCTAGATTCTGCATTGATTTTTCTGTTTGTTCATCTATGAGTTAGTACTGGCAGTTTTCATAGATGGAAATTGTGTTGCCTCTAAGTGTACTGATCTATTATTCCGGGGTTTTTTGGCTGATAAATTGTGTTTCATAAACGTGAAGGTAGCAGTTGATACCAAGAATATTTGATCAATTTTTACTGTATCAAAACGAAACCTTAAAATTATGATATATTTCATATGGGATTTACAGTATGTTTACTTTTAAAATAAACATATAGTCAGGAATATAAAGGATATTCTCTTTTTGTTAGGGAATTTCAATATTTTTAATACAATTAGCTTTTCTCTTTATGCATGGAGTTTTTCAGCCAGGGTTAGCGTGAACACATGGATGCATTTCTTACTGTTATCAGTGAGGTGGATAGAGAATTCAGAGGGACACCAACTGGAGGATGAAATTGATTGAATATTATCTAATGCAGTGGAAATTGACCAATCAACAAGACTAACTGAATATTTTCTCCTAGTCATTCATTGTAGTTTATTGAAATGGTAATCATGTGCGTTATCTTAAGCTCATTTGTTAGTGGGACAGGATGACCACCAACTTGCCTATAGATTAATAGTAGCATAATTAATTTACCTAATAATCACTTCGAAAGTTGATTGTACCGCTGCCGATATTTGGCATGTTGCCATGTAAGATTTATGTACCGTAACTGATCTTATTGGTCATTATTCTGTTCAAATAGCGCCTGAAATCAATAATTTCAAGCGTAATTTTAATTTACTTAATTTTATTATTTTAGAGTACCGTGCTAAGCTTAAATTAAACCATGCCAGATACAGGTAGCGTCATTGTACTGTATCAATAGTTCAAATATCACGGTATACATTTTACAAGAATATCGCAAATGTAACCGAGTAGTTGCCTAACTAAAGAACATTCGGAAGATAATATGATATGTAGCCGTCAAATGATATTCAAACTTAGAAATGCAGTATACAAATCAAAATGGCCTAATTTAGGACTAAGTATAATTTTTTTTTTCTGTAGTTAATCCTACTTATCACTTAAGGAGGAGATGCATTCAAATAATATGAATCAGTGTTCATCATCAAATGTACAAGGTTTTAACAAGTTAATGGGTAGTAAATATTGTCATACTTTAGATACTTTAGTGCTTATTAAAATTCTACTGGTCATATCTGCAGTATCTTTACTTAGCTAAGTAAATTGATACTGTAGGTATTTAGTCTCCTAGGTGTTGAACCAAACTGAATAATGACCAACCAACAAACACCAAGCTTAAGCTCAGAACGACCTAATTATGAATTACCTATGAACAACATTTCACAAGTTCACACTTCTCACCGCTTAGTGTCTTTTCAACTGTTTCCGTTATAAACCGCCCCAGCAACATCACAAGTCTATGAGAAGTTTCTTTTGAATCCATCTGGGACCATAGTTGTTGAGCTCAGTTTAAAATACATCACTTCGATATGCCTAAAAAATTATTGAGGTCAGCATGAACAGTTTCCAATTATTCATTTGTTTACTGGTATATTTTGTTAGGTTCGGGATCCACTACCGTTAGGTGTTTTGGAACAAGAAGGATATTCATGCTATCCCATCCCAATTCCTGGAACTAGAACATGTTTCCCATTACGTTCTAATTATCTGGGGAAGAAAAAAAACCTGGGAATTGCCAGGCTACCATCCCAAAAATACGAACTGATTAATTCAGAATAACAGTGTAAACCCAATGACTGTTGAAACTGCCTTCCTTCACTTTTACCCAGAAGAATATGTATTCAACTATTCGGATGTCACTGGCCTCAGTTCATATTCAGGTTTTGTCCCTTAATCCAAAATTCTGTAATACAACACCTAAAGTTGATGAGCCCAACACAAAAGTTCGGTTGGAGTATGTAACTAGTCAAATGAAAGACAGCCTAAGTTACATGTAATAATTTTGACCATCTCAAACCAACTATTTTACATTACTGCATGAATGATATCAATAAAAATTCAATAGACCGTATCTTCTATTGAAAGAACATCGAGATCAGTTAAGGAACCTGCAGAAGAATGAGAACATAGTTATGACACATCCCAAAAGAGGTGCTAGAATAGTGCTACTGAATGAACGAAGTCATATACATAGGCTGTCACTCATTCTATCTGACGGAAACCATCTTTGTAAACATAGGATTCATAAGGGCCCTACTGAACTAAGGGAGCTTTAATCATCTGAGAAGTTAAAGAAAATGACAGATGATGCATACATTAACTCTGAACAATACACATAACTTCATTCATCATCACCTTCTATCCTGCTATTATACGGTCTATCCGAAGTGCATACGGAAGGCATTCCCATCCATTTGATACTAGCTGTAGCTAATTTTCTTTACCATCCACTTACAAATGGCTCATTGAGATACTTGAACTAAGGAAGAAGTAACTTTGAAACATAATCAGTTCGACACATTTCACCCTGTTGGTTTAATCAAGAATAGTGATTTGTTAAGGAAAAGAATTATTTCTCTGGATGTTGTCTCCCTATTTACAAATGTCTCACTACCAGAAACCATTTTACTTCTATATGAGTAAATTTAGTTTCATTAAAATGTACATTGAGATCAAAAACCACCTACTGATAAGGTTCTTCTTAGGTATACTTCCAACACAATCTTCAGATTTAACAACAAAATTGACAGGTAGACTGATGTCATAGCGATAGGATCGCCTCCAGTACACCTCTTAGTTGACTACTCAATGGCAAGCCTGGAAAACACGACCTTTTCAAAAACAGTCAACGTGATCTATAAGAAATACGTCGACGATACCTTCGTTATTTATAGTAAAAATATGAACCTCAAAAAACTTCCTCAAACTTTCACCTTTATCCCTCTGTCAACTTAACTCTAAAATCAGAGTCAAACTCTAAATTTCAACTTCTTGATGTTCAGCTGCAAAGAAAAGGTCTATTTGTACAAAGTGCACTCGGGAAGGATAGTTTATTAATTTTCTAAGTTGTGTCAGCTTAAGCAAGAAGGGAAATCTTATTAGTTCACTCTCCTCAATAACCTGAAGAATTGGACGACATCAGTGCACATTCTTTCGCTTGCCTCTGTGGAACCGAGTATATTAGCTGTATCACGCACCGACTTGACAAATACGCTTACGATTGCTATCCTGCCTGGCTGACAAAGAGAGAGTGGGAATGGATCTTCTACTTTGTAATATAACATATAGTAAACTCAAGACACTTGTGGTAAATCCCACAAATTTTCGTTTAAAGTCCAACTAAACCATCCAAAAGCATTAAGAATAGGACATTTGGGTATAGCTTAAATGTCAACAACTGTAATTTTTTAACGCTCTAAAGAAATTCACCTAACCTCTATCTTTGTCATTGCCAATGTATGGGATTGATCACTCTAGATTCCCTTGTGATAAAATTATATTTAATTTTCCAGTTATTTGTTTATTTTCCCATTCGAGATCCCTATATATTTTAACTTTCTTTTTATTATCCAGTCTCTTGACTTTTAGCCGGAAGTTATTCTGAAATGTTCAATTCTTCCCTGTTTATATTCAGTAATGTGCTAATAAGAGAGCTGTTGCTTCGAAAAAAAGGATTTTTCTTCTCTACATTCATGTTCTGTGTTTTCCTATAGTAAGATATATTATGATGCTAATGTCGTCGAAAAACATGATTGCCTGAAAATTTGAATTTCTAAACAAAAAGATTATGTGCCAACTTTTATGAAGATCCCATCAAATCTAAAAACATAAGGTCGTGATGGTGTGTTTACTAGATACATGAGAGAGTCTTTTTGATACATTCAAGAATAAGTTATGGACATTTTACAAATTTATTATGTTTCATATTTTCGTTGTCACCAATATAATCCACAATATTTTTGATGACGTTAGGAACGTAATTTTTAAATTACTTCGGATTTATTTTAAAAATAAATCAGCTGCATAGACTAAATAAGCCAGCTTCTTGGGATGTGTAAAGTCTCATACTGCTTGACTTAGATATTACAGCTCGATTAGTACAACGTCCAGAGAAGACGTTCGATACTTGGGTGGGATGGTATTTCTCATGATCTACAAATCAGTCAAAGGGCCACCCAAAATAAACAATTTCATTAAAGACTTAAGGATATGTTGTTAAAGATATTCATTTTACCATCTGTTTAGATATGTTTAACATTGACCTTGTAATTGTCTGTTTATTTGTTTATCTTGGTATTATATAATTGATACTTTTCAGCCTGCTTTTAAACGTGTGGTTGTGTGGATGTCTATAGTCTTCTATCTTGCCTTTTAATTCTCAGCCATATAGACTAGCAGTGTTGGAATATTTGAAAATTCAATAAAAAAAATATATTATACCCTTGTACTACTAGCATAAGACACGCTGCTTCGCATTCGTACAATATCCTTTGTGTAACTTCTGACATTTTTTCAAACACTGATTTCTAACTTTTTTGAACGTAACAGTAAGAATATTTTGAGTAATCTATTCAACTCATATAACAAGACAGAAGTTCAACTTATCTTCACCATTTCTGAAATCGTTTAGTGAAGTCTTAAGTCTCATTTAATTAAATGTTGATAAAGAATCCTTTTCTCTACATTATAGACAACCAAATATAGCAGTTAGCAAATTATTCCCGAAACATTAAGAAATATTACAATTCAATTGCAGTAAAATTTTGATAAGTGCATATCAATTGCTTTAGAGGGACCACGGACTCCTTAACCTTTTTAATCCGTACAAAGTAGTATAAGTTAAAAACTAATATCACAAGAAATCAAGCAAAATTTTTCAAGTGTCAGTGAAGAAGTAAGCGACTCATCTGTGCTATATTTCAAAGGTCTTAGCTTTATTTTTTAGCATAGTCTGGTAATGAAGTGATAAGACAGGTTAGGCATATATCCTACTGAAGAACTTGGATATTCGACCATTGTACCCTAATAACTAGATGCTTTATAATTTAGGATAAATGTATTCCTGAAAGCAGTAGGATAGGCTTGAATTATTCTCATCTGTTTAGTGAAACTGCAGATTGTATCCATCTATCTATGTCATTCATTAATTTAGTAGTATTTTTATTCTTGTTTAGTACTTTAAAAAATGCAAAGTAACTTATTCAACATTTAAGTGAAACGTACAGAAGTTAAGAGAAATATATCCAATCTACTCTTTACATTTATAACCTTTCTGGTGAAGAGCCCATGTAAAATTCATCACTCGTACAATAAAAGATTTTGTGGTGAAAAAGTTCAAAACAAATTTTATCAGTAATTAGCTTTTACTTGATAATGCAGATAACATTGAAATGGAATGTAGTCATTATTTTTGGCTAGTAGACAACAATATTCCTGATAATTAATTAAATAACGAAAGATATCAAGGCACCATTATTCATAATTAAACAAATGTAAACTATTTTGACCGACAATACAATTTTCTTTAATTAAGGTGATAAATTATTTTCTACTTTGTAGTCTACTTCTGGATACCCAGGATGTTTGAAACTCTGTTCTCTTGTGCCAAGTTGATTTCAGGCAACAGACATGATATTATTAGATTTCGGAAGACTTTCCGTTTTAACTTCCGAATTTATCAAATATTTGAATAAATTTAAGCTACTAAGTAGCTCTTGTTTTCCCCTGTTGAAATGTATTCACTCTCTAGGGGTGCCTTGTTACGTAACTTCACTTTTTCTACCTACAAGCTGCCTTATTTCATCTTTTTGAAATGGTTTTTAAAATACCTATTTATCAAGACATTTTAGTCCTACGCAGAGTCTTGAAGAAGTGGCAGGTAACGCCAAAGAGAATCATACATGTAGTGATAACAGGTTGGTGCTTCCTTCTGAATATTAAAGTCGTACTTACTTACAATATTTTACGGCGCTGAGATGGAATATATAAAAAGATTTTTAAGTAATTTTCATTTCAATCTAGTAATTTCCAGACATATCCTCCATAAAATTTGTAAATATATTTTAACTACTTTTAAAGTTATCAGTAGTTATTTTGTTTGTCGTTATAAGGGTAGACAACTATTTTGCGTGTTTAAACGGTTTGAAAATATTCAATTTTTAGACATTCAAGTGCAAATTTCCATTGCATTGTTGGATGCTTATATCAAGAAGAACGGAAAAGATTTCAGCATTAAATGAATAAATCAGTTCAAGGAAGAATTTTAAAGCAAGAAATAACCTGATATTATCTCAAGAAAGTTCATGTCATGATTTGTCATCAACTAGAGAAGCAACGAAAACCATAGAACACCGAAATAATGTACTCCATAAGTTAGAGACTGCTAATTACTGTGCTTCCACAACTTTGCGTGAAGCTGAACATTGAGCTCTTTTTTTATGATCAATACGTGGGCATTCATGTATTAGGTCGAAATTGAGTAGTTTGCATTATCCAAATTCTATCAGTTCACGTTATAACGCAACCATATTTAAATTTCATCAGTGAGCACTTATTTTTTCACTGAACCTGGCTTTTGGCAGTCGTAAAGCCGACATCATGCAAGATAATGACCTGTTGTATGCTGTAAGTCTCCTTTTCTTTCATCCAATTTTTAATCTTTGTTAGATACGTCACATGGTGAAACAGTACTATTTACCGTATTCACACCAGGTAAATCCACAACTTTGAGACGGGGTTTATATGGCTCTGATTATCTCTTCTTCTTTGTGATAACAGCAGTAGAATTTCAGATGTTTCTGGAATAGGTTCAGAATCATTCCCATTCCATCCATTTCTTGGTGATTCTAGGAAGACATTTTCTGTTATTAATCTCGCCCTCCAACTCATTAGGTTAATTCTGAGGACTGTCACTCCTTCCTATCTTACTGTGTGGTTGTGTTTCACTGTAAGCATAGCTACAGCTGAGCTTTCTCTATATTCCTTATGTCATTAGGACCTACCAAGCTATGTTTTTTTGTTCGGACACCCTAAATCACCCTGGTTGGATAGTGTGACCAACTTATTTAACCTCACAATCATTAGGAGAGGTTGGGAGTTAAGTGATATGAACATGGACAATAAACTATCCCAGAAGGTCACCCAGTAAATAATACTGTTTCACTGTATGACACATCTAATAAAAAGACCAAAATAGCATTACAATTTACCACAGTACCCACGTTTTACTACTATATTTTCTCATTCTCGTATACATTCATAACGCGATTTCATTGGTTTCTGTAAGAATGACTTTGGAATATGAAGCAACACTTTCAAAGCTGTTAGTTTGTCGTAGGAGTTTATAACTATGTGACTTTCGCATAAAGATGAGATTTTCCAGACATCTGTGGCGAAAATCACTATCGTCATGAATGCCGAAATTATTTACCAATGAGTGCCAACAGGCATGAGACTTCCGGTTAGAGCTTACAGTCAATTGAGTCCGAATATTTAAACTGAAAACACAGTTCATTGAAGTACTGGATCACTTAGATTAGTGGTCATATTAAAAGCTTTATGCATACACTTTTGATCAGTGTTGAACAAACAGTACTTGAAACTTGAATGTTTAAGTTTGAATTTTAGCCAATACCTGAAGTTTAAGAAACATGCAGTCTGCCCTTTTTAATATATTAACGATCAAGTAGTGGAATCTATGATACGCGAGTCATCCTAGTTGGTATTCGTGAGCTGAACCTACCTAGTGATAAATGGATGATGTTCTCACTAAAACCTGAACCAAGAACCTGCTGCTTTAACAAGTAGGCTACTGAACTACGTACCACAAACGAGCATATGCCAACAGAGGCCGATCAAGGATAATTTGAGCGAACAAGTGTTTTCAGTAACTTGTTCTTCAGGCTCTACAGTTATAAGTCCATGAGAATAAATAAAATACAATAGCCGAAATAAGGCATGATGTACAATTTTTACCATATTGAGACAGTCAGTGTAACGGGTGAATGGAGATCAAATCGAATGGAATGGTGGAACTGTTTTCAGTCTAGTTGTGCAAAGAAATCAATATTGACAGTACAGTTACGAAATGAAGAGACAAAATCCATAGATAATGATTCATTAACTAAGGGTTAAATAATAATTATGTAGTGATGATTCATTGTATAAGATGTAATTTTACTCGTGTAATCGCTGAAGGTCCTGAGTTCGATCTCTAGCCGGGTCGTGGGTGCGTACTGCTGAGGAGTCCCATACTAGGACAAAACAGCTGTCCAGTGCTCCCAGACTTTCAGTGGTTCCCCAACTGGTGTCAGTCGATGATGAATACTACTTACTTCTAAATATTTTGTATTATTCCTCAACAATTCGATCTTGCTAGGAAGATCCTTTTCAAGAGTATGAATCTGACATTAAGTTTCCAGGTAGTCATGAGTTATATTCAGGTAGGTTGAAAATCATGTGAATACTGTAATGAAATAGAGAATAACAAATGTGAAGTAATACGTCACGGTTGAAAATGACTACAGGTTGTGGTATGAATAAAGAAGGGAGTAAAACTAATGACATAAGAAAATGAATGTTAATCAAAGTGATGACAATATAGAAGAACGGGATGGGAGGTTAAAATATGCAGTTTGTGGTAGGAAAGTTCTCATAGAACATATCGACGCTGTTGTGGGCCAAGGTAAGCAAGTTGAATGCACATATTTCTTTTCAGCACATAGGTCCGGTTTTCCTGTGTTGATCTCTATGGCTTCGGCTATGGATAAGATGCGAAGTGGTGCACCTTGAGGGAGATTGCAAGGGACACGGTATGTCACAGAAAAGGTGTGATCTACATAAATCTGATGTCCGGTATCTACTAGAGGATTGCACCGTTAATGTTCTTTGTCATTCCTTTCTCCAACCAAGATGGTAGTGTTCACGAAAGCGTGTGGCTAGAGCCTTTTGAGTAGGGCCTATGTAACTAGCTCCACAGGAGCAGTTCAACTCATAAATGCACACTGAAGTGGCCATCATAGGTAACCTACCCTTGGGTCTCTGTGTCCGGAGTGGTTTGATTGAGAAGCTAAAAAACAGTTTTTCTGCACTCAGTTTCCTTTCGACCGATCTACTTAATCGATGTGTTAAGGTATCCGCCTCAATATCACTTTTGAAACTTAGTCAAAGATATATAGGCATCTTAGCAACATTGTCTTTCTTTATCTTTTCTCTAGGTTTCGCTGTCGAAATCTAGAGAATTTTAGCGGATAATCATTTTGCTGCAATGTCGTCTTCAACTTATTCATTTCTTCAACACAGTCATCAGAACAAATGTTTCTTAACCTGTAACTCAGGCATTTGACCAGATTTCTTTTATAGCGAATCGGTGTGAAGCTAAGAAAATGAATATATTGATCAATTCATGTATTCTTTCGAAAAATATTCCTTTTTATATATCCATCCTTTTTTCTGGTAACGAGGACATCTAGGAGAGGAATACTATTCCCTTGTTTTTCCCCGCAGGTGAACTTTATAGCTGGGTGAACTTTATCAAAGGAATTCAAGAGATCATCTTTATTGTAGCCATTCTTACAATTGATGAACGTATCATTCGTATACCGGCAATAATAGTCTAGTTCATCAAGTGTGTCCCTAAGTGTGCCGTTTTTCAAGTTTGGCCAAAAAAATGTCCGCTAGCATAGGATCCAGACGGGAGCCCACTGCAACCCTATCTACTTGTCGTTATAATTTGTTGTTAAACATTAAGTGAACATTCATGGTGCATTTTAGTAGCAATCCCTTAAATCTTTCCGGTGGGATTCCTATGTCTATCTGTCGTTCTCTTAATTCATCGCAAATGTAGTTAACTGTTTCTATAAGCGGAACATTGGTAAATAATGGTATTATATCCAATGAAATCATCCTCTTGCCTCTTAAATTCATATTTTTAAAATGTTCTACGAAGGTGAATACATCTTTTACACTGAATGTAACTAATTCGCGATATAGATGCTCCAGCGCTCATACTAACTGATCATTTCGGTTCAGACCAACCAACAACAGGAAATGATATGTCCCCTAACAGCTTAACTCACCTTGATAATTTATCATGACTATTATTTTTAATTATCACCACGTCTTTCCTACATGTATTTCTTGACAGTGTCAGTAATAATCCTCTTCATATACACTAACCATTATACCTAAGTTTGATTAGCCCTATTGCTTCGACCATTTTAAATCGCATTACTTTCCTTTTCTTAAAGTGTAGTCCGTTTCCTCTGATATTTGTAAGGCTGTCCCATGGTATAATTAGCTCCAATTTTATTTAGACCGTTTCTGTGTCTAATAATCAAAGTATTTTACTCATTTCTTGTAGGTTTTAGACTCGTTGAAGTTATGGTGAGGTCAGGAAATAAAACGAATCTAAGCTAATTGGAATATGATGAATAACTCTGAAAGCTTTTCTAGTATCTACTTGATGTCTCGTGTCAACTGAGTGTACAAGTATGGAGCTATTTATTGTTCTAATTTGTCCTTTGCTCAACCATGATGGGTGGTGCTCAGAAATTCGACGACAGAACTGCTTCATGGTACGCCCAACGTAACTAGCTCCACAGGAGCAGTTGAATTGATAAATACACATGGAAATAGAAAAATAAGCCAGTTTGTCCTTATTTCTTGCACCTAAAATAGCGCAGTTGTAGAAGATGGGACATAATTTAGCGGCTGAGAATGGTTTTTGCAAGAGTCTTTTCATACGTTGTGTGATGATCTCACTAGCAATGTCACTCTTAAATTTTAGCTGCAAGAGCATTTCCTTCTTAGGAACTTTTGGCGTTCTTGCCTTAACCCTCGTAACATTCATATGCTTAGTCACAAACTCGTCTCGATAGACATTACTACTAAGCAGATCACGGATGGTGGCGAACTCTTCCTTTATACCATCATCTGAGCGGGGTATGCTACGGCACTAAAGAGGTGCGTGTATTGACCTCTCGATGTTGGTTTCTATATACACTACATTTCAGAGTTCTATCTAATCTTCTTACCAACGGAACACCAAGAAATGAGATACTGTCATTTTTCTCCTCTTCCGTTGTGAAGCTGATTGGCGAATCAATGCTAATGAACTTATTGAGAATTCAAATTAATTTACCACGCAGATTACGCACTCACCTACTTCACATAGCAGAGACGATTGCAATCCACCTTCACGAATCTAAGTTAGTATTCTTGGTGGACTGATATCACTTAGAGAACCATCGAAAACCTAAAAGCGCTGAACAGCTATTTCGTCCTAGTATAGGACTCCTCAAAACTGTGCACCCATCACCTCGTCAGGGAAGGAGCCCACCACCTTTGGGTTCCATGATGAACACGTTGCCATTAAGCCACTGGTTCAGAATCCAAAAGTCCGTATTATCCTACTTCTGTCAGTTCGCTATATAGGACAACTTTCATCAAATGCCATCACTGGCTATCTGTCCTCAGTTCCAAACTAGTTTTCCTCAGCGGTCACAAATTCTCTTTAGAACAACCGGAAATCATATCTCGAAGCAAGCCAATAATGAACAGTGATTCGATTTGGAGGTTTGTGGGGGAGCGCTGCTGAGGAATCCCATACTAGGACGAAACAGCTGTCCAGTGCCTCAGGGTTTTCAACGGTTATCCAATTAATACCAGTCCGTGATAAATACTATCATGAAGTCAATAAGTCACCACAAAGCTACAAATTGAAATGAATTCACTTAATCGTGTAAACCACATTTTTTTTGCTGCGATAAAATGTCAGCATTGATTGGTCAAGACATATCAGTCAGCAGTCTAGCTATTTATGCCACCAGTTACTTTATGCCCTAGGAAGAGATGTTCTTTCTACAGGTTGACAAACAAAGCCTAGAATGGGTGATGATTTAATGGTTGTGTCCTTTTTTTAATTGGTCAATAAATAAACACTTCAACTCAAAAATACCTATACACTGGTTTCTGTATCTTTTTGTTAGCAGTGAAACGTTTTCACTGAAACGATTTCTGTTTCTATCTTTTATTCTTTCACCGATGAAATGGTAACCATTAGTTAAAATTGACTTTTTTTCATTTACTTGAACATTACATTTCTAGAAAAATGAATTAATTGAAAATGTAAATCAATAACTTTCTACACATTGATGATTTTGTATAGTTCTCATCACTGAAAATGATATAAGACTCTATCATGTGCATGATTTAAACCCACGGTATTGGAAACTTCTTATCGATGAGGAATCCAATGGTTATTTGGAAATAGAAATCGTCTTGTCATCGGATATGAGTTATTCTCTAATGCGGTTGGAAATAATTCACTGAATATTCCATCCACATAATGACTCAGTCGTAGTCGACACACTTTTTAATAATACTTTTTTACTATATGACAAGTTTTCATTTATTATATACTTGATCTAGTAATTAACCCCAAATTTTAATTATTATCCTTGTGTGCAATTTAAGTGTAAGTTACTGGATGAAGTGAATAATATTCACAAATATTTCATCGTATTTCGATACACTTTCAGGGTTGTGTACAATATATTTGGATCTATCATTGTTAAAATCTGTAATTTGTATGTCCTGCTGACGTCTTTGTTTTCGAGACTCGTCTTTAATGTATTCAATGCATGGATAAAGGACTTACTTCATGGGTAGAGAAGATTTGTAGCTCAGGATGAGGTTGATAGTTGGTTGGAGAACATCAAACAATCATCAGATTCACTTCATCTATGTGCTGATGCACTTCAAGAAGTTGGTCATTATTTCATCCATTCAGTTCAAGCATCCTTTCTGAGACTTATGAAATAGAGTAAATTCTCTAAAATGTATCTTGAATGTTAGTGTTTCAACTGCCTATATACCTAAAAAAGTACTCCAAAATCTTCTCCTTTAGCGGTTGAATAATTTCATAATGAAGTCAGTTTAGACATTTCAGTCCCGACAGATCTGGAAAAAAAGGCAACCGTAGCGAATATCTATGGGGAAAATGATCTATGTTATAGTAAACCTGTTAGTGGTATCATTTGATGTGAGTCATTTTTAGACGCTTAGGCAATTCGCAATCCTACTCTAGCAGAAACTACCAGTTACTCATTCACTTCAGTAATGAGTTCTGTAGGACAGGGTAGCTGTTGTTTTCATAACGTCTTGATATTTGAAAGAAGATATCAGACGTCAAAGCCAAGAACAGAAAGACAGGCCTTCATTTATCTGAAATCAGTGTGGAGATCTATTGCAATGCACTCAGCAAAAAGCGTGAACAAGATCCGGATTTTCAATACTAGTGTCAAGTAAGTCAGTGCTTCTATGTGATGGTTGATAGACTTGGAGCGTTACGAAAAGCGTATCCAACAAACTACAGACATACATCATCAACAGCTGCTGGCTACGCTCACTTGATATTGAAAATCAGATGACCAGAATAATAAGAATGAGCAAAGCGGAACTCTGGCCTGGTAACGAACCAACCAACAACCCATCACCCAACAAATATGTAAAAGAAAGTGGAGACGGATTGGATTGGACATGAACTGAGAATACTATTTATGGACATCACACTCCAGGCCCTGGAGTGGAATCCAAATGGGAAAGGACAAGTTGGTCGTCCGAGGATGAGATAGAGAAGATCGTGTGAGGAAGAAATGAAAGCTTGCAGGCAGTCGTGGAACCAGGTTGAAAAGGCTGGAGAAAAGAGAGTGCAATGAAGACGTGCTACTGAAGCTCTATGTTTCACTAGGAATCCAAAGGACAAATAATAATGATCATAATCAGTCCTTCACTTCCATCATTACTGTAATTTGTCTAAAGTTAGAATACACAGGTCATTTAATCACATCTGTTAGTGATAAAAACGATCCAAAAAGCTTGAGGGAATAATGTCATGAAGAATAGGTGGTATGCTTTGTTAAGAATTGCTAATTTATGATGCAAAATTCGTTTATTCATTTTACACCTGTCGAAAATTGTGTAAGTAGTATTATCTGTTCAAAAAAAAAGAGAGATAACATTTACAAGGGAAACAATACAATACAAACTACACGGAATGATTAATAGAGATCACTCAATCTCATGGTGTCTCATCCTGAGTGCTAACTAAATTATATCTCTCATTTTGCAATTTGGCTCACCATTATGGTTCACTTTTGATAAATGTTAGCCAGTTGAAGGAGATCTGTAGGAAACCCTGCAATACAAATGAAGAATGTCATTTACGATAATTTTGTTTGATAGTAATTTTCAGCAAATTTATGATATTAATGATAATAGTAATAATAATAAGCCAATTACTTTTCTCTACATACCTCAGTGGAAGAAGAACCCAATGAATGAACAGAAAAGTCTGCTATTTATAACTGGATGATAAATTACAATAATAATTATCATTATTAATTTATTCCTTAGTGCCTTTATCATTCTAACTGTCAGTATGAGTTCAGGTAGTCGGCAAAAAAAGTACTCAATCAAACATAAAAATTACAAAGCCGCCGATATACTAGAGTATAGTGTAGCTTTCATTTATTTATTGGTAGTCTGAGTAAAATACGACAGAAATTATTTACAATTCATGCTTTGTTGTATATATGTTCATCATATGAAACGTACATGATATTAGTATATCTTGCAGTATTTTTTTCAGTTTGATACAAGGGGATTTTTACATCATGATTCATTTCCCTCTGATCTTGAATTATTTGATACAGAATTTCCAGTGATTTGTAAATCACCATTATTATTAATCCAGCCTACAAAGTATTTCCATTACAACACATTCATGATTATTTTTTGGATAACCAAACCAACTTGAGATTTGATTGTTCAAAAACGTTTGGGCAAACAGTAAATTACATTCATCAGTTTAGTATCTCTATTTAATGCTAATAACTTTTTGAATTTATGATGGATTGAAATTTACAATATCCAAGCTTATATATAGTAACTTGATAACGGTTCTTTTGTATGGAGGATTCATCATGCTACATCAGTGCACACATCTCAGCTGTCATCAAACTCTTAAGTAAACCCCACACTCTGATAATCGACGAAAATAAAATGGCTACAGTATTGATGAATAATTACCCAGTAAACTTCGTTGATAAAATTGAAAATAACATTAAGGTATAAAGAGTAAAACTCGGGGACGATGGAAGAGTATAACTCCATGTTAAGTTGATTATGTGATGTAGTACATCTTAAATAACACAGTAAATAATACTGTGTCGCTGTGTCGTGTGTCGAATAAACAGTCTAATATGAAACATTAAAACAGACCAGATAAGTACTCTTAAATTATCGGCTATGACAGTAGTCGTCCGTTTCAAGTCACACAACTCATATGAGATTACAAAGCCCTCAACAAATACAATATTAAAGTGTTCTATGGAAGGTCAGTCACACTACAAAGCACGTTAGATCATATGAGGGATAAAATCCCCTAAGATATGCAATGTAGTTGTGTTTTTAACATAAAATGCTCAGGCTGCGATGCATTTTGTATAAGACAGACATTTCGTTAAATCAAGGTTAGAAAAAATGAACGCTAAAGGGCTTCCAACCAATCACCTAAGAGTCAAGTTGAGCTCAAAAACCTTGAAAACACATCAGCCGTAGCTTCATACGTTATATTTCCAGGTCACAGGGGTAGACTTCAACAACATTGAAATTATTCAAAAAGCCTTCTGAGCTACAAAGATTTCGTTCGCATAAAACGGAATCAAACTTTTCAAAATGGGAATAAGCGAATAAAACAGAGCCTGGTCTTATTTCATTCCATTCAACAAAGTGACATGACCAACAGACTTTTGATAAGGAGTATAATCACATGTACACATACAAACTTCAATCTACGATACACACATTAAGTATCTTCGTTTCCATTCTCATCCATTTAACAAGGGAGAATCATCCATGCAGAAGAAATGTAGTCAAGTTATAACTATTTGTTGACATACTAATGATTATCTGTTGTTTTCCCGGATCGAACCGTTCGACCTCTATTGGGATTTGGGCTCCTATGAGGACACCTCGACATTGCCCGAATATTTACTGTAATAGTTACGATAGGTAAAGTGATTGAGTTATCTTATATAAGCTTAGATATTGCAAATTCTGGACTACCACTAATTTGATGGAGCTATTGGTCCAAAATGGTGAAATGTTAAAAAACCTTGTTTTATTTCTCATTCATTGGGAAATGCAAATATACTGAAATAGTGAATGTTCATAACTGCTTGAATATAGTTTAAACTGTGAAATATATTATTCAAAATAGTTTGATACTGATTTTCTAGTATTTTTTCGACCTACTGATACCTGATTTCTACTTTTTAATGAATTATTGCTAAGGAAATCTTGATGGGAAGGCATTTTACTTATTATTGTTGAATACTGGTAATTTCCCGTTCCTATATAGGGTCGAATTGCTAGATCACTGTTGTTGAGTCGAAAAACAACAACAACAACCCGTTGTGCAAGTGGGGACTGTCATGCAGCAGTGGCCTAGATGGGGTTGTAGCCATGGACAGTGGATCCGAGTCTCAGTGGGAACAACATCACTCACTGGGGTGCAGGTACACCAGCTGATGAGTCCCAAATAAGACGAGACACACGTCCTCCATTCCGCTCCTAGTCACCAAGATGAATACGGCATTTCACTTACTTAACACAAACAGAAAGTGAAAGAACGAAACTGTAACAAATATTCTGATGTATGCAGAATAACCAGTCCTAGCAGTTAAGGAGTGTTGAGAATTCTTCAAGCATATGCGTGCGTACTGTCACATGCAGTCACATGACTGCCTGGCATACAGTGACAGTTTTAAGAAGGTGCTTTGGTGTATGCAGAAGGGAGGTTGGTTGACTGAAGTCCCCTTTATCAAACTGAAACCTAACCCACACAATAAAATAATTCAACGCTGCTTTAGAATATGTGGAAAATTTTGCTACCAATAAAATGAATAATGAAGAGAAGTAGGACTATGGGAATAAAGCAGAAAGTTGCGTCATTACTTTGATAGGACTATGAACAATAATTTGTTCCCTTAAACGTTACCCAGTAAATACTGTTTCAACATATAATATAGCTTATGATTACCATAATCAAATCCTGCTTATATATATATATAACCTCGCCTGGTTAACTAGTTCACTAGTTAATAGCCAATTCTAGGCCCGGGTAAAGAGGGAAGGTTGGGCGTAGGGCTAGCAACCCTACGTCGTAAAACCCATCAAATCGCTAAAGAAACTTCAAAGCACGAAGAAAATATTAAAAATGAAAACAAACTTATTCCTCACTGGAATCGGAGAGGCGAAATGACGCCGGTTGGTGAAAGCTTTCGGGAAGGATGAAACTAACTATGCATATCTTCGCATCAGCCATCAGAACGAAATGAGAGACATTGAAGAACATCCCTGAAGGAACCTGCGTGGAAAAACACTGGAACTCTTTGAAAGAGATGTGGAAAGAAACCTGCATCACCATATTAGGATGGAAGAAGAAAGAAGACAAGGACTGGAATGGATCTGGACGGACACATGGAAGCTGATAGAGGAGGGAGAGGAAGATGGTGAAGCAGAAGATAAATCAGTGCAGTACAGTACAGTGCAGTGCAGTGCAGTGCAGTGCAGTGCAGTGCAGGGATGAACAACGAAATGAAGAACTGAGTACAACGTATAAAACACTACACTGAACAAAGAAGTGAAGAAGAGTGCACGGAAAAAGACAAGAGGAACTCCCACGACACATCACTTCGGCAAGTGAAGCAGAACAGGCTGCTGGTAGGAGACACAGAGACCTGACAACATTATATCAAATAACCAGGTCGCTTACTATCTAGGAAGAGATACACACTGACGAAACCTAATGAAGATAGTGAAGGAAACCTGGTCACCACCAACAAGGAGAAACAAAGGGAACGATGGGCAGACCACTTCAAAAACTCTTGAAATGAACACCACCACTACTTGCAACTCGTTCAGAAATACCACCAGCAGCCTAGCCACAGAATTACCAGTGAAGACAAGCCCTCCGACAAAAGCAGAAGTGGAGTCCTGAACGCCATAAAGCTGATGAAATCCTGGAAAGCAGCAGGACCAGATTGAATTTCTCCAGAAACACTGAAAACAGACACAGAGACAACAGAGCACACGCTCACACCACTACTGTAGAAGGTTTGGAAAGAAGGAAGGAAAGTTACCTGCCGAATGATTGAAAGAAGGACTACCTTGTCAAACTGCCAAACAACAGTGACCTAAGTCTTCGCAACAACTGGAACGGAATCATGCTCCACCCCTGTCCACCCAAAGCAGGCAAAATATTATGCCGCATCATCCTGGAGGGATTAGAAGGTGCTCTGGATTCAAAATTACGACCGAAACAGACTGGCTGGCTAGTTGCTTTCAGGAAGAACAAATCATGTGCGGATCAAACTGTAACGCCACACTACTCTACACATCATCATAGAACACAGCATAGAATGGCAGTCAACACTCTAACTCAACTTCATCCACTTTGAAAAGGCCTTCGATAGCGTCGACCGAGAAGTAATTTGACTGGCACCTACTTCAACATTACAGTTTTAGTGTCACAAATCTTTATCAACCTCATTCAACAGCAGCTATATGCGCTATATGATACTACATACCAAGTGATTGACAACGGAAAGCCCAGTGATGCATTTGAAGTGAATACAGGGGACGGGAGTGAGACAAGGTTACTGCCTACTATCGTCACCGATGATCTTCTTGATTGTGGTCAACTGAATCATGCGGCAAACTGTGAGGAGCGAGAAGACGGGCAAACACTGGACCGATGAAAATAGCCCGCAAGATTTGGATTTTGCCAATGATGATTTATGTCTAACGCCTTGTTGCACAAAGTCGAAGATCTACAGGCTAAAACCAACAATTTAGCAGGAGAGGTGAGGCAAGGCAGAGAAGATGGGACTTCAAATGAATGTAGAGAAGACAGAGGTGATGAAAATACCCAACTAACAACAGCAGCAACATTAAGAAGCACCAATCACCATTTACGGGAGAAATCTAAAGGAAGCAGTTTCTTTCACCTACCTAGGCAAGGCAGCATCGTTTCAGCTACAGGCGGCTGTACAGGTGAGAATGTCAAAGCCAGGATCTTAAATACAGCAAGACAGGCTTTCATTAGTCTGAAATCAGTGTGGAGATCTACGCAGTCAGCACAAAGAACAAGATTGGATCTTCAACACAAATGTCATGTCAGTGCTTCCCCATATGGTTCAGAAACTTGGCGCGTCACGAAAAGCACCTACAACAAGTTATAGACATTCATTAACAGCTGCCTACGTTCGCTTGATACTGAAGATTAGATGGCCAGAATAATAAGAACAAGCAACAAGGAACTCTGGGAAATAACCGACCAAGAACCTATCACGCAACAAATATGCAGAAGGCAGAGATGGATTGGATTGGACATACACTGAGTAGGCCGACTGGGGACGTAACTCTTCAGGCCAGGCCATCGAGTGGAATCCAAAAGGGGAAAGCTTGTGGAGTAAGGTTGAAAAGACTGGAGAGAAGACAGTGCAATGGAGGCGTGCTACTGAAGCCGTATGTTACACTTGGAACCCAAGGGAATAATAATAATACATTTCATACCTGAATATTATATGACTTTGAAAAGCACAACTTTTAATGCAGACAGACATGATATTTTTAGACAAACGGGGTATCATAGTGTGTAAAGATTCAGAAAGTCCCATGCTTTTATTCGGTGTCATTGGTTGAAATAATGTATGAGGTAATGTATCAATGTCACTTCGAAATGGCCTGAAACCTGTTCTAACATTTACGCTTTCATTGTTTTACTACTCATTAGTAATATACGTTTAACTTCTGAAGAAATTGATTGATGAAACTAATCACAAGTTTAGGACATTATCCAAATATTAATAATCGTGATTAAGGGTAGAAAAGATGTATGAAATTATTGTATGATAATTATATTTGGCTAGAGGAACGAATACTTGATCATTTGATCAACTTATAATAATATTATCTGAAAAATAATGAAACATAATCGTCACAATGATAATATTTATGCACGTCCATGATAACCATTTTAAACTGTCAACTACCTATGAACTTATTCAGGACAAAACATTTTCCATGCTGATTTATTCTGACTGATTATGTCACATAAATTTACATTTCTTTCAACGTTTTCCTTCTCTACACTTGAATTAACTATACGCAGGAAATATGCTCATCCTTATGTATAACATGGACAGTTTAGTTAAATGTGCTTATGTATGTATTGATTATTGTAACTCAAATTCAGTCTTTTGTTGTAGATTTATCCTCAGTGTATTATCTATATTTTACTCATATATATATATATATATATATATATATATATATATATATGGGCGATGGATAAAATATGGATTAAAGTAGGTGTGGAGGTGGAGAAGGGAAACTGCAAAAAGATATCTACAATCTTCAACCCAGTATTTTGCTTTGTTGCCTATTGAATGTTTGTCTTTAGGGGAATATGGTGAAAAGCGTAGAAGCATTCAGGAACAGGGTGAGAGAATTAACATTCGATGAAATAAGCTGCTTAAAAAACTTTCACAGAACAATTATAAAAATGTAAATGTAAGTAAGCAAAATGGAGAATAAAAATGTAACGTATGACAGTTTCATTATTTCCTCTGATTATCAGCTACACTTAACTTTTATTCTATACTTTGTCTACTGCACTATTATTTTCATTCTCTATTTTTCACCTACTCTGTCTCCTTCTGTAGGCATGCCAATACATATTCCCAAAGTACTCATATTGACTGAGTTTAAGTGTGAGTGTGTAACTGAACAGTTTTTTATGCATGTGTCTACTTGTTTATCGGAATATACATGTTAAAAGCTTTAGAGTTCCTTTTGTTCACTGCCGTGATGAATGTTTAATCGAATTTAGACAAAAATAACATGGTTAAAAATTCGCAAAAAGTAGAGACGGAAAATAAATAGAGAGCCGAAGGTGTGAATATATATGGTAATCACTAATAAAATAATAATTAAAAAGGGTCATTGTCCCCTGTTCAGTTTTTACCGTTTTATGAACAGTGAATGTTGAAAAACTTGTCTGTAAATGTGCATATATGTAGGAATACACGTGTGTACATAAATGCAAAGCTGGAATGGAAAGCA
Source organism: Heterobilharzia americana (assembly GCA_944470555.2). NCBI lineage: Eukaryota > Metazoa > Platyhelminthes > Trematoda > Strigeidida > Schistosomatidae > Heterobilharzia > Heterobilharzia americana. The sequence goes on from OX104134.1 coordinate 96,954,231, forward strand.
TTTTGGACAATTATTCTTCTCAGTAAATTTTGAAAAGTAGCTATTCATACTGATGTACTACTGACTACAGTTGTAAGTAGTTAAAACCTGTTTTAAAAAAGTGAGAACATTTTTATTCTGAAATCAATCTCTATTCAATCTGATCATAACCTGTCAATATACATTAGGGAATGTGTCGGTTCAATTAAAAAGTTGCATATTTAACTGCTAATGTCTAAACATTTTGTTGAATAAAGATTCGTTACACATTTTTTTCTTCTGTCGTCTGTCTCTTCTCTGTTCTTCCATTTTTATTAATGGCTGTTGTTGTTACTGTCGTCGTCATAACTTTTACTGTTCATTCTTGTCAGTTATATTGCTGTTTCACTTATTCAAGTTTCGTTTCTTTTACTGGACAGAATAATGATTGCATTTTAACTATTATTGTTATCATGATGGTGTTAGTATTGTTGATATTATTATCATTATTATTAGCATTATTTGTATTTAGAATACATGTAAACAAATATCAGAGTCTACTCGTCAAACTAGTCATTAATGGATTTAGTACTAAATATATTCTTTTTACAAATGGGATATTAAAGTGAATTTAAATGAATGTATGTATAAAAATAAAAATATTTGTGGAGTTGGTCATCTTGTGTGAATTATTCCATTTTCAGTTGAACAGATTGTGAAATTCGTTGTGTATGTCATTTACATGTACAAAAATCAGTCTCTAGATGGTTTCGACTGCAGTATTTAAATCAAATAGCTGAATTTAGTTATCCGTATGACAAAAACTGCAGTTTACCGTATTTCGTGTCGTATCGACTGATTTGCGATTGCATATCCTTACTACTAACATCCTGAACACATTCTAAACAGCCTCTTACTAAGGGAAACTAACACTTTGAACAACATAATCACTCAACATCTGATTGACTGTGGATGTCAAGCAGACATGTTTAAATCCTCCAAGGTAATAAACTAACAAGCAAACCCAATTCTCCTGAAGTTTGCTGCGACTATAGTAATTAAACGCCTCAAACCTGATTTACATATTCAGAAAGAACCTATAGTCAACTTTTGTCTACCTTGATAACCCTTTTTGGCTGCTATTTGATCACATCATCCTTCATCAAATTTAGGTGTTGATTCCTTCACTGTTATTTAGGTGCATCATTTTTTGTTCACATAGAATGTTTTCAGTGAACTGAGCTTAACTCACAGTAGTTTGCTCATTTATTGCATGGACTACTTACATAGTCTTATAATGTCGATTTCCTTTATTAAAATTGCTACTACTGGTGTTATTTTATTTGAGAAACTTCCAGTGCATTATTTATGTAATCGTCACAACTAACTACCACTTGATAACCTTCCTTGCTTGACCTTCACTCTATGACCATTTCTGTTCGTCTTAACTGATGATCTACGTTCTGTTTCTCCTAATGAATTAAAGTATGTTATTTGATGCCTGTAATACTCTGTCGCTGCACAGGGCCAAACTCCCCGTCCTCTGTTACTAGGTGAGCTTCTATGTGGGTGTCTCTATACTGCCAGATATGCATGATCTTATATTCATCTTGGTAGTGGAATCCAGCTTGATGCGCGTTTCGTCGTATTTGGGACTCGTCAGCTGGGTGTAAACAAATCGGTTCAGTCAACGGTGAGAAATTACCAGCAATAACATAAAAACTATACCCATCGCACGAGGAGTGTCTGTCGTGACTCAGTAGTGTAGTAGATAACGCTCTGACGTTTGAAGCGATCGGCCCTTAGCTCGAGTCTTAGTGAGAGCAAGATCACTCACAGGGTGTAGGCACATCCAGCTGACAAGTCCTAAATGGGATGAGACATGAGTCTTGGATTCTATTGTTAGTCATTAATAATCGATTCAGCATACTTGTACACCGATGGAAAGGAGCTATATAGCCTTAAATTATTCGAAAAAGTAATCTAAGACTCTTAGGAGATGGATACTTTAAGTGCTTTATTGAAACAGTGTTGATTAAGATGGATTCGGATTTGACACTGTTTGACGGCCAGTTAAAACACAAACGTTTTATTCTCAAAATATGTACAGTGAGAAACAAGTAATTACAAAACATGTATTCACTGTTAACTGGTCGCATATATGTTTGTTGAAGGACTCATGATCGTACACTGAATATAACGGTCATGATTATTACAAACAATAACTTAGACCCCAGTTTCACTTAAGATGTCTAGCAACATTAAACTTAATTGTGTGCTTAGTTAGGGTCGGAATTTCATTCGCCTAGACTGTTGGTTTTCAACCATTGGGTCATAGGCCCGAATCATTGTCTACCTACCGATTTTTCGCAGTGAAGTATGATCACATACAGTAGGTGTTGGTCATCGTCTTTCCTGAATATGATTAGAATGAACTGCTGGGTGAATGGGGACAAAATGTTTAAGAGAACACTTCCACATTCTTCTTTGTTTCAGAAACAACTTCGTGGGTATTTTTGTAGGGTAGTTTGGGATAACTTTGGTCGACAGACTTATCCTGGTGTACAACAATGTTGTCCCCTAACCGGAGATAATTCTTGAACTTTCTGCCCACTGTAACATATATTCACGAATGTACAGCTTAGTAAGTGACTTCATAGTAAAGAAAAATTTTCTTTCGCTGAAACCGCGTCTTGTCTTTTCCTACAATGTTGATTAAATTCAAAAGAAAGCTTGGGTTGCGGTAGTTTTTGCGAGTAGGCCATATGGAAATGGTGGTCTGGTATTTTACTAGCTTAGCTATGTGATACCGTTTCTTATCAACTCTAAGTTTCCGTTTTAATCATTTTTGTGTGTTGGTAATTCCTACCGTCAACTAGATACATCTAATAGCTGTAAGCTGACCTTTGAAAAGCACCATTTAACCATCTTGAAGAGGCAGACTATAGCTTCGAAATGTAAAGTTGGTTGGTCTTGCTTCCTAGATCACTACATCGAAAGAAAGGAAAAACTAAATGTCTTTTCTTCATTGAGCTGCATTTAGGTCTGTATTTCCCCCTTAGGGTTATCATGTATACCTTTTTGTTATGTTTCAGCTAAATCTTGAGGTGATTTAGGAGGAGAAAGTAAGAAAACTGCATTTTTTGTATTATTAGTGGCAGTATTGGTAGGCAAGCGTATTATGTATATGCTCCATTTAAGACGACAAACATACCTTACAGTTGAGGCTGTTGTGTGTTATAAACCGAAACTTGTAGCTTTATATTCACCTTTTCATTCAGTCATATAAGTTATATGTGCAGCATTTATACCATAGTGTAAGGAATATGAAAAAAGTAGAACAGATGATAGTGAGTTATAACTTGTGAATTGAGTAGGTCATAATATGAAATCAGTCATTCAATTTCACCTTTTTCTTTTCCTGAGATTTTGCCACTATTTATGCAAAGAATTCAGGAATCCATGTGACATTCTTAAGAACACAATCAGAAATTGAATTTAGGGGTTTGTGGAGATTAAGAGATTTTTCAAGTACGTATTCATCATGGACTGACATCATTTGGAGGGACATTCAAAACCTGGGAGCACTGGAGAGCTGTTTCTTTTTAACCGTAACCCTCCAGGGTGTGTACTTTTGAAGAGTCCCATAACAGGACGAAACAGCTGTCCAGTGCTCCCAGGCTTCCAATGTTCCCCCAACTGATGTCATTCCATGATGAATACCAACTTGAACAACCAGACATTCCTGGCTATCTGTTGTACAGAGTAATTTTTGCTTTGGTGATAGACGTTGAATGCCCTAATTTGTCCAGAATACTGATTACACGTATGCTACTAGATTACTTGAGTTCCTGAAGTGCAGTTTGGGAAAAAAATGCTGTTCCTATAAATTATTAAGTTAAAATTTTACAGATGATAATTATCAAAGTGTAGAAACAGCTAAAATACTCTGTCAAATGTTCAGTAAAATATCGTTTTTAAAGTTAATCGATCCTGCACCTTGACGTTTACTGTTATTCTATGGTTTAATGCACCTGCGATGTAAGGCACAGAAAGGTAAATGTTCTAGAATCTGAATGAGGTGGTCATAAAAAACCTCCCTTGTAATCAAAGAAATACCTACTTTTGTCAATCTTGTTAGTTGTACATTCGTCTGTCGTTCACCTTAAATTCAAAAAACAGTTCAACTTCTAAGAGAATATACACTAGTATGCTTTAATAAAACTGCCTAAATGAATGAGCTACCTAAAATGGATCATGAAACAAGTAATTGGAATCAAGGTTAACTTTTTCTCTTCATAGTTTAAAAGGCTTAGATAGTATCTGCGTGAATTTATTTATTATCAATTGAGTTTGTAATAAGAAAGAAGAGAGCGGAATGAGGTTAGCTTTTGTAGGATGCTATGAACATATTCTTGGTAGTTTAAAATTTCTCATTAAGTCATAAAACAGAAGACATTCAACCAATATTATTCTCAAATTGTATAGATGTATTTTTCTTGACTCGTATCAGATTAAGCAGCATTTGTGTTAGCCTTAAAAGAAAACCTTTTGTACAAATTTTCAACCATCATTGAAGCATTTGAAAAAGAATTTTATTATTTCTTTCTAAATTAAATTAGTGAGAAACGCTGAAGCTCGTTTTTATACTTGCTATAATACACTAACTTTGCAGTTCTTATTTCAAGGATAAGTTTCAAGTCTGATAAGCCATCGTTACAAATTAAAATCAAGAAAATCATCATTGAATTATTTTGGTTGTAAGTTAGTCCTATAAAATGAAGCCATATATAAACTTTTGATCATCTACGTATTGGCATAGCAACACCGTGATTCTTAGCGCTTGTTGAATTCAATCTATCAAGCACTGGAATGCATCAAATGTATGATAGTGTTATCATACTTCATAACAATGATATTACATCGAGGAGAGTGCATTTATTAAATAAATAAATTCCTTACTAGTGTATCAGGAGGCTTTGATACACTACTAAAGTTTCCAATTAGCTTCTTTCCATATTTGATAGATCAATGTTAGATTCTGAAATTATTCGAAATTTATTTCGCCATTTCAACAGTTATCCTCTCATGAATAGTTTAGTACTGAGGTTCATACTATTACACTTGAGACATCATAGCCGTCAACATTTCATGCTCTTCAATTTTAAAGTTAATCTACTTTACTATTAACAGGCCTAATAAATAGTAGAGGTGTTTGGAAAGTCTCTTCTTTAATAGTGTTTCGTTGGTAAAAAGCAAGCAGAAAGTAAAACAAATATTATTTGTTTTACTCGTATACTATCTCCATTTAAGTATGGACATGTATTAGGATATTGATAACTTATATAGATAGCTGAGTTGAATGGATATCTTCACCTTTATATATGCCACTAAATTCCATGACAATATTCTATTTTTAGGACTGAAAACATCATCCCTTTACTTTTGTCCACACTTTCAACATTGACTTTCCTAAACATTCTGTCTTCACTTTTGTTTGAATTTTCAGTGCTCCAAGTTATCAATACTTAATGAAAAGTAAGTACATCACAATATGGAAGTTTAATTTCATGAAATAAATTACTAGACAGAAAAAGTATATATTTCCCTTATAAGTTTGTTGACGCTTACTTACTGATTATTATTGTGTGCTTCAAACAAGCTGAGATTTACAGTCTGAGGTAAGAATAATACAGTTGGTTAAAGTGCAGCATTAAAATGTTTTCAGGAGCTGCAGTGTTGAGTTGAAGTCCTTCCAAGAGTTATTGTTGTCCATAGTAGATCTCTCAACAACATTTTCCTCATCATCCTCTAAGAAAGTGTTCATATTTTAAGCGGCAGAAATTCTTCAGCAATTAAAATGCTTGAACACCGAGATCATAGTTTATGATCGGCTTTTGACTATTAATAACTTTAGGAACACACGCAAGGAAACAGAACTGTTGTAAGCTTTGGACTAAATCAACTCGGATATATCCATGGAAAGCTTGATGCAAGCATGGAAAATTACTAAATAGTATCTGTATCGCCTAAATGATTTGCAGTATGAAGAAATTAAGATTAGCATTAGTTTATATCATTAGGTGAGAGCTTAAAAATGATTTAGTAATATTGAAAATTTATTAGACTACACCAAAAGTACCTTGCATGTTTGCTGTAAAATAGATTCCATAATTCTGAATAAGTAATTTTATTACTTAGAAACTGAAAACCATCTACCTCACTTCAGTCGACTATGTAATTTACTAAGGAATCTGATGCCATGACAAGACATATATATATATATATATATATATATATATATATATATATATATATATATATATATCCAATGCTACTACTACCACTAGTAGTAGTAGTAGTAGTATCAGGAGGAGGAGGTACAGGACTGGTTTCGATCTGAATCTCTTAGGGGACGTGATATCTTTCAAGCTTACAGGTACGTCTTGTCGATTAGTTCTCATAAACAAGAGATGTGAGTGTATAACTTTCTACAGAGCATCTCCTATCATTTTACACTAAAATTCAGCATAATTTTATTTGAACAACAATCCGTATGTTAAGTTTTTCTTATGTATTAGGGACATATTGTGGCAAGTGACATTGAAAATCTTAAGGCTGGATTTAATATAAACATTTATTTTTGGTTGCCCACATTCTTTAATTGAGTTTGAAATATGCCAGCTGCTGTCTACTGACTTGCTGATAGGATGCTTCATAAGGAATAAGAAAATATGAAGTTATACCAGCAGAAATTTGAAATGTTCCATATCTAAAAACCATCGAACGAGGAATATATATCCTCTGCAGTTTCTGAAGCTTGCAGTTTGCCTATCACCAGCGTTGATTCATGGCGGTTTAGACATTGTGAACACAGTATGTGTTAATAATTTTTATTACTTGCTTGGAACTCGATATGGTATCGAAAAGAATTACCGAGCTGATGGGTCAGTGAAGAAGGTGCATAAAAAGGATCGCATGAACCGATTCTCCATGAGAAATCGAAAATAAGCAATACAAAGTAACACGACAGCGTGCCAAATCCTCAAACGAAACGAATACATCCAAGCAACGAAAATCGGCAACGAATTTTGACTGTTCTCGAACTGTGAACTAATACTAAAACTTGAAATATGTGTAAACTAGTCACTTTGTCGAAAACCTGATCAAGTGCAATAACTACATGCAACTACAAATAAAATCAAAATACTCATGGAACTGTACCAACCTTCATAATTGCATTGCATGTTAAGAATTATCATTAAAGTTAGTGAATACTTTTTCTTGTGATTTCTTCAGAACTAGTTAGATATATTTTGACAGTTATCGGCTTACGTTTGTTTGCTTTACACCTGAGAATGATTACTTTCATCAAAATAAGGCCCTAATTGAGATAATAGAAGCTATGAAAAGAATTTCATTTTTGAAAATGGTGTAGCACATACTTCGATTTTCATTCGAAATGAATATTCTTCATCACTCCAACTACATTGTACAATCCTAT
>OX104134.1:96962192-97086200 GCA_944470555.2 Heterobilharzia americana
TTAAACCAATACACAGTACTGCCACCCCCATAATGATATTGACTGACTGACTGACTAGTCTTCTCGTTAACCTGAGTTATGAGTATCTGTCCTCAGCAGATAGAAGTAGAGACGGGTCGTTTCTTTGCAAAGGGTTATAATGCTTCAGATTTTAATGAGTCGAAGCCTATTCATTTTCATAGTGGGAAAAGTAACTTAGCAGTAGCAGTAAGGGATTTCTTATTTGCCTTAATTCTGTAGTGGAAGGAAGCTGATCGGCGTACATTTCTCCTGGAACACAATCTTCTTTTATTACTTACGTTAAGCCTATGTGACAAAATTGCATAACCGATTTTCACACAAACAAACAGCTACAATACATCGACCGTTTTCCCCGCTTATAGACTAATACCATCATCAAGGTAATCATGATTGTCAATAGTTTTTGAATTACCAACAACACAGAGGAAAGTGAAAATCGTTACCAGTAAAACACTATTAGTCGCTGGTGAAGTCATATCAGTCAGTAGCTTCTGAGCATCGCGAAAGTGAATGTAATTGTGATTATTATCAACTGTTATACAACTTCAGTTGTAACAAACATATAGAAAAAGTTCACTATGCGAGGTATATACTACTTAAAATAGCATTTCAGTTACGTTCAAATGCACAGATCAATATTTATATCCCTTTTTTTAAAGTAAATAATAAAACGAACTAATATGTTAGATGAGTATACATCCTTTTCCAGTTGGCGATAGATTTCAACCATATGTCGTTTTATTTTCCTCCTTATCTTAAGAATCAGTTTAATTTGAACTATTAAAAACAAGGAAAAACCATCAAGTTGATAACGCCTTATTAATCAGAACAAAACTCCACTGATTGTTTACTTACACAAAGCATAAACCGTTGAGTATCAATGTATATACTTCTGACAGTGAGCAAATACAATATTAAGCAATCATTAGAGATAATATTGTTAATGAGATAAACTGAGGAATGTATTCATTGAAACTAAACGTGATTTTTTTTTTGAAGATTTTTAATCTCACTTCTTTCTTTCTTCATCAAAGTTCAAATAGATTAGTGGAAAAAATGAGTGGATACATGATGGGTGGAGTATATTAATACCGATGATAATAATAATAATAATATTAACAGACCGAAGAAGTTCATTAATCACTTCTCTACTGTCTACTGAGGCTAATTTAAAGTTACAGCAAGACAAGAACACAGTTTTCAAGTCTAAAAAATATGAAGGGTGAATAGATGAAAATGTGTATAGAACATTTTAAATGTTTTGTATACACAGTCATGTAAACTTTCCTCCGATATTATATGCACGGAAGCATATGTGTGCATATGTGTGCTTATTTGCCTAGCCTACACCCAAATTTATAGAATACTTGTACTATATACAGCCATTTATTTATTTTTACAATCTTCATACTACTGTAAATGAACGGTCCAGTGATAAAGCACACACACACACACACACTTATTTGTGCAGGAGTAACATAAGAGTGTATACAAGTACCACAACCACACTTCTCTTTTAAAAATAATCATGTAGATAAGATAGGGGAGACGGAGAATGAATTTTGGGAAATATGGATGGCAGTGAAGTAAAAACAAACACAGACAAACTGAGAGTGTTGTCAAAAATAATCAAAATATAACTATTTCTTATCGTATTAATAATAATTATTGTTATTATTTGATGATCATAATTCCTTATTGTTTTGGTAGATTTTAATTTACTTATTACAACTTGATCTATGTGTTCCACTTAACGTGTACATAGATGCATGTGAAGAGTGTTCTGTTCGATTAATTTTATTAACATTCATGTATTCTTCATATAGTATAATGATATGATTCTTCTATTATCCAAATAAATATGTTACTTATTCATTTGCAGGTGCCTTAGCAACTAAAATATGCGGTTGTCAGTGTTCTTTTTTTTACATTTCCAAAATACAACCACCAAAGAATCACAATATATGCCACCTTCAAAAAGAAAGGTGGTGTGCAAAACTTCATATTTCATGTCTGTGTATGTGGATATTTATTGAAAGTTGAATAATTATATTTCTATCCATTTCTGTCCTGCTTCTCCGCCTACTACAGCATATGAACCACGTGTCAAAATTAACACCACCTAGTTCTGTCTAACAGTTCTAAACCGCCAAACACCTAACCCCCTCCCCTCAAGACAAGTAATACAAGTGTTTTAAATCATGAATACAAATTCTTTAAAAAAACAAAACACCAGCCACAAACACAAAATTTAGGAAAGAAAAATAGGGTTGGGGGAGAACAAGAAACAGTAGCGGTGATAATCAACCTTTTAGGAAAGTGTATTCAAGTAGAGATTAAATAATGATAGTATCATTGTTAGGCTTTTCGGGTTAATTCCAGCCCCCCCCCCATCCCGAAGATGGATGGAACAAATCAGTTGTCAAGGCTTACTCTTCTCTTTCTGAATTTTCGATAAATTCCTATGATTTCGTTGTAAAGTGGATACAGTTTTTTGTTAAATAATAAATAAATGTGTATTTTAAAATAATCCTGTCTACCAAATACCAAGTTTTCACAAATGGATGAGAAAACTTTTGATATCTGAAAGTAATACATCCTCATATATCTACACATACAGACACAGAAACATACGAACACAGTGCACTATCATATCTGTCAGTCTGTAGTGGCTACCATAACAAATTTTGTCTATCAAGCTGGCTCCAGTAGGCATCAAATATATATGTGTTACTTAAATTACCTGTTGTTCTCTAAAGTGAGTGAAAGAGTGGGAAAGAGGAAAACTGTTGTAGTTTTGGTTCTTCATCGTCTCTCACTGTTTGTGATGATGATAGTCTCGAGAAAGATTACACTCTTAGTGTAAACCGCTTATAATCTTTGTCAATTTTTAAAATAGGCAAGTAAATAAATATGTGAAACTAATTATCAAAGCGAATCATCCTTTTTGAGATCTGTTTAGGTTAGCATCTCTCTACTCATCTTACTCATTAATATATTAGTACATGTCACTTTGGTGTTGGTCATCAATGCCAGTGTTCTTAACTGGTTAGCTTTCGGCGATAAAACAGTTGTTTAACTGAAACACTTCATTTATGAGAAATGTCAGAAATGATATTGCATATTTTTTAGTAGACTGTTTACTTGATATAGAATATAATGCTGTGGTATTATTTGTAGAATGACATTACCGACACAATTCACTAATAGTTTTGTTCTAATTATGAGCAATCAATTGTGCTCGAAATGTCACCCCATAAATGAGACCGTTTCCCTGTGCAATATGTTAAATAAGTTAATCTAACATGGAATTATAGTCTATCAAAGTGCAGAAGTTTCACTCTTACATTAATCAGGCTGTGAAACACTCAGTTAGTTTACTTTATCTGATCGTTTCTCCCAGCCGGCTTAAACAAATATATTGTTGAAGGAAATAGAATCGAATTGAAGTCGTCTTCAAAATCTTGGGCATGTTCGTACGCTAAGCAATGAGCCACACCTATTGTCTGAGGACTAATGATGCTACTTGCCTGCCTAAACCTAAGTAGGCGAAGCGGTGAATGAACCCACGACCCACCAGTTAAAAGCCAACAGCCCAAGTCAATGAGACATAGCTCCACTGTTGTTGAAGGATTCTTCGCTACCCAAAGTGAAACGGTCATTGAATGTCTAGACGTATTTGATCAAGTTAGCGAAATCGGGTTTCAGATGTCTATGTTGTTCATTAGTATACTTTGTTTGACTGCATATTTCTTTGTTAAGTGACTCAAAAAGACATTATAATTACCAGTTAGTCAAGGTTACTTGAAGAACCATTTCCTGGTTCTCTTCATTCCGAAGACTTCATATTGACTGGATGTCTATATTTTGGATTACCAAAGGTTCAAACACCAAGATCTGAGCTTTAGCCTATTCAATTTGTGGAGGTAGAGATATTTGGTTGAAGTAGTGGTATCTGAAATATGTGATCCAACTATTTCAGTTAAAAATCTTCGGAATCAGCAATCATCCCAGTAACTGATAGTTCATCAGTGTGATTGTGGCATTAAAGTGTAACTCATTAGTAGACGGATATCACACTTTCAATCCTATTACAGTCCTCTTATTGTCTTAAGTACTCTATTCATTCAGACTATAGAAATTAGTCCTTTTAGTAACTCGTTATTTATACCTATGATAAATTAATTTATTCGGAATCTGGATTATCTGCCAACAACTGTAGGTAGCCATAAGAAAGTCTCTACTGATTTGGCATTTATGCTCACTAGCATTTATCGGAAAAATTTGTCTTCAGTCTCTTGGAGACTAATTTTGTATGGGTGGTTTCCACTTAGATCAGTTGGCCTTTCACTCCGGCAACTATCCTGGCGCCTGTTACACATTTATTTTCTAACATGAACGAATAAAATAAACAGTTTTCGTACGTATGATAAAATTCCTTACTAAATGTGACATAGGTGAGCAGTGGACAGGGTTGTATGTGCTTGAGAAGTACAATGGTCTAACTCTGGATGTTTCAGTACAAAGCTAAATATCATCATCAATAGAAAAATACTACGAAATACATTGTACAGGTGTCCTAGGGTTTTTCAAAAAGGGTAAAAAGTCGTGTAAATTAATCTAGTATTCTATCTTTATTTGGTCACATTCAGATCAACATAGTGTAACAGCACTAGATATATTAACAAAATTCATCACACCTTAGTCGTAGTCTTCATTTCCACATAAGTTCGCTGCTGTAAACAAAGATTTAGAGCTAAAAAACTGATATTCCGAAATCAAGAATCATCTCTTCAAACTAATTTCGAATACGGTGTAAACTATTGACTGAAAATATGAACAAATGTAGAATGGAGTAGATTATTCGATGTGTATTATCTACTTAAATCATTTGAAAAGTAGTATGCATACACAGATGCTAAAAATACGTCGAAACGTATCAAGAACAGGATGAATTTTTAAATAGTCAGCAATATCCTAGCTACATATTAAACCAGACAGTTTTAAATCTATTCCATCTCCGCTTATTTGACCAAGTATACCTGACATTTATAAATCAAGACATGAAAAGGAAGATTCTAGGCATTCTTTCAGCTAAACCACTGTATATAATTTAAACTGACATGTGTACATTTTAATCAGTGGCTCTTTGAGAAACAGAAATTTGCATCAGTAGTGGTAACAACATCAACAGAGAGAAACATTTAAAACCAGTGGATTCTAAACGGTATGGTAAAAACAAACAGCAGGTGTAAACTTTTGAAATGCATAACTGTGACGCACAAAAGATGAATATCAAACTGTTAAATGAAATGATAATTTTTTTTTAAAAAAAAGAAGGCTGGTAAAGAGTTCAACGTCCTTTTAGTTACAAACAATTGTGGGTATGTATTATCCAACTTAGTAATGATATGTAGATAAATATATAAGTAATAGGTATACTTCACACATACTGACCTGTTTATTGCTTCAATGAATCATGATTTAGCGAAATCAGAGTTTGAAAAACGGATAGATAAGTTAGCATTGATTTGTGTATGCCGCAGAAACAGCTGCTAAGATGTTAGAATGATGCCATGTTTCTTTCTACTCTCACTCAGGTAGTGTCTAATGTTTAAATAGATAGTGACAAAGCAGTCATGATACGCGTCAGTATGGGTGTATAGTTTCAATACCCCACTCATAACCTACACTAGAAATTCTGTAAGTAATCTTAAAGTTGTTCATTGATTGATTCCGATTATGTAACAGATTTATTCAACACTTAATCAACCAACTGCTCATAGTATTATTACAGTGTTAACCTGTTACGCAAACAGAACAAAAGAAGGCCATGTTGCCTCGTTGTTTTTATATGATATATAGAACTTTTAGGGGTAGTGTAGCGTGACCAATTCTGTCACCTGGCATATTCTACACAACCACTTAACTGACATTAATAAAACAGCTTCATGCTATTTAAATTGATGAATGCCACGGAGCTGATATTTATGGTGTCATACATTAATTACCTCAATGTTACTCAAGCCATACTGTTCTACAGACTCCGAACATCAAACACAAAACTTCTCCCAAAAAATGATTGTTTTAAACAAGAATTACACACTACCAGAGGTGACATTGATAAGTGAAATTATGACTTTGTAGTATATCGTTTTGACAATGGTTGGTAAGTCATTGAACTAAACTATCCTTCTGGTGTGAATATTGATTCTGAAGACTGTCATCTACAGTAACAAATTAATCAGTAGATCACTTTTTTATCCTCCAAAGGACCTATTTCAGTGAATATTAACAATTATGGGGCTTGCAGTGGTTAGTTCAGCTGTGACGGGGTCAAATAAAAAGTCATCATTTTAGCATACGTCTTAATTCAATCTCACATAGCACTGTTTTTGCAAAATGCTCCGAGTTCTGTAAACTTTGACAAAACAGTCCCATTTGATTACCAGAGGCACTGTAGTGGACACCTTAAAACGGATACTGCAATTTTAGCAATGAAACGAAGCTAAGGATGTATATAAGGTTCATTGCTAAAACAGTAGTATCTATTTCAGAGTGCCCATTAGAGTGCCTCTGGTAATCAAATGGGACTGTTTTATCAAAGTTTGGAGAGATGGGACCATGGACCATCGACTCTCACGGGGAGCAGACAATCATTCAACCACTGATTTTGAATTATGTTTACCATTTACAATCACTATCAGTATAGTTTTAATCTAGTATGTGTGAAGATGCGAAATTTTACATTTTAGAGTCTTTTTCAACAGTTTACCGACCTAAGTTGAAACACTCTCTTGGAAAGGCAATTAGTAAACGCCTGACAAGAACCTAGTAAGTCTGTTTATTCGAATAATGCTTAAGGATTATTGTCAACACCATGAGGAAATAAGTATGGTAGATCTGAGGCAACAGTGTCTCACTTACATGCGATATTTTTTCTCTGAAGTTGAGTTTTCAACAAATCGTAATTCAGTGAAGTACTTCACTTTTTAAAATATTCTTTGGAAAGTCACACATCAAACTATCCGTGTTACATTTAGCTCCATCCATCGGTTGAACGGTATAAGCAACACTGAATGACGTACTTATGATTTTCACTCTCTTTTTATTTCTGCTACTATGAGGAATGTTATCCCAGTTTAAGTTTATTGTGATAGTATCTACATCGAAACACGTGAAATACATCATAACTAACTAGCCTTTTCAAGTAAAACACGACCATTAATCTCTTTTCAAGATTTAAAGTGAAGTGAATAATGAATTGTCCCATGTATTATTATTACTACTAGGAGTAGTAGCATTATTTAGATTTATGCATTTTGACATCCTAAAAAATTTTCGTTTTCATAGTTTTCAATCTTTCTTTCGCTCTTGTTCTATCAAGTTTGTGTACGTGTGTGTGTGTGTATTAGTATGGAGTGTTTTTCATCGCTTATTCAATTTAACCTTCCTAACCCCGCCAAAACTTATCGTCTCTCTTGGCAGTAAGACGAACACTTATCAGTATTAAACAAATGCATCAAATAAGGAGCCGTTCTTTACCCATCTAGTTATTTATTATATGAAAATGAAAGTGTGCACTGAACATCTAATATATACATGTATGCATAAGTACACGGTGTACATCTGCCCATAACTACACCTACACATTCACACTACATATCAAATATGTATATTATAATGGGTAGACTTTATAAAGTGCAAATATTTATCACACCAAATTTTAACCACAAAAAGTGGTTCCTCTTTTCGAAGTATCATTATTTGCTGTATTGCTGTTTAGATTTCGGAAAAATTTATATATGCACTTCAAATACACATTCAAGTTTCATTGGATGAGTATGTGTTTATATGTATGAGCGTAAACATATAGGTAATTCAAAAATAGATTAATAATAATAATGGTAGTAATGATAATAATAATAATAATAATAACGATATCTAGTATTGTTAGTGTCCATCGACCTCTGGATAAGTAAGAGTATAGACAACTTAAACATGGTTGGGAAGGCAACAAAATTTCTTACTTAAACTATGCAGACATACATGTACATCAGAAGTGTCTTTATTCCGAGAGAGAGAGAGAGAGAGAGAGAGAGAGAGAAAGAGAGAAAATAAATTCACGGGAACAAAATAACTGTAAGAGGAATGTGTTAAATTTAAAGGGGAAATGTAAATCCATCTCGATTCAATGCCTCATCGAGAAAATCCTGCGATCTGGTGTGGTGTTGGTGATTATGCTGTTGTCCGTCCTCCATACCTTAACCGCCGGTCTAATTCACGTCTCCAGCTTTTCGTTTAATACCACACTGGTTTTTACATTCAAATTATTTTACTACTTTAGTGTGCAAAAGATCAGTTACGCTAACACTGACAGCACCAACATCATTAACAGTACATTGACTGTACTGACTATGATTAGTATTCGCCTGACTGGTTTGGTTAGCTGTCAAAATTAACAAATTTGTTTGCATAAAACTAAATAAAAACCTTGACATTTAACTGTGAATTTATTGGCATTTAACTCTTTTAAACTTTGTACAATTATTGTGCTTATTCTTGCGTAGACATGTATTAGAAAGTAAAGTTATATATCTGTCTAACTAGTTAAACGGCTAGCTGGCAAAGAAAAGCAGGCATATGGGTAGATGAATGTTCAAATAGCAAGGATGTGGGAAGGCACATTTTTCGATGGGTGTAATAACTAGCCAATCTCTCTCTCTCTCTCTTCCTCTATATATATATGCCATAGTACAAATTATTTTCATTTATTCAACAGCGGAGGCATAAGATTATCAGTAGAAGAGGGGGGAGGTTTCACCACCTGATCTGGCTCTGACTGGAAGGTCCCACTCCTTTATAGGGCTAGTAATCAATGTGAAAAGAAAGTTTAACTTAAGATTAGCACATCAACTGAATTTAATGCTCCGATTTCAAGTTTAGTTATAAATCTATAAGGAATTCGCTTTTCTCTTGTTAACGATTCAGATGCGTAGCCTAGAGGTTGAAAGGCAAATGCTTCAAAAATAACGTTCTCTGACCACCTAGTAAATCGAATTTAACTGGCAAGGCGTATGAAAAATAGAAAAAAGTAGAGACTTTTACACACGTGGAATATTAAACATGCTTAAGGCAGCGAGCACCACTTTGTTAAAGACTCAGTGATGAAATACTTCGAGGTCAGTCAGCGTCAAAACTTTCTTATGACAAAGTTTTGTACTAAAATGTTCCTTGAGCAGTTAGAGATTTCCAGGAAGAGGAAGACCAGTGGTCCCCATGACAATACTTGTTGTCGGTTCCAATTTCAAGAGGAAGAAATATATAATGGAACTTCTCAATATTGTCAATAAGTCATGATACTGAGTGCAAAACCGGTCTGAAACACAAAGTCCAAAACGTTCTGGAGTGATATTGAATAGTGTTGATTTTATTGAGCAAGGTTCATACTTAGCATCAATAAATCTCAGTAGGTCGTGATGGTATGGAAAGAGAAAACTGGCTTACATACCATTCCATTTGCTGTCAATTTGTAATTACCAAACTAAGCTACGATTTAAAAAATACTTTAGGAATAGGGAAAACAGTAGATCAAATTATTTAAGATGACCTTGGTAAATAGACTGAAAACAGTGTACGAGGAAGGTAGTTTAACTTATATTTAAAACAAAAGTCACAAAAGATTGTACGTTAACTGTCGCCCGATAAGTGATGCACTTTGAGTTAGTAAACTTAAAGTAGTAATCTGATAGAAAGAAAACGATACCTATTTATCTATCAAGATTTATGACATAATGACTGAATTACGGTTCTGTTCATAGATTTTACTCCTATACATCTCGTGAATGTACACCGTTGCGGAGTAACAAACTAGAAAGAAACAACTATCCAGGACTTCGGAGTTTTCAGTGGTTCTACAACCAATACCAATTCGTGATAAGAACTAATTTAAAAACAAGAAATCCCTGAAGACCATCTACAATTGTCCCTCACCTTAGGATAAAGCAACAGTCCTTTCAATATACTTTTGATTTGACTTTTCACCTTATCCTCCGCTCACATTTGCGTAATCATAATAATACTGTAGTAATCAGAGAGAAAAACATCTTCCAAGTGTTAAAAACTAACCTGTTTCGTGTAGGTTAACACATTGATTTCTATTGTGTGCGTAGATAGGATTTCCACTTTCCACAACTTAATTGCTTCCCAATACATTATCTGCTGGTTAGACGTCAGTTAGTATAATGTTGATTGTCACTAGTGTATTTCACTATTCTTTTGTACTGATTTCAGCAATGACTTCACACTGCATCTCTGCCTTCTCCCCGCCCCCTCCCCGACATCATGAGGTTTGTTAGTGGGTAAAGATGTTGTATAAAATCTACTTTATGCTAGACTCACAGTCTTCGTTTAAAATAAGATTTTTTATGAATTGACCATCAGTTTGTGAACATGACCTAGTTTTCAAAAGGGACCAGTGATAGTCTCGAACGCTTAGTCGTTGAGTTTCTAAATTACTCCCTAAATGAGAAAGTTTCTAGCATGTGAGGTAATCTGAGTTCCTTGAGGTTTGCATATACGCCTTATAGGGGGGTTCCAATAGACATAAAATCAACATTCAACGTCTACCACCAACTTATTGCAAATAATTAGTCACAAATGTGGCGTGATACAGAGGCAACTCGCACACTTTTGACATGAATTTATATCAACACTCAAAAGGTAACAAAAACTTTGATAACAATTTCATTTTTCGTCCGTAAGGTATTGACACTTGGTCATCAAGGCACCTGGATATGTAACCTTATCAGTGTCTTCTGTAAAAACATGTAGCGTAACCTCATGGGAAGAAACCTTCATGCGTATGCATGAAAAAAATAATTGCTACGACTGAATTAAATTGGTTTTACGAATGGGGTATTCAGCGGTATTATCGGAGTATTTAGACTTCTGAGAGATCAGTAATGACATAAATAGATACGTCGAATACACTGTGATATGAACACTGAGAGACACAGATTTCAATCACCGAGAAAAAAGCGATTTCCTCATGTTAGTAGATATGCCATGCTGAAAAGTGAAACTGAATCCATGGTTCAAGGGCATTCGACTCCAGAAAACCTAACAACACATAAAATGCCCTAAAATGTAGCATCGTTTCACTTAGTGACCATACTGTACGTCATGATCAGGAGATTTCGACCATTAGCAAACTCAAGAACAAAACGCCTACATCATTACATACCGGTGACTGATTCCTGAAGTAAAATTGTCTAGTAATACATCATAGCACGACTGACTATTACATTGTTGTATCATTACAACAAACAACTCTATATGTCTATACTCGTGATTTATACTGGGAATCCTCATTTGTTTATTTGTATAAAAGATGAGATGATTAACCGTTGCACAGATTCCCTCAAAGACTACCAACAAGGTGTGAAATCCATGCGAAATATCTATCGCAACATCACTGACTCATACACACAAGCTAATTCATAAACTCACCAATGTAGTTCTGATTGCCACAAGTGAAAGCCATGAGTTTATCTGCCTTCTTCTTTTCAAGATGTCACTGTTCACTTTTCTGCTTGATTAAATATCACCAAGAATACTATGCATTTCGTAGTTATTGACCAGTCTACGCATTTCTACAGTCAAATATAAAAGTGTTGACCATCAATGCAAACCCTACACTCTGTCTCTATTCACTGATTTATACAATGCAACCACATTGAGCATAATTCCATGTGGACGTGTTTATTATCAACAGGATATGTGCGGTAAGCATGACATGAAATTCACTAACCAGATGTATGACAAACTACTTGTTACAAATATATCGACATTGTAGAATGTCCAGTGAAGTGTTGGAATGGAAGAGTTCTTCCTCCAGTCAGATTATGCAGCTGGTGAGTCGGAAACTGGGAAATCCTGCAATGCGAATTGCATAAATATCTGTCTAAATGGAGAGGGAAGTTGCACATCTTGTCCGTTGGCCAACATACAAAGTTGCGATGCAGACAAATAATGCAACCTGAATATTTACTGAGTTAGGTGATGACAAAGAGAGGAGTGAGAGAAATAAGTGGACAGGCACCATGGATGCACCATGGACGGTGAGGCAGCATTCACACTACTACTACTACTACTACTACTACTACTACTACTACTACTACTACTACTACTACTACTACTACTCACACTACCATCACTACTACTTATAACATTAATAATGACGTTGATGATGGTAATGGGATAGCAGAAAAGCTTCTTCCTCTTCTTCTTCTTCTTCTTCTTCTTCTTCTTCTCCTTCTCCTACTTTGTCAAACACAGGTACTGTTTTCCTAATGAGAATCAGCAGGCACAAAACACCAACCTCAATCACGCTTGCCTGCCAATCACCTCCAATCACCAAATATCTAACCGAGTCCACCATAATGTTCGATCTGCAAGCTCAGCGATCACAATACAAAACAATCGGTAGAACTCGATCAGTACATTGCACTAAACAACATATTTTGCCTACTCTTCACAGATCAATTGATGTCCAGTGCACATTCAGCTGATGGCAGATGACCAGGATGGAGGGGGATAACGCCACACTGTGATATTATTCATGATCGTTGACATTTCCACCACCTTCATCAATATCCTCCACTACCCTACCAGTGAAATTAATCACCTCAACTCGCAACCAACTTGGTATTCATGGTCACCAACAAGTTAGGTGATGCGAATCTCGTTCACTTCAGTCTATTTTAGCTACATAATCTAAAATCAATATATGAATGTGTATACCATGAAAGTGATGCAATGAGTAGTGGTGGTGATGTGATACAAAACGGAGTGTGAATAGCAGTAATCCAGTTGTAATATTCAAAGCATCATGATCATTATTCAACCGTTATCAGTGAAGTCAGGTACGTGTTTGAATTTCAGGTGGGATGGTAGTTCCGTTAAGGTTGGTGATACGCCTTACTGAGGATTGGCAAAACACGCGAAACCTATGGGCATGGCTTTCTGTAGATTATCTCTATACAACTAACATGTGAACTAGAATATCTCTGATATCCTATTTAATAGAAATACATAAACTTTGGTAATGCTTTGAACATGATCAGTTTTCTACAAATTTACATATGACGAATTGTTGCTTCCGGTCCTTGATCATTCTGACATACTACCCATACTATTGTTGAACTAATTTATTATAGGCAAATTTTTAATGCGAAGTTTTATTTTGGTAATATTTCCAGTAGAATTACTCGCCGTGATCACACAACAGTAGGGATAGTAATATTTATTGTCAAGATAAAAACTTTTGATCGTGTTTAAACTTTCCATTAAGAATTTACTTAGAATACATCAGTTCATCGTTGAATGCACAAACTCTTCATTGATAAATTGTTGAGCTGTATTTATGAATTACCTCATATTGATTAGAATGATCTGTGAAGGGTTTTGTGATCACAACTAAGTCTATGGTGTGGTAAGTTTAACGGTGGAAAGTAGAACTATGGAGTGAGTATGAATTACTTTTGTTCACTTTTAAGCTGAGAATAGAGGAAGACTCACAAACTGATAGCTAAATGAATTTAGATGTCTTAGCCGGTGAAGTTTATCAATTTTTGAGCTGTCACTTAGATGTTCAATAGGTGTGAATTTCATTTAATTTGTAAAAGGAAGAGGTAATGAATTGTCTTCCTGCTTAGTGCTAATACTAATGATATGTCGACGTTTTCTGTTTGAACAGTTAAACATCACTGATGAACTGTGAAATGGCGAGGTTGTTTAATTCTGTGAATATGTCACAGTCCATGCAACAAAGGGAAACACTGTTTTCAATGTCCCACCCCTTATCTGTGTATTTAACCAAACTGTACACAAAAACATGTAAAACCTAATCGATATGATAAATAACCTACAAGTAACAACAGCATGATGGAAAAGTATGATGAATGGTGACAATTTTTCCGTGTTTCCATCAAGTTACGAGGTCCTGTGATCGTTGTTTCTTCCTGATTCATGACTGTCCAGTGGATCTTATTCTTTCGAATTTCAGACGTGTTAGTGGCAATATAGCTAAGTTTGTATACAGGTACAACAACGACATAAAATCAATGATAAGTAATCAATGAATCAACCCAGTTAATCAATAACTTACTGAATACTGCTCGTGAGGATAAATTCAGATAATTGAATAAACCTTCAAGGTCGCAAATATGAAAAAGCAAGTAGTAAACAGTTAGTGAATAGTTTAAATCGTTGACGAAATTATTCACAGTACTCTGATTAGAATTACTATAACCACGGTGATGATGGGTGTGAAAAGTAGTGAGTGTAAAGTCCACAGTATTTAGTCGTGATGCAATGAATCAATGTGCTTATGTTTTCTGTGTTGGAACATACGTGACAAGCATCAGTGAATAATAGAGCGATGCAACACTGGAACCACTTTCGCTCAGTAGTGAAGGAAATGAAATTAGTCTGTTAGCTGAACTGTTAAAATAAATTTGAAATTTGAAATTTGAAATTCAAACCTATGAAATTCTTCAACTAACAAATTACCTTCTCTCCCTATCACACACGCACACACCCAGACACAAGAATCCAATCTTGCTTTCTCTAAAGTGAATACTCGTTCTAACCCTGACACTATTTTACTCCTCATGCACAGTACCATGAACATATGCACTTACACATGTTGTGTATTGGTTGAACGCACGCCATATCTTTTCATTTGAATTTTGAAACTGAAGGAGAGACATATGAATTTTTGTATAAGTTTTGGTGAATTGTTGAATAAACTTTTGTGTCGATAGGACAATATTTTACTGTAACTGTATGCCTTAAAAAAAAACATCACATCTCACCAAAAATCGTAAGGGTGGATTCGAATTCACCACCCTAAAAATCTTAACTTGATACGTATAGAGAGGATATTGATACACACAGACAGAAATATAAAAATACATAAATAAATTAACTCACGCATATGAAACACATACATTTGTTGTGTCACTGATGCAGCCACGAGAACCACAGTCAATTTTCTCACCCTTTTGCTAGTTTAGCTAAACTATCCGCTTGAGTGTATATATGTATCGAAAACAAACTGCCAAAAGTTTAAACTAGGCTACTCTAGCAATATAATCATGAGCTTTCATTCACACCCCAACCTCCCCCTGTTGAAAAATCTTCTCAACCTGTTTTTAAGGCCTCTTTGACTGACTGACCTTTTATTCATCCATTCAACATTTAGCTGTCTAACCTGTATGCATCAATTAGATTGGTTGTAAAAACATGTGACCGTAAAATTCAATTGAGTTGTGATTGGTTCAAATCAGAGCTGGTGAATTTTAGGGATAGAAACTTTAAAAAATGAATTTTTTGAATTTTTCATCAAGGGGTTCTTCGAATGATCAACTGTGTTATTGTAGTAAAATACCAACATGACCACGATGGTCAATGAAATCGGTAGTCGACTCACCGAAAGTTGAGAGTCATAATAATACTCAACGAATTGAGTCCTCTGAGCATTTTTTTTCTGCCTCTTCATTTCCTACTCGGTATACACATGCAAGCACACACCGCTACACAGAGCTGTATGTGTTTGTGTACACAAAATGGAATGAAAGTTTCAGTTGAGTATCGATAAGTTCACCATTAATTTCTGTGAGTAGACATGACAGGTTGACTGATTCTAATTTTTTTAAATCAAAGATAATTTAGTCTAAATTAATTAGTGAATTATAACCCGCTGAAATTAAATGTATCAGGGAACAAATTTCTTTTCGAATGAATTTTCTTACTTCACACTAATACTTATGTTTTCTCTTAAAATTCTTTCTTTCTTTACTTATTGGGAATGACATTTCAATTGATTAATGACAATTTCTTACATTCTTATTTGAGGTTACCAACACTCACTGTTGTAATCGATAATAGTAATAACAGTTAGATAGTAGTCACTGTTTATTTTTATTGATCGAACTAGGTGCTGATCACAGTTTTACTGTTTTTTTTATACTCATTTACACAAATTCACAGATTCCCCTAGGTCAGATTAGCGTTACATATACACAAGACATTGTTTGGCTCGGTTAAATCAGTCTATTGAGTTTGAAATATTGGAGGCCGTATTATTTGTTTAGAGTTCGTTTTCGTATATATATGGATACTCGAACCACTGATTCGAATCCTGTTCCGGTTTATTTCCCTTCAGTCACTCTCCCCTTTTTTGGTCCTTGCTAATATTAGGTATATATAATATATAAAGTTCAAAAAAAAGCATTCGTGCACATTACACCAAGTTTGGTGTTGATGCTATATAAAACTATATTTTGGATATTTGAGACATACATAGTAATATATCCGGTTTTATTGTGTTAACAGATTAGTTGTAGTGGTTCGATCACGCTGCATTGGTCCACCTGATCAATAATAATTGCTTTCAGAAGTGAACCAAAGATGTTCAGGACAACAGAATGTTCAAAGTCGAAAAGAATATCCAAAGCATCCATCTATCGATATGAATGTTTCTGAGTCTCAAGCTGCTCAAGCTACTGATAGTTCATAGTGTCATTCCTTAATAGTCTATGTAGATCAGTCACGAAACTCATAATTTCTGATATGGTTTAGAGTAATAGTATGCATATTTGTAAATTAGTACCTGGTAACCGAAGGGTCTTTCTTTTTAAAGTCCAACTCTGATCAACTTCATAAATAAAACAGATGGTGGTTCAATATGATTAACACACTCTGACTACCTAATCGGCGACAGCCTTAAAGTGTATAGGAAACCTCTTGCAAAATATGAACGATTAATAATAATTTTGTCTGATAGAAGATGTTTTCTAAGAAGCAAGGATTTTTTAAATCCATCAAATGTGTGTCTTAATTGTCGGTCACCATGATGAATTGACGCGATAATTCAAGCAGTTAAAAGAGGGAAATTTCTACGCTTCAATCATGAGTAAATAAAAATATGCTGTTCATTGCGAACTGTAGGCGTAGGTTAAAATGCTATCAACTAGCATTTTTTCAACGAAGGGGTGTTTGCCAAGGAATAGTATTTTGCTTTAGGAAAACATCACTGTTGTGACTAGACACATGTTCAAAGGTTTCTTATTTTTATGAACAGTAACTAATACATTGGCAAACAAAGTCAGCAGGATAAATGAAGCCTTTTTCACACTGTACTCAAATCCACTTCATTCTTATTCCATATCACAATTGGCCTGAGAATCTAAAATAAGACTAGTCTTTAGGATAAAAAGTAATCTGGTTACTAGTAATCGGGGAGAAATGTCGCACAAAAGTAAAAACAATAGTTTTATCCTATATTCTACAGTGAAATCTCATCTAACTGATACCGTTCGCACCAATGAGAATTTGTTAGTTGAACCTCACACTAAGGATGCTATATTTTGGCTCTGTCTTCTACAACAAAGCTCATTTATTCGTGAAGTAATTAGAAGGTGAGATTGAAGTAAAAACATCAGAAGCTGTTCTGCTGGATTACAAGGGTAATGTGTATGCTCTGAATCTTAGTATCTGTTCTTTGTGCTGGGGAAATCGTCATAAAGTGGAGAAATGACCCCCACAAACCAAAAAGCGAACACCGCTTACGCTTACTGTCTCCAAACATCGATTTGCTAAGTCGCTTAGATTGCTCGTGACACTGTTTACCTAACTGATAGAGTTAGACTACCGTCGAGGATACAAAACAAAAACAGCAGTTAGTCCTAAGTTTATCATAATAGTGACTTCTGTGATTCGGAGATAACATTTCGAACTGTTACTCTAAGTAGAATGTTCTCCAGGGTCTTGCTGATTAGTGCTAACTAGCACAACATTCAGGTACAGTTCTTCATGTAAGTCTTCTTCGAACATTTAGTAAAGAATATTTTCATCCATTCTTTTGTGTCAATAGTAGTAAGGACATAATCACAACAACCGTAAGTAAGTTAACCAAGAATTCAATATTATAATATACTTAGTAGTTGCTAGTAGTGGAATTCAGGACGTGCGTTTCGTCCTCTTTGGGACTCACTCGTCGGCTAGATGTACATGCATCCCAATGACTAATGTTGTTTCCACTGAGACTTAAATTCACTGCTCACCGCTTTAAACACTAAAACGTTATCCACTAGGCAACCGAGTCAAGATGACCAGTCCTTATACAACGGGTACAGTTTTTATGTCATTGCTTGTAATTTTCTATCGTTGACTGAAGTGATCTGTTTACTCCATTGCATCCTGTGCAATGTTGATCACTGCTCTAGCAGCCTATTGATAACATAGTTGAATAACATGGGTTCAAGTTTTAAATAAATATGATGTCGAAAGCCGATAAATGGGAGCGTCATCACTCATTGTGTGCGCGTACACCCAGCTGGTTAGTTCCAAATAAGACGAAGCGGGAGTCTTAGATTCCACTGCTAACCACTACCAAGTAAATCATAACAGTGATTATCCAGGCAATTTCTAGGCATCTGCATAGGAGCTAATCTGTCAACAGATGTCGAGCAGTTCGATCTAGTATAAAAACGGGCAATTACAAGTGCCAACAAATAATTAGAATTTGATGGTTTCACCTAATCGAGTGATGATAAGTGGCAAATTGAAACATCTGATTCTGATTATTAAAACAGACTGAGTGACAAACGAAAGTTGACTAATGACTGAAATAATACCAATCCTTGTATGGTACAAGCCTACCAAACCACGGCTATCTTAGATAGTCATAATGATAGTCGACATGATATCCCCCTCTCCACTTCAGTTATATTTAGTTTAAGATGAGAAATCGTGACTAGGCAGCCAGTGTGAGTACAATCAAGCGGCAGTAATAAGTCATGAGTTTACATAGTAGTCAGGCGGAAGCCTTGGTGATTGGAGTAAAATAAAAACTTGGTGAGCAGTTGGACCTCGTAGTTCAGTTGGTAGAGTCCAAGCCCGTAAACCCGGTAGTCGCTAGTTTGAATCCGACTCCGGCTCAGGTTTTCATTTCACGTTCAATCACCACCCAGTACTAATAACCAGAGTAACACTATTGTCTGTATAATGGAGACGCATCTAAGAGTATTATCAACAGAAATTGTATAAATGACGGTATGTAGTTACGCAAGTCATAAAGCTTCACTCATACGGTCTACACTTATTTTAGAGTATGATTCAGTTGATAATTTGCGAGGATTGGTTCATTTCAATATGGTATTCATGAAGGACTGATAACATTTGAGGGCGGGGAGTTATTGATAACGTAGGAGCGCCGGTTTATAATTCCTCTGCAGGGCTCATCTATGATCATGTGAGGCATACTGCCATTCAGCTCCTGTATTTTATTTCACTGGCTAACGCTTCCATTCTCCCATCGATTTACGTTCATAACCAACTTGACTATGACCTAAATTTGGTCAGAAATAACGCTGTCCATCAAGAAATAGTGCTATATGCTGTCTGCATAAGCCTTCAATAGTAAAATTTCGAATTTTATGTGAAATTAGTTAAAAGCAGGTAAGCTAGTTGAAAGAAACGCAGACGCAGACATGAAGATCTATGAATCTGTAGATTGAGATGACTGTTGAAAACGAAAGTGAACAATATCATCACAGTAATATGGTCATTAGTTCAGATTCAGTTTCCCCTCGTTGAACGACCAATTTTGAGGGAGAAGTGACAGATATTTTACCTCTGAGTTGATTGAACCACGTCAGAACTTCAGTAGTTTACAAATGAATTCGAACAAGCATAGAGTAATATTATAAGATGTACGGGTCGATATTATACTTCATCAACATACGAAAAGTCCATCTTTCAGAGAACTTATGGAATGAGAGATTTACGTTACGTCTAACTTAGTAATCTTAAAAGTAAAGTATTTCATTATTAGTATTACATTTTTGAAAAGCTTCAAAAACAAGATGAAACAGTGCCTGGTCAATAACGATTGAACTGATATCATTCAAAGACTGTCGGTTATCTTCAAATGAGCAATTCATTCAAAAAAGCCATTTTTTAAAACTTGGATCGGTTGACACTTATTAACTTATGCACATTTTTTGTACTTTTGCAACAATATTGCCATGCCTGTCGACTGTTTCCAGCCAACTAACATCTATCAAAGTGTATCGCAATGTTGAGTTAAGTAGTCTGTCAGCCACATTTCAAGATGATTGATAGAATTCGATAAACACTTAGGACTGGACAACATGAAGTTGGTTATCCTCTAGTGACCAATTATTGTTCCTAATCCAGTCCTGTATGAGGTCAATTATGGACTGAATAGTTCAGTGGTAGCGTCTCCGATTGCAACACAGGGTAATGTGGGTTCAAATGAGACATCAGTTCCATAGAGGTTCCAGATACGTCTTGCTGACGAGTGCCAACAAGCAAGAAACCTAGACCAATTACGTCCATCTAATTAGCATTTATGACTTTTACTATTTCAATTGAAGGATGGTTAGCAGTCAGATTCAGAATATGGAGTTGGCGGGAGCACTACCATTTAGACGTAAAGAAGCCTATTTACTTAACTTTTTCAACGCAGTAAGCCACTTATGATACTTCCGTTGCAGGTTCGGTTCGTATCTGTAATTGTATTGTATATATAACATCGTCAACCCATATTATTAAATAAATTCGCTTCATATAGCACAGTAAAGTAGTACTATTTACGGGATGATACTGCCAGCACAACTTGATTAGTCACCTTTACTTTGAGCAGTAAATGGTGCTCGAAGCGTTCAACTGTAGATAATCCTTTTTTTTCCATTGTACAATGGTCAGACAAATTAATGTAATAGGGATTTGTACTCAACAGAAGTCCCCGAATTCTACTCTCATACCAACAATCAATAATGAATCTGGTGAAATTTCTTTTTAGGATGAATGAATCATCATTTGTCAACTTATTCCTTTTTTGACTATTTTGTATTGGCTAATTTTGAAGAGATGAGAAACACAATTCCCATAACCATCTCATCTAATTAATTTTTATCAAATTGCACTTATTATTTTCAAAATTTAATCTATCAAACTATGAGTTTTATTTTAACAGATAAGTTTTTTTTTTTTTTTTAATGAACACACTGATTTATACATACATTCTATATTTCAAATTAATTGTCTCGTCAACAGGTATCATAAAATGCTTTATAATATATAATACGACATGCTGAAACATGTCTTATCTCCTTTTACTCTGTTCAAACACAATCTCTGTTGAACTATTGTACAGATTAGACATTAAGTAAGTACACTGACGATAAGTAGTTGTAGTAGTGGGTAAAGCCTGTAAAAATTTGAATATGAATTGGTCGATGAATGAACAGTAGTTTTATCGATGATTGAGTATTTATTGAACAAATGGGATAAAGAACAGAATAATTGTTGAAATCTGTTAATTGACTTTGTGATGCATATATAGCCTATATATGATTATGAGTCTTAATTTATTTGCACAGATTTGTTTCAACAACAGTGAGTGTCAAAATATTTGAGTATAAATTCAGGAGAACGATAGAAATCGTATTGTTTGTTTATTTGTATCTTTGTTAGACGGTGCGTATGTGTTTGTATGTGGGTGCGCGCGCAACTTTGTTTGATATGAATGAATGATAGTCGGAGAGATAACGTGAAATGACCAAGATGAATTAGTCTAATTTATTTCCTTCTTGTATATATACATACCATATCCATCCTTCTAAGTAGTATGAGTTGACGATATTCATACAAAATAGACAAGCATTTATCCCTTACTCCTTTTATCGAATTGTTCTCCTTATTACTATTCGATAGACAATCTGTTAACTTTGAATAAGTCTTCGAAATAACCATGAGTGATAACCTCCGAGACTGGATTATGTAGACACTTATCCGCTGAAATTTATTGAGTACTAACATTATATGAAAGTGAATCAATAAAAGGAAGTAATTCAGCTCGCATTACACCATCATATCAGCTTAACTTGCCAACTCTATCTGAAATAAGATTAGTGGTTTTCAGATTTATCTTATTCGCCACTCCAAGTATGTTCCAGATAATAGAACTAACAGTGAATTTCATTGACATCGATTACTTGCTTAAGGCGGCCATTTTGCAACCTGACCAGAAATAAGTGTCGGAGGAGCCTACGGTAGTCAAACCTTTATGTCTGCAGATCATAAACCTAGGTGGAAATTGAACAATTTACAGTGACTCCGAGTAGCAACGCCTCCACATACACAGTCAGTACTCAAATACTCTTAAAGTTATCTTCTGAAAATTAATAAAACAAAACTCACCCCAAAACAGGATAATCACAGGAAATCCACCAATACAAGCCTACTATTTCTGTCAAAAACGATAAATTGAATCTCTAATTTTACCTTGGTCGTAATCTCCCTAAGACAGTTTATGCGTTTCTCTGTTTATTCACTACATTCTTATAACCAATTTCTAATAATCTTAATTTAACCTTCTAGCCCTTATCACATTGTGACTTTATTGACCGTTCTCCATGACTTCGCAGTGACCCATTTGTCACTGCTGATAAATATAACTTGTTGTAATTTTGATTGGAATGTACAGCTTTGGAAATGATTCCACGAAGAGAAAATTTTCTTCGCTGATTTGTCTTTCATGGATTTTCATTATCTAATCGGACTATTTCGATTCTGAAAGTTAACATTGTTTTTAAAACGATGGATTATGCAGGTGGGAAATTAGTGAATACAGATGATTCCACATAAAACGATAACACTCGCTTGTAACAAGCATTTATACTTGTTTACACAGTCAACGAATTCTAACGTGTTTCAGAGGGCTTCAGAATTTCAACTAATCATTCAGGGGATTCTGATAGTAGGGTGACACATCTATGCCTGTGATCGAACAAAGGAGCAAGGCAGTAGTGTCTGCTTTTCAGTATGTGAGATGGAGAATTTTGTTTACGAGTGGAATATATTTGATAGTGATGTTTTGAACGACACCACTGATGGTTTGAGATGTCATCTCAAGTTTCGTCTAGATATCTATTGCCTCAGAGAAAAACTTCCTCTAAACTTCGATCGTACATCTTCTGCTCACTTAAGAGGCTAGAAAGGGAAAAGGATGCACCAAATAAAGTAGGTGATAACGCTGGTACTCATCCATTCGACGTTTTAATTAGGTTGGAAATTAGACGTCTGAGTTTATTATATGACCAGAAAGTTTGTCATTCAAAGGTTCTTCAAGTATATGGAAACACTTTAAACACCTCACTGGTGGTAAACAACTTAGTAAAGAAACACGTTTTGACATCTGTGCGTTGGACAAATCGTTTATACACCAACCTATCTCTCCTGTCCCATTTTCTCCAAACATTTACAATGGAGAATGTTGTTCACAGTTCACCGAGAAGGATGTTTTCAAACCCTAGAACCCTACAGGCAGTTTAGGTTTGGATGGCATGCCCAGTTTCATGTTCACAAAATGTGCAGATAGATATATTATGTCATACACTAACCAACATGTTCAGCAAATCGTTCTCAGAGAACGCCACACCAGCTGTCTAGAAACATACTAAGATAGTCCCCATACTCCGTACTCACGGATTCCAAATGCATGTCCAAAATTCCATCACATTACTGTTATTTCTCCGTTCTTGAAAATAATGGAGAAGTTAATAATACCTGCAACTGAACCTTCGTTAAAGGTTTTCAGCAATCCTAATCAATTCGCATCTGAAAGTAGTAGAAACACTCTGGATGCCATCTGTGCACTGACTGCATCACAATATTGTTGATAATCTCGATAGCAATGACAATTATGTCAGTTGCACCTTTCAGCCTATACTTCTGCATTCCATTCTGTCAAGAGAGATCTCTTCTACTGGAAAAGCTACACGTGACTAATACTCAGTCAGCGATAATCACCTGGGTGTACTCATATCTCTCTTTAAGCAAACAACTTCCTGTACACACACACAGGGAAGTGCCCCATCTCATCGCTCACTGTCACCCGTCTTCTCCAACTTCTCCTTCTTCTCTCCAGTCTTTTCGCTTTCTCCTGATACAACCCATCTTCACCATCTTCACCATCTTCAACTACCATCAATTCATCAAATATGCTGATGGCCTGACACTTTTCACATCTGTCTCCTCTTCATCTGATTCCTGTCAACTGAATGATTTCTAATCTATTGTTAGAAGATGGTCAATAGTCAGTCAATAGTCTCGTACTGGATTCTTCAAAATGTCAAACTAAAACTTTGGTTTCGGACGTGAACATAACCCATGTGAACTGCTCAGCTCTCATAACTCCTGTTCAATTCATGATTGTGCATGAGAGAATAAATATGACAAGTGTGATTTATCTCTGTGTGTGTGTGGTTTTCTTCAAACATTTCCTGATCCTCACACACATGACTAATTTCGAAGACAATTTTCCACCGAACTTTCCATATCAGGAAGCTGAGAGTATCTGGTATCACTCACTCACTCACTCACTCACTCACTCACTCACTCACTCACTCACTCACTCACTCACTCACTCACTCACTCACTCACTCACTCACTCACTCACTCACTCACTCACTCACTCACTCACTCACTCACTCACTCACTCACTCACTCACTCACTCACTCACTCACTCACTCACTCACTCACTCACTCACTCACTAACTCACTCACTCACTCACTCACTCACTCAGCCCCCTCTCTCGTGTTTCATAAACTCATGTATCTTACCCATCTCCTTCTATTATTCGCTTACATTCTTTTTCGGGTTGCTGGACATACACTATGCTATACTGCATAGAACTTTGAAGATTGTCAGCAGAACTGCTCGTATACCTAACCTAAACCTTCTAGTTAAAACAGTTGTGGACAAACACATTAACTCATGTAAATAAACATCTGGTAGGCGTGAATTTGTCGGATGACCAGTATCCTGTTTGCTCAAAGCTCTTCATATATCAGTCGTCAGGCGACACCACGAGCAAGTATCTAAGACTTCATGCACGTACTACAAAATACGAATTCTCTACAACAGTGTATTTAGCTCGTCGTGTGTGTGTGACGAAGAGTGTTAGAAATGAAGTAACTAATCAACTTATGCGTTTCAATGCAAACTAATTGGTGAGTGCACAGCATGTTACCATTTATGTCTAACTAAACAAACTG
Source organism: Heterobilharzia americana (assembly GCA_944470555.2). Taxonomy (NCBI): domain Eukaryota; kingdom Metazoa; phylum Platyhelminthes; class Trematoda; order Strigeidida; family Schistosomatidae; genus Heterobilharzia; species Heterobilharzia americana. Next base: position 96,987,370 of record OX104134.1, read on the forward strand.
CACATTTTCAAGAAATTTGTAGAAAGAGTGAATATTCTTATCCTTCTTATCTTATCTATACTCATTTCATTCTGCTATGTATACTTGTACACCTTCTCCGTCCAACTGATGCTTTATGCATGCTGAAAATTCTGTAGAGTATTCCCGAGATAGCTTCTAGAATAAAGCTATTACTATTCCCAAGAATGGTGTCTTCTCTCAATACCAAGCCTAATTCATGTGGTTTTGCAATTGAATAAGTTACTACTAAGCTATTCTTGTCAATAACTATCTCCTGTAGGACTCTCTGGACGAGATACATTGCTGGGTCACTCGAGGGTAACTGAGGTCATATTATCCAGTTCAAAATACTAATTATATAATATATCGATCAAATTGACAAATAAGCACTGCGAATAAATGCCAACAGGCATGCTACCTAGGTCAAACATAGCTTCCTACCGACTGCGTAGGATCACCTAATTGTAAGAACATTTATAGGGATTGAGATTGCATCTTTTCTAACTGATTCACTCAAACTGAATATAGCTGACATATTGTAGTTTATTTATTTATTCACCAACTTGACTTCAAATGTGTCAAATTTCCATCGGCATGTGGATGCCTATTTCCAGCTCTGAGAATCTTCCAATTAATACTCAAATGAACTACTGTATATTCTCTGTTTGACATGTTGTATTTGGATTGAGTTCTCTGCGAAAATATGAGATCAATCAATCTACGTGTTCAGAAATGAATTTATCCACTCTTTGACACTGACGGTGTATCCTGAGGTATTATAATCATTATTATTTGTCCCTTGGGTTCCTAGTGGAACATAGGGCTTCAGTAGCAAGTCTCCATTCCACTCTCTCCTCTGAAATCTTTTCAACCTGGCTCCACAACAGCCCACAAGCTCTCATTTCTTCCTCACACCACCTCCTCCATGTCAGCCTCAGTTGGGACGCCCAACTAGTCATTTCCTATCTGGGTTCCACTCGATGGACTGGCCTGGTGCATGATGTTCCCCAATGGTCTTCTCAGTGCATGCCCAATCCATCTCCACTTACTTCCAATGCATATTTGTTGAGCTACAGCTTCTTGGTTGGCTCGTTGCCTGCAGCCAGCCAGCCAGAGTTCCTTCTTGCTTATTCTCATTATTCTGACCATCTGGTCCTCAGTAACGACCTAGCGTAGGCAGTTGTTGATGAATGTCTGTAGTTTGTTGAAAACAACTTTCGTAACGCGCCAAGTCTCTCAACCATACAGAAGCACGGACTTGACTGGATTGGTGTTGAAAATCCGGATCTTGTTCACCCTTTATGCTGAGTGCAGCAGATCTCCACAGTGATTTCAGATTAATGAACGCCTGTCTTGCTTTTCCGATCCTGGCTGCTGTGACGTCCTCGTCTGTGCCGCTGCATGTAGCTGAATCATGCTACTAGATAGGTGAAGGAGACTACTTCTTTTAAGTTTCTCCGGTTCATGGTGACTGCAGCTTGTTGTTGTTGGTGGTGGTGGTGGTGCTGGTTGTGTATCTTCATCACCTCTGTCTTCTCTACATCCACCTGAATAAAGTCCCGTATTTGCTGCCCTGTCCTGTCCTGCCCTGCCTCTTCTGTCAACTTGTTGGATTTTGCCTGTAGGTCTTCAGGTTTGTGTGACATGAGACACAAGTCATCGTTGGCGAAATCCAAGTCTTCTAGGATCTTTTCCACGGTCCAGCATATCTTCCTCTTCTCGCTCCTCACAGTTTCGTGCATGATGCAGTCAACCACAATCAGGAATATCATGGGTGATAGTAGGCGGCAACCTCGTTTCACTCCTGTCTTCACTTCAAAAGCATCACTGAGCATTCTGAGGTACTGGGGAAATATATTGGATTTTGGTTATCTATTTCACTAACCATATGCTAGATTGCACGTTCTATACTCAGTGTACTACACATAACTGTACAGTTCGATTTCTGAGCCTGGAATCTGTGGAGTGAAATTGATAGTTGATCTGATCTAGTGAGAAATTTAACAGACATTAATTTGTTCTGGCACCGAAGATAAAGGCCACTCAATAGTGCGTTTTCATTTCAAAGTAGTTTTCATCATGAACTGACTTCATCTAGTTGACCATTGTAAACCTGAGAGCATTAGATACTTTTAGACTCCTCACTGGTTTCCAACCACCACTGCAAAGTAATTCGGTGGATATCCTACATAGTTAGTGTTAGGGTGGATGGATTACAGTATATCCACAGAGGATTGGAAAGACGACAGAAAGTGGCGAACAATGGGAATCCTGAACATGGAGTTCACCCTATCCGGGGTTGGTTAAATGGATATGCCTGCATTCGAGTGAATGATGATGCTTCCAATAAAGCTCGAACTCACTACCCACTTCTTCAACAGCCTGTGAGTTATCCACTAGGCTATCACCGATTAAATTACGCAAAAATAAAATTGTTGACAATATCAAAGCATCCGTTCTAAGAACCCATATGCCAACAAATACAGATTAATTCACTTCATTGTAATAATCAGTGGAAACTCAGGAATATCAATAAATAATTCAAAGTTATTTGAATTATAGGGTAGAGTAGAGTAGAGCATTATCCTGCACAAACAGTCAATTGGATAGTGAAACAGAGGGAAATAAGTGAAAATTTTATGCTTAAGTGTCTAATTAAGACTCCAGCTAGCTTATTTACATCTTACTTCCTCTGTGCATTCTCGTATGTGCTCTGGCTAATAATAAATATGATTTCTTGTGAACACTATAAGCTGCTTTCAAAATTCAATGCTCAGTACTTGTGTGTTATTACTTGGATCTCCCCATATCTTCACATTGACGCACATATTGAAACCCAAAGCTAATTGTTCACTGGCTTAGAATCAGGCATATGTGTTTTAGTCAACCAATCAAATGCAAGTGATATGAACACCTTGACTGTGTGAGACGGATTCACCTAGATATATCAGTGGATATAATGAGCCTGAAAAAGCATTCATTTCACTCTCATCTACCTGTCTATCTACATGGGTGGTACCAAACTATTCGTGCAGTCCAACCATATATATACCTGATGACTTTACGTCTGAAGCATCAACCTGAAGCCTGGTTTCGAAAGCTGCTGAAGTCATAATAATGCGGTTGGAAACTACTCCACTATGCGAAATATCAACAAGAACGAAACAGCCTTTCGACAACCTGAAAAATGTTCGTCCACTCACACTTCCACAATCCTACCCTCTGCTAAAATAATCCAAATTAATTTTCTGTTCACTCATAACAACATACACTTTAGGCATTCTCTAGTATGCATGAAATAAATTCCAAATAAAGTGTATAAATTAGTTACTCCGAAGTTTACGAAGCACTTTTCTGCACCAAGATTCACAAATTTATCAGAAAAGAAGGGCTCTGAGATATTGTACTTGATAACAGGGACAGACGAAACCAACGTAGAAATCGGCACACAAGTATATCGGTTCAAGTTGTCATAGTTCACAGCAGTATATAAAGATAGTTAAACTGAATTATAGGGATATCAAAGTGAACAAACAGTGTAGTATGACAGAATAAGCAATTTGAAGGTGAAAATTAGTGCAAATATTCAAGCTTTAGAAGATGTCAAGGAATAAATACATCTGCATCATTGTGACCGATTTTCAACCATGCCACAAATAGTACTCTATCACTGACACCAAACATCTCGGAGACTACAGACAACACAATCTACATCACGCCTCAGATCAGCAGTCAGGGACTTCATCGACTGTTGCCACTTCTGGATCTGGCCACCCTGAACTCTCTTCCACCTCACTCCAACTCCCCCTACAATGACAGACACGTCAAGGTAGGTGGTGGCTCGACATGCACAACACATGTCCAAGTCATCTCAGTCAACTAAGGTTCACGACCTAATCAATCGACTAGCCTGTCTTGCCTAGTGCACTTCACCTGACCTCAACATTCATTGTTGACACAGTGATTCCACCAGACATGAGCAATGCTAAGATGACACCTGTCATCGAAACCCTGTAATCACTTCATGTCTCCCACTTTCAATAACCATGTCTCACAGGTGTATAACGAGACAGAATAGACTGCAGCTCAGTACACTCGTCATTTGATGGGTAGTCGGATATCTCGCCAGTCGGCACCACAGATGTTGCAAGTGGACGAATGCCAAACGTGCCTTCGATATCCGAGCTGAGATTTCGTCAGAAACCAGTTGGTTTGGTGAGCTGATGTAAATCCCCAAGTCAGTGAAGTAGTTGACACATTCCATCACTTCACTCCCTATCACTGAACTGGGAGTAGTTGTAGTGGACCAGTCCTGGAGCATCATCTTACATTTGACAAGTCTGAGATGTATAGCAGTGAAACATACTCAGATTTCTGCTCAACACGTTTAGAAGATTCTGCATTTTGTTAGTGTTACTACCTAGTAAGACAATATTGTCTGTGTACTCCAAGTCAATCAGATGCTCTTTAGACAGTCACAGGTACTTAATGTTTTTTTCCATTAGTTTGTCTATAACGATAAATTTATGAATTATTTTCTCCATATGTTTTTCTGCCAACGCTGTTCAGTCTTTATGATACTGTTCCTCCACCGAAGTCATATAGTCATGTAGTACTGTTTGATCAGCGTACTTAGGGCCAATAAACTAGGGATTTCACAACACATTTATTAACTGGTGTATGTATCTATCTCAACCGAAAATGCCAAAAAAATAACATCTACGAATAAATAGCAAAAGTAGAAGTACTAGTTGGGAAATGAATTCCATTGACACTGTGAATATGTCTTACTGATGGATGCAGATAACATGAAGTTCATCCTTATAGATTTCTATTGACTTTCCAGAACTTTACAACAGTATTAGTTGATGCTTGTTATTTCCTGTTGATTACTATAATGAACTAAACTGGTTAGCATCTCTCGGATGAAGACCTCTAAATAGGACGAAACAGGTGCCCTGGATCCCACTGCTAGTCACTGTGAAGAATATAACATCAAAATGAACCTGGAGGCGATATCGAGGCATCCATTCAAGGAGCTCATAAACCAACAGACGTCGGTCAATTTGGTGCAGTTTAATAATAAGCACGAAATTACAAGCATTAATTAGTAAAATGCCATACGTATTACAAAAGGGATGTCCGACGTGAGTGAGTAGCCTATTGGATAGCGCTCTGGTGTCAAAAGCAATTGGTTCTGGCTTCGAGTCCTCAGGGGTGCAAGTACATCCAACTGACGAGCCCTAGATAAGAAGAAGCATATGTACTGTTTTCCACTGCCAGCCACCACCAAGCAATTATACGACAGTATTATGAAATAAAATATAAACCTCTACACAAAGTGCAGCTCAATTTGTGCAACACTAAATGATAAAAGAACAGAAAACGATTACACTAGGGGGTATCTTCTTGACAAATTACTTCAGTGATAGAACTTCTAATGCATCTCCGTTCGCCCTCATAAAACCAAGCTACAGTGTGTTCTTATATACGCGCTGACAACAGTTTTTGGCTACGGCCGATGTACCTTGCTCCACAGGAGTGTGTGAACTGGTTGGTAGATAATAATTTTAAAACAGACACCTATATTTCACATCATCTGAAAAATAAACTTCTTTCGAAGTATAAATCACTGTCTCATGAATTATTTCGCGTACTGCTAATATATTTCAATCGGCTGAAGACCACATTAGGTTCGGTTGATGAAGTCAAACTAATCGGCTTTCAAATCACAGTGAAAAGCTCGACTAGCTTACGATACGAAGCTCTACTTGACTCAGCGAACACTTCCTCAAGAATATGGAGCCATTTTCAAATCGGGATATCTGTACCCAGACTGTCAAAACTGTAAGATATTCGGAAATAATTTTGTCTAACCGTAAGCTAAACTTCGGCTATGAAAAGTTTGGGTAGGACAAGGAGGAAAAATTGTAACAATTAGTATATAATAATCTGATTAAACAGCTATCCAAAATTTTATAAAATATCTCCAAAATTCTGTCAGAACCATCGTGAAGATAGAATTCACATGTACTTTCTTCGAACGCATAGCAGCTACTTTAAATGATGAATTGTTAATGCTTCAGTCACGCACAGATGCCTTATGTTAATCTCTTTTAAGTAGGTTGATGGAGCTTCGGATATTTTAAAATGGATGCCGAATCCTCCTTGTGAATTTAGTATTCCATAAGCCGTCTCTTTTTTTCGTAACCAACTGAAGGGGTGATTGTTTGCTGGTAATTTTGCAAGTCAATTCATAATACGGCAAATACAATTTGCTTAAGTTGATATTTACCACAGGCTGACTCTATTGGGAGAACCACTGAAAATCTGGGTGCACTGAACAACTGTTTCTTCCCAGTATCGGACTCAGTATTAGTGCACACATACGATCCCGCGAGAGAAAACCCAGTTGAACATAAGGACAAATACTCAACAATGGCGTTGGATGAAGGTTGCGCTATATCGCTAATTAGCAGAAGTAAGAAAATGTAAACGATTGGATTCCGTGCGACTTCATAGCTTAGTGGTAACTAATTGACCGCAATACCTGAGTATTCTGAGTTTGATCCCTGACAGAGTCATGGATGCACACCACTGACCAGTCACATACCTGGACAAAATAGCTGTCCAGTGCATCTAAGTTTGCAATGGTTCTCCAACTGATGTCAGCTGTTGATGAATAGCAGTTTGATATCAATAAAATCCTCACGACTTTACTGAATATGATCAAGTACACTGATGAACGTATATTAAAATGATTCATTGCTTTAACTTATTTAAATGTCAGATAAAACTAAATGAAACTGCGAAATAGTGATATTGCGTTAAAGTCATAGTCGGATATTACATTAGCAGTAATTTTGCAGTTCATGGACTGAATAAAGAAGAAAATTCAGTAAAACATTCAGATATCAAGAATGTAAACAGCTAAATCAAAACTAATTATGTGAGTCCACTGGTTTTATAATATCAACTCCAGTAGAAATTACCTCCTACAAACCCTCATAAATATCTATTGTTTGAAAAACTGCAATAAGCATCACTGCTGGTCGATGAAAAAGGAAAACCAAAGTTGTTATTCTTTACTGCAAACACACACACAACTACATGCTTCTTGATAAAACATGAACTTTTCCTATGACATTCCACTTTTTCATGATATCAATCTTCATTACAATAAATCTGTAAGAATATTACGATATTAATCTAAGAATTATTTATCTTATTTGCTCATTGCATTTTTTTCTCATTAAAATTTTAACCCCACCACTGATCTAAGTCGAAGCAAACAGCAACGGTAATATCAAAACATAACCAATGAAATTGAGACATAAATCACTGTTTCTGTTTCACTAAACCCTACATTCAATTGGCGCGTTTTTAAATATCCCAAATCAATTTTTCATATTAATTATTATATATATATATATATATATATATATATATATATATATATATATATATATATATATATATATATATAGCGTATTAATTTAGATGACATTCCATTCCCGATTTTCTCATCCAAGGTTGTTAAGTTGTGCTTTCTGTTGCTTATGCATCAGTATTAAGATCTTGAGTTCTACCACTAACATTATTGTATACAAACGATCAATACATTTCTTAGATGAATACAGGGGAGAAATGAAAGCAAAGAAGTTAGCCACTATGTAAAAGATAAGTAAAAATTACAGTATGAATAAAAGATGAAAAGATGAAATAAAGACAAAGAATTCAAGTTATTTCATTTGTAGCGAAACAAGAAAGACACGAGAAAGTGGAGGAGAAGACGAGAAGAGAGAGGAAACATAAAGTGGCATGTTTGCCATCATCATCATGATCCATAGATGTGTGTAGAATAGTAAACTGAAAAGTTCACTAATTAAATCATTTCTTTTCAAACTAAACAGAACACTATAAGAACAAAATAGAGAAGGAAAATAAATCCAGGAAGAGAGGTAGGCAGAAGGGACATACATACAAACAAGTTGATGGACAAGCAACATAAAAGAATAATTGTGGAAAGGACAACTGACCGACGATTGAATAATGAGCATTAATAACATTATTTAAAATACTATCGTTTCATCTATAATATACACATTGTTAGCATTATGTTGTGCAGAAACCTACTTAACTTCATATCCACTATCACTGCTACTTTTTCTCAAAAACAATTCCACGCAGAGTTTACACTGTTTTCTCATCTTCCTCACTTTTCACCCACTTTTTCTAAAAAGAAAAGTTATTATCTATTCATTTAATCATTGATATTTTTTGTTCTGTCGCAGAAACGCATGCACACACACACATACCAACTGAATTGCCTGCATTATTTCACTTCCTCCTGAACTCACAACTATTAACATTACAGGCACAAATGTACACATGTTTGTGAAGACGTAAGGCCAGACAGTCATAATTTCTCCACTAATGAGGAAAAGTCAATATTTCGTAGATATTTTTTGGCATAAAAGTTAAGGATTCTGCGAATCCAGCTAGATGCCCAGTACATTGTTGTCTACTTGGCAGCTAACATTGGAATCCAGGATCACGTTCTGTTTAGGACCCGTCAGCTGGATGTATCTAAACCCCAATAAGTGATATTGTTCCCAGTGAGAATTGAACCCAGTACCCATTACTTCAGAGGACAGATCGTTATCCAGCAAGCCACTGTGACACGACGGTTACCACTTGTGCAGCGAGTATTAGTTTTTGTTTCTTAACGCTTGGGATTTCCCTGTGTCAAATTGCCCGAGTGACCTAGCGGATAACGCTTCGGTGTTTGAAGCGATGGGTACGAGGTTCAAGTCCCAGTGGGAACAACATCACTCACTGAAGTGCAGTGCATCCAACTGAAGAATGAGTCACAAGTATGACGAAACACATCCTAGATTCCACTGCTAGCGGTCAAATAGGCTACAATATAATGAATATCTGCATAGTATCAAGATGTCTGCACGGAGCCCATTTGCCAGCAGAGGTGGAGCAATTCCACACAGTACAACAACGGATATTACAAATATCAATAAACAATAAATGTTCAGTGCATTCTTAATATAATTTTGTTCCCATTTTCTAATGCCTGCCAAAAGGTGGAGAAATTTAGATAGTCTCTGTGTGCACAGAAGCTGAACAGTTAGAAAAAAAGCAACAAAAACAAACTACATGCATAGTGTTTAATCACTTAGGTTCAATAGTGTACTTGTTATGAGCACTGGAGACCAAGAATTGTTAAGATATGCAAATTCTCAAGGCATTGAGTGCGTTCATCCATCCCCTTTGGTAAGTGTTTGTACACTTCCAACCCTCCATGTGTATGTGCATGGACATGGCTCAATTTGTTTCTTGTCGTACAGGGAGGGAATTAGAAAGGCAACAAAATACCTCCATTCAAATAGATATCAAGTTAAATCAAAATTATATACGTGTACATATATTTATGTGTATGCTCAGTGAAGAAAAAGACGGAACTATTCCCAACTCTTCATTTCTTAATACACCAAGCAAGCTACTAATAATGTAAACTCACCTGACTGATTGTATGCGTATGTACTGCACACACACACACACTCACACTCACACACACACAGAGTATGGAACCAAGTCTTTTGGGCAAAATAAAATATAAAATAAGGAAATCTTAGAAAAAGAAGGAAAAAGCATCATTCTATTTTCGAAAAATAGGCAAAATTTCTTAATGTCAGACATGTCTAGCCTACAGAAGTTTGAAATTTTCGACTTACTGTCTCGTTTTCGTTCTTCTGACTGTTGCTAACATCATCATTCCTTCATTCCATTTTCATATTCAGTTAAAATAGGCAACCAGGCAGGCAGGTAGGTGGTCAGTCGGTCAATCAGATAGATAGACAGACAAAAAGAAAGGAAGAAGGGGTTTTAAATGAAATTTTCTTGAATTTAAAAATAAAATTTTATTTTTATTTTTAAAAGCGAATCAAAATGTTTCACGTTATTTTTTTCAAATATATTTGCGCTAGACTTTCATGTGATTTTAACGGTTAAACTGATTATTGGTGAGATAAGTGAAATTCGACTTTTTTTGTTTATCGAATTAAAAGAACAAACTGGTGGGGGTCTCAAAAAAATAGTCGTCATAAGTTAAACTATCACACTGTAAAGTGGATCGATACTACATTGACATCGAGTCTAAAAGAGCTCTTGATGTATACTTCATCATACATCGGGAATGTCAATAGGATTTATTTGGTGTTCGCTCCGAGATGTGAATCCAGTCTTCATCATTTTCATTCACTGTAACATGGGTTATAACCCATGTAGACACAAATTGTCAAGCCATTACTGAACGTTAAAAAAGAAAGTGATAGATATTTGTTAGCATGCAATCGGGATAAGTGGACATTCATATGTTACAATTTAGAGATGGTCAGAAATTGTGGCGACTGTTTGTAAATTATGCCACCAATACACTATTACACAAGAAGCAACTGTATGCCAGACTCAGCAATTACACATAGATTTATCGAAAGAACTGTAGGTCTGAACATCTGTCGAAGGACTACCGATATTACGCAGATTTTTGAAGTTTGTAAGCATCACTATGTACCTTGACATCTGCCCATTTGATTGCACCGGCTTCTCACATGTCAGTTATGTATTTCTGAAGCAGTTTTATTTATCTTAGACCTAGTGAATGACTGAATGACTCAAAATGCTTTCAATCACATAAAACTGTGTTGTTCTATAGTTGTGGCTTGCGCCATCGAGACGACAGGAAACAACGGTTGAAGACTGCTCATGATTTGGCTAAAATTGATCATACCAGTGGCCAATTTGTGGAACTTGATGGAGAGACTTCCATCAAACTAGCTAAGTAGCCACACTGCAAAATGACCAATAGAAGTTAATCAGGACTACGGACCAAAAAACATGAAATTGGGTACCCTCCAGTGACCAACCAGTGTATCCAATCCAGTCCTCCAGATGAACGATCGTCGTCCGAATAGCTCTGTGGTAACGTCATTGACTTCCACACTAGGTGACGGGGGTTGGAATCTCACAAGGGAAGTCACTTCCCTTGATGTCTCAAATAGGACTGGCTGACAAGTGCTAAAAAAACACGAAAGCTACGTGCAGGGCTTCCTGCGAATTGCTTCCAACCAACTATCACTTCCATCACTGCTAAAAACAAGGACAAAATGCCTACATCAGTTACATACCGGTGACTGATTCCAGCAGATGGTTAACCGCTGCACAGATTCCCTCAAAGACTACCAACAAGGTGTGAAATCCATGCGAAATATCAATCGCAACATCACTGACTCATACACACAAGCTAATTCATAAACTCACCAATGTAGTTCTGACTGCCACAAGTGAAAGCCATGAGTTTATCTGCCTTCTTCTTTTCAAGATGACACCGTTCACTTTTCTGCTTGACTAAATATCACCAAGAATACTATGCATTTCGTAGTTATTGACCAGTCTACGCATTTCTACAGTCAAATATAAAAGTGTTGACCATCAATGCAAACCCTACACTCTGTCTCTATTCACTGATTTATACAATGCAACCACATTGAGCATAATTCCATGTGGACGTGTTGAATTATCAACAGGATATGTGCGGTAAGCATGACATGAAATTCACTAACCAGATGTATGACAAACTACTTGTTACAAATATATCGACATTGTAGAATGTCCAGTGAAGTGTTGGAATGGAAGAGTTCTTCCTCCAGTCAGATTATGCAGCCGGTGAATCCGAAACTGGGAAATCCTGCAATGCGAATTGCATAAATATCTGTCTAAATGGAGAGGGAAGTTGCACATTTTGTCCGCCGGCCAACATACAAAGTTGCGATGCAGACAAATAATGCAACCTGAATATTTACTGTGTTAGGAGATGACAAAGAGAGGAGTGAGAGAAATAAGTGGACAGGCACAAGTTAGATGCACCATGGACGGTGAGGTAGCATTCACACTACTACTACTACTACTACTACTACTACTACTACTACTACTACTACTACTACTACTACTACTACTACTCACACTACCATCACTACTACTTATAACATTAATAATGACGTTGATGATGGTAATGGGATAGCAGAAAAGCTTCCTCCTCCTCTTCTTCTTCTTCTTCTCCTACTTTGTCAAACACAGGTACTGTTTTCCTAATGAGAATCAGCAGGCACAAAACACCAACCTCAATCACGCTTGCCTGCCAATCAACTTCAATCACCAAATATCTAACCGAGTCCACCATAATGTTGGATCTGCAAGCTCAGCGATCATAATACAAAACAATCGGTAGAACTCGATCAGCACATCACACTAAACAACATATTTTGCCTACTCTTCACAGATCAATTGATGTCCAGTGCACATTCAGCTGATGGCAGATGACCAGGATGGAGGGGGATAACGCCACACTGTGATATTATTCATGATCGTTGACATTTCCGCCACCTTCATCAATATCCTCCACTGCCCTACCAGTGAAATTAATCACCTCAACTCACAACCAACTTGGTATTCATGGTCACCAACAAGTTAGGTGATGCGAATCTCGTTCACTTCAGTCTATTTTAGCTACATAATCTAAAATCAATATATGAAAGTGTATACCATGAAAGTGATGCAATGAGTAGTGGTAGTGATGTGATACAGAACGGAGTGTGAATAGCAGTAATCCAGTTGTAATATTCAAAGCATCATGATCGTTATTCAACCGTTATCAGTGAAGTCAGGTACGTGTTTGAATGTCAGGTGGGATGGTGGTTCCGTTAAGGTTGGTGATACGCCTTACTGAGGATTGGCAAAACACGTGAAACCTATGGGCATGGCTTTCTGTCGATTACTTCCATACAACTAACGTAGCGTTACGATTTGGTCCGCACATGATTTGTACTCCCTGAATCCAGCCTGTTCCAGTCATAATTTTGAATCCAGAGCATTCTGAAGTTAGTGCTATTGATGCCGTCTATAAGGACGATGAAAGCTTCACAATTAAACAACTCAACTCAGAGAACACAATACAACCAATACCATCCACCTGAGCTACAAATATTCTCCACTACTTCAAAATTATAAGATGCGCCTGATATTTTGCTTGAGGTGGACAGCAGCATGATTCCGCACCAGTTCTTGCTAGGACTTAGATCACCCTTCTTCTGGAGTGCGACAAGATAGCCCTTCTTCCAATCTGCAGGTATCTTTGCTTCCTTCCTTGCAAACCTTCTGCAATAGTGGTGTGAGCTTATCCACTGTTGTCCTTGCGTCTGTTCTCGGTGCTTCTGATGGGATTCCACCTGGTCCTGCTGCTTTCCCACATTTCAGTTGTCATACGGCGTTCAGGACTTCGACTTTGGTCGGAAGATTTGTGTTCACTTGTAGTTCTGTGACTGCAGGTGGTATTTCTCAACGAAGTGCAGGTGGTGGTGGTGGTCGATTCAAGAGCTTTTCGAAGTGGTCAGCCCATTACTTCCTTTGTTTCCCTTCTTTGCCAATTAAATTTCCTTGATCATCTTTTATTGGTTTCATCTGTGTTGATCTCTCTCCTCCCAGACAATAACCTGAGTATTAGATACAATGTTGTCAGGTCTATGTCTCTCCTGCCTGCAGCCTGTTCTGCTTCACTTGCCAATGTGTCGTGGAAGTGTCTTTTGTCTTTACGCGCACTCCTCTCCACTTAACTGTCCAGTGTAGTGTTTTATATGTTGTACTCAGTTCCTCTTCCCGTCATTCATCCTTGCACTAATTCATCTTCTGCTTCACCATCCTCCTCTCCCTCCTCTATCAGCTTCCGTGTATCCGTCAAGATCCATTCCACTCCTTATCTTCTTTCTTCTTCCCTCCTACCTAATACGGTTATGCAGGTTTCTTTCTACATAGCTTTCAAAGACTTCCAGTGCTCATCCACATAGGTTTGTTCAGGGATGTTGCTCGATATCTCCCATTTTGTCTTGATGGCTGTCATGAAGATGTCCTTTTTAGTTTCGCCCTTCAATTTCTGGGTGTCGAACTTCAACTGCGGACTATCATCACCAAATTCTTTGAAGGCTTTCAACTTGATTTTCAATGTGGGTTCCGTGCACTAGATGGTGAGTGAGCTGAACCTACATCTGCTCCCCATTCTTCATATGATTTTGTGTCCAGTAGGCTGTGTCTCCACCTCCTCCAGATTCACATAAAGTCGATCTGATTTTCAGTGTAATGTGTCCTGGTGTCTGGTGGAATCCATGTCGCTACCTTGTGGATATCCTTGTGCTTGAACACACTGCCCCCACTCCAATCACCAAATCGTTGAATGCATAGAATTCTGCAGACAATTCTCCATTCTCACTCATCATTTCACTGAGTGCTTGCTTCTCCACACATGATGAGTTCTCTACCTGAGTTGTCCGCTCCCAGTTTGGCTGGCATTCATGTCACCCCACCCATCAGAATGAATTTTGATGTCGCCAACTCAGATGGCGTCTTGTCCAGTGTTGATTACAGTTGTCTGTAGAATTCCTCCTTCTTCTCTTCATCTGCATTATTTGTAGGTGTGTAGTGTTGTGTAGCATTGTATGATTGTGAATTTCATTCCTCTCGATTTGAATCTTGCTGTCATGATCCTGATTGTGGAGGAGGAGATTGGTTCGCATTGCATGAGAGAGAGGGGGATAGAGAGAGAGAGAGCCTTTGATGCTGTTGGGGACATGATGATAGCCACTCGGAAACTCAGTGTGCTGTGCTCGTGGTTGTCGTTTGGGTGACAATATCAGAGTAGACTATTGACTCTCCTCTCCAGTTGACAGTTTGGAGAGTCAACTTCCATTCCATCTGGAGATTCCTCACTGATTCCCAACACTTCAATGCTATACCTTCTCATATCCTTTGTAATCTGTTCAGCCTTGCTAGTTTCATACATGGTGCGGACATTCCATGTCCCATGTTTACTCTCGCTTTCATTGAGAGAAGTGAAGACATATCGGCCAATTGGCTTCCCGAAGGCTTTCAACAACTGGCATCATTTCGCCTCTCTGATTTGAGCGAGGAATAAATTCGCTTTTATTTTTTATATTTTGTTAGTGCTTTGAGGTTTCTGTAGCGGTTTGATTTGTTTTCCTGGTTGGTGTTGCCAGCGGTATGCGCAACCTTCCCTCTTTACCCTATCTTAGGACCGGGTAGTTACTTGTCCATAATTCTGAATGAAAAATTTCACTCGATCAGCAAAGACCACTGCAAAATTTGGATCACATTTCATGGTAAATCGCAATAACGATAATCATGGTTTTATTCTGAAAGCTATTTCTGGAGTACTCTACAGAATTTTCAGTATGTCATATAGTATCAGTTGGGTAGAAACAGTGCACATGTATAAATGGCAGATTGAAATAAGTGTAAATTATGCAAAAAAGTAATAAAAATATACACTCTATCTACAAGTTTCATGGAAATGTATAGTGGGCAGTGGGTTCGAGCTTTATTGGAAGCATCATCATTCACTCGAATGCAGGCATATCCATTTAACCAACCCCGGATAGGGTGAACTCCATGTTCAGGATTCCCATTGTTCGCCACTTTCTGTCGTCTTTCCAATCCTCTGTGGATATACTGTAATCCATCCACCCTAACACTAACTATGTAGGATATCCACCGAATTACTTTTGCAGTGGTGGTTGGAAACCAGTGAGGAGTCTAAAAGTATCTAATGCTCTCAGGTTTACAATGGTCAACTAGATGAAGTCAGTTCATGATGAAAACTACTTTGAAATGAAAACGCACTATTGAGTGGCCTTTATCTTCGGTGCCAGAACAAATTAATGTCTGTTAAATTTCTCACTAGATCAGATCAACTATCAATTTCACTCCACAGATTCCAGGCTCAGAAATCGAACTGTACAGTTATGTGTAGTACACTGAGTATAGAACGTGCAATCTAGCATATGGTTAGTGAAATAGATAACCAAAATCTAATATATTTCCCCAGTACCTCAGAATGCTCAGTGATGCTTTTGAAGTGAAGACAGGAGTGAAACGAGGTTGCCGCCTACTATCACCCATGATATTCCTGATTGTGGTTGACTGCATCATGCACGAAACTGTGAGGAGCGAGAAGAGGAAGATATGCTGGACCGTGGAAAAGATCCTAGAAGACTTGGATTTCGCCAACGATGACTTGTGTCTCATGTCACACAAACCTGAAGACCTGCAGGCAAAATCCAACAAGTTGACAGAAGAGGCAGGGCAGGACAGGACAGGGCAGCAAATACGGGACTTTATTCAGGTGGATGTAGAGAAGACAGAGGTGATGAAGATACACAACCAGCACCACCACCACCACCAACAACAACAAGCTGCAGTCACCATGAACCGGAGAAACTTAAAAGAAGTAGTCTCCTCACCTATCTAGACAGCATCGTTCCAACTACACGCAGCGGCACAGACGAGGACATCACAGCAGCCAGGATCGGAGAAGCAAGACAGGCGTTCATTAATCTGAAATCACTGTGGAGATCTGCTGCACTCAGCATAAAGGGTGAACAAGATCCGGATTTTCAACACCAATCCAGTCAAGTCCGTGCTTCTGTATGGTTGAGAGACTTGGCGCGTTACGAAAGTTGTTTTCAACAAACTACAGACATTCATCAACAACTGCCTACGCTAGGTCGTTACTGAGGACCAGATGGTCAGAATAATGAGAATAAGCAAGAAGGAACTCTGGCTGGCTGGCTGCAGGCAACGAGCCAATCAAGAAGCTGTAGCTCAACAAATATGCATTGGAAGTAAGTGGAGATGGATTGGGCATGCACTGAGAAGACCATTGGGGAACATCATGCACCAGGCCAGTCCATCGAGTGGAACCCAGATAGGAAATGACTAGTTGGGCGTCCCAACTGAGGCTGACATGGAGGAGGTGGTGTGAGGAAGAAATGAGAGCTTGTGGGCTGTTGTGGAGCCAGGTTGAAAAGATTTCAGAGGAGAGAGTGGAATGGAGACTTGCTACTGAAGCCCTATGTTCCACTAGGAACCCAAGGGACAAATAATAATGATTATAATACCTCAGGATACACCGTCAGTGTCAAAGAGTGGATAAATTCATTTCTGAACACGTAGATTGATTGATCTCATATTTTCGCAGAGAACTCAATCCAAATACAACATGTCAAACAGAGAATATACAGTAGTTCATTTGAGTATTAATTGGAAGATTCTCAGAGCTGGAAATAGGCATCCACATGCCGATGGAAATTTGACACATTTGAAGTCAAGTTGGTGAATAAATAAATAAACTACAATATGTCAGCTATATTCAGTTTGAGTGAATCAGTTAGAAAAGATGCAATCTCAATCCCTATAAATGTTCTTACAATTAGGTGATCCTACGCAGTCGGTAGGAAGCTATGTTTGACCTAGGTAGCATGCCTGTTGGCATTTATTCGCAGTGCTTATTTGTCAATTTGATCGATATATTATATAATTAGTATTTTGAACTGGATAATATGACCTCAGTTACCCTCGAGTGACCCAGCAATGTATCTCGTCCAGAGAGTCCTACAGGAGATAGTTATTGACAAGAATAGCTTAGTAGTAACTTATTCAATTGCAAAACCACATGAATTAGGCTTGGTATTGAGAGAAGACACCATTCTTGGGAATAGTAATAGCTTTATTCTAGAAGCTATCTCGGAATACTCTACAGAATTTTCAGCATGCATAAAGCATCAGTTGGACGGAGAAGGTGTACAAGTATACATAGCAGAATGAAATGAGTATAGATAAGATAAGAAGGATAAGAATATTCACTCTTTCTACAAATTTCTTGAAAATGTGCAGTTTGTTTAGTTAGACATAAATGGTAACATGCTGTGCACTCACCAATTAGTTTGCATTGAAACGCATAAGTTGATTAGTTACTTCATTTCTAACACTCTTCGTCACACACACACGACGAGCTAAATACACTGTTGTAGAGAATTCGTATTTTGTAGTACGTGCATGAAGTCTTAGATACTTGCTCGTGGTGTCGCCTGACGACTGATATATGAAGAGCTTTGAGCAAACAGGATACTGGTCATCCGACAAATTCACGCCTACCAGATGTTTATTTACATGAGTTAATGTGTTTGTCCACAACTGTTTTAACTAGAAGGTTTAGGTTAGGTATACGAGCAGTTCTGCTGACAATCTTCAAAGTTCTATGCAGTATAGCATAGTGTATGTCCAGCAACCCGAAAAAGAATGTAAGCGAATAATAGAAGGAGATGGGTAAGATACATGAGTTTATGAAACACGAGAGAGGGGGCTGAGTGAGTGAGTGAGTGAGTGAGTGAGTTAGTGAGTGAGTGAGTGAGTGAGTGAGTGAGTGAGTGAGTGAGTGAGTGAGTGAGTGAGTGAGTGAGTGAGTGAGTGAGTGAGTGAGTGAGTGAGTGAGTGAGTGAGTGATACCAGATACTCTCAGCTTCCTGATATGGAAAGTTCGGTGGAAAATTGTCTTCGAAATTAGTCATGTATGTGAGGATCAGGAAATGTTTGAAGAAAAACACACACACACAGAGATAAATCACACTTGTCATATTTATTCTCTCATGCACAATCATGAATTGAACAGGAGTTATGAGAGCTGAGCAGTTCACATGGGTTATGTTCACGTCCGAAACCAAAGTTTTAGTTTGACATTTTGAAGAATCCAGTACGAGACTATTGACTGACTATTGACCATCTTCTAACAATAGATTAGAAATCATTCAGTTGACAGGAATCAGATGAAGAGGAGACAGATGTGAAAAGTGTCAGGCCATCAGCATATTTGATGAATTGATGGTAGTTGAAGATGGTGAAGATGGTGAAGATGGGTTGTATCAGGAGAAAGCGAAAAGACTGGAGAGAAGAAGGAGAAGTTGGAGAAGACGGGTGACAGTGAGCGATGAGATGGGGCACTTCCCTGTGTGTGTGTACAGGAAGTTGTTTGCTTAAAGAGAGATATGAGTACACCCAGGTGATTATCGCTGACTGAGTATTAGTCACGTGTAGCTTTTCCAGTAGAAGAGATCTCTCTTGACAGAATGGAATGCAGAAGTATAGGCTGAAAGGTGCAACTGACATAATTGTCATTGCTATCGAGATTATCAACAATATTGTGATGCAGTCAGTGCACGGATGGCATCCAGAGTGTTTCTACTACTTTCAGATGCGAATTGATTAGGATTGCTGAAAACCTTTAACGAAGGTTCAGATGCAGGTATTATTAACTTCTCCATTATTTTCAAGAACAGAGAAATAACAGTAATGTGATGGAATTTTGGACATGCATTTGGAATCCGTGAGTACGGAGTATGGGGACTATCTTAATATGTTTCTAGACAGCTGGTGTGGCGTTCTCTGAGAACGATTTGCTGAACATGTTGGTTAGTGGATGACATAATATATCTATCTGCACATTTTGTGAACATGAAACTGGGCATGCCATCCAAACCTAAACTGCCTGTAGGGTTCTAGGGTTTGAAAACATCCTTCTCGGTGAACTGTGAACAACATTCTCCATTGTAAATGTTTGGAGAAAATGGGACAGGAGAGATAGGTTGGTGTATAAACGATTTGTCCAACGCACAGATGTCAAAACGTGTTTCTTTACTAAGTTGTTTACCACCAGTGAGGTGTTTAAAATGTTTCCATATACTTGAAGAACCTTTGAATGACAAACTTTCTGGTCATATAATAAACTCAGACGTCTAATTTCCAACCTAATTAAAACGTTGAATGGATGAGTACCAGCGTTATCACCTACTTTATTTGGTGCATGCTTTTCCCTTTCTAGCCTCTTAAGTGAGCAGAAGATGTACGATCGAAGTTTAGAGGAAGTTTTTCTCTGAGGCAATAGATATCTAGACGAAACTTGAGATGACATCTCAAACCATCAGTGGTGTCGTTCAAAACATCACTATCAAATATATTCCACTCGTAAACAAAATTCTCCATCTCACATACTGAAAAGCAGACACTACTGCCTTGCTCCTTTGTTCGATCACAGGCATAGATGTGTCACCCTACTATCAGAATCCCCTGAATGATTAGTTGAAATTCTGAAGCCCTCTGAAACACGTTAGAATTCGTTGACTGTGTAAACAAGTATAAATGCTTGTTACAAGCGAGTGTTATCGTTTTATGTGGAATCATCTGTATTCACTAATTTCCCACCTGCATAATCCATCGTTTTAAAAACAATGTTAACTTTCAGAATCGAAATAGTCCGATTAGATAATGAAAATCCATGAAAGACAAATCAGCGAAGAAAATTTTCTCTTCGTGGAATCATTTCCAAAGCTGTACATTGCAATCAAAATTACAACAAGTTATATTTATCAGCAGTGACAAATGGGTCACTGCGAAGTCATGGAGAACGGTCAATAAAGTCACAATGTGATAAGGGCTAGAAGGTTAAATTAAGATTATTAGAAATTGGTTATAAGAATGTAGTGAATAAACAGAGAAACGCATAAACTGTCTTAGGGAGATTACGACCAAGGTAAAATTAGAGATTCAATGTATCTTTTTAAATGTTTTAATGGCTTAAAATGCTTCCAGTATGGTTGAGGAACCTTGAATTACAAAGTTTGTGATCATATAGTAGACTGAGACATTTCTTACTAGTATCAATTACCTTGAATCTTAGGTTAAGCTGGGCTTCCTAGCAGTCGCTTTTCGCCATTTGATAACAATTAAAGTGAACGTCAATAAGTCTTCATATTTATTAATCACACCGCAGACTTGATCAACGGAATAAAATCAGTACCTACGAGTCGAAATTATCATGTTTGTCATACCCCAGTAACCACTTTCCGTGTAAATGTAACCTATGTTTTATTAATTTTGTCGGTAGTATCATTTTTCTGCATTATGTTAATTCTTCCTCCACATTTCGAATAGTTTAGTAATAATGAATAGATTCCATATGGATTACATACTGTTTTCTTCATTGATACGGTTTACACTAGGTATTATTATGATAAGATTTGTGATGATCATTGTTATGGAAATCGTGTCAGAAGTTAACAGTGCCTGACACGGTACAGCAATAACAGGATAATTATATACCATAGCTCTCTATTTTCAACAAGTATAGAAGTAGAACCGGATAAACTGAGAATAGAGGAATTAGATAGAAAATAATTGCATTTTAAAGACTAGTTCAACTTCATAATGTGCGAGGTGTTTCCAGTGACGAACAAATGTGTTGCATTTGCTCGAATGTCATGTGTTGGATAATATCTCGGAATTCTGAAACGAGAGACAAAGAAGTGAGTTGGCTATTTGAAAGCCTATTGATCATTGATCAAATAATTTTAAGCTTTCACTAATAAGAAAGTAAATGATGATTTTGTATAGCTCAATTATTCGATCCAATTCTGCGCATGAAGAGTCAAGGAAGCTAATATGAATTGAACAGAAAGTTTAGATATAGGTAGTGGAACATTAAGAAAGAGTTACGGGCAGAACTATATAACAACCAGAACTTTCATTGATGAGCTTACTGATGCGATTTCTGTTAAGAATGACGGTGCATTAGCCTTAATCTATCACAGGCAGAAGATGTAGACCTATGAAACAACATTGAGGGAGCTTAAATATGGATGCGATCTGAAGCTTTTGTATCATTCCTACTAGTGGATCTCTGCTTTAAATGGAGAGGAGCAAGTATAAAGCAAACGAAGTAAAGAAGAGGACCTACATTTAGTGAGTTATCTAGCTTTGTAGAAGTACACATTGATAATATGTGCGAAAGGTACAAAGAACTCGTAGGGAATCTCAGAGCTAATAAGCTAGTGAAACGAAACTCAGTATCTTAACAAGCTAGTTCAAGAGTTGAGAAAAATGTTTCTCTATGCAACTTAAAAGCGTTCATCTCAAAGATAAAGTTCACTGTTTGTAAGGGTGAACATAACCTTGAACAGTGTGAAACCCTTTGTTCCATAGAAGTGTTGAAGAGAATAGCAGTCTCCAGGGTGGGAAAATATATCACGTGCGCTTGTAGGTAATATATGTGTCTAGAGTTTAAAGATATCAAAAAGAATGCATTGCTGAGGGCTGTGGCTAATGGCATCATCCGTCACTGGCTATGGCTCAGTAGATTGCTCAGCATATACTGTGAGCTAAACTAAGAAACACTATAGAACAGCCCTTGAAGAAGTCACATGTGGCTATATCATCAGTAGTTCCTGTAACAGTGTGTTTTCGATGTTGTACTACAGGATCTTTGATATTTTTCAATAATGGTTCAGATTCAACCCTGATTCTGTAGAATTTGGTAGACAAATTAAAAATACTTGCATAAGTTCGGGAACGAGAAATTTGGACACCCTGTATTTTGCAGTCATTGAGTTTGGCATACAGTCAAGTAATTCGATTACTAGATCTCATATAGACCAGGCCTATATAGTATAAACCCCAGCTTCAGCACTGGTCGCATCTGTGATATCTGGAGTCCAAACCATGCGTTGATACTAATATTGGATTATTAACTGGATATAATGTTCCTGAAGTCCATTGGGCCATTAAACAAAGAAAAAGGAAGCCTGGATACCTATACGGTATAAGAACTATTCTTGATCATAATTACTAAAGGACATTTTAGCGGATGCCTTTAGAAGTGAGAATTGTTGATGTTGTTAATGATGATATAAATGTTGCAGTTACGACTTCTAAATGGTTGGTTATACACAAGTGTATAATCAAGCTTGTGTGTACATATGTAAAACTTCACAGCCACCAAACTCACACACACAAAACCCTGAATAAACATGTAGCCAGAGGTTTTTAAGCCAAGTTTAGCACTCCTTTCGCATTTATTACTAAAAACAGCAATGAAAAAGAGCAAAATTAACCTCTTAAAGTTCTCGAAAAATTAAACGCTATCATCTTTAATGCACTGAAATACACAAAGTATTATTATTATTGCTTTGCATAGCACTAAAAGATAGAAAAGAAGACCATGATCATCTCGTCGTAAATAACTGTATAGCCTTTGTGCATTTACACGAATTTTCTAAACTAAGATAAAATTAATTTTGGCGCCAATAGGAATTTCAGTTTGTGAAAAATAAATCGTCATAAATGTAATAAACTACTTTTCTTTCTTGTGTGCTGTATTTCTCAGGTTTCATTTTCCTCATCTTCTTACCTACAGTACTTCTAATAGAGTCAGTCTACAGATTATTTACAGGGGGTATGAGTGCACAAACACACCTATAGACTTACACTGAGACTTCTGTAAGTGCTTACATTACTGGGTGGCAACGTTGATTATCTTATTTCTTTTGCTTTCAATTAATTTGTTAGTGTTCGAACAGTTCAAAGACCATAATTTCTAATATGTAATGTTAGTAGTAGCAGTAGTAGTAGCAACAGTAGTAGTAGATACACATTATAAATAAATAAACAAACATACATATGAATTACTATTATTAGTCCTTTTTTTCAAAATAAAAGTAGGACGAGCATCAACAGGTAAATCAGAAGTAGAGAAAAACAGAGGAGCACTAGCAGCAAGCACGTAAAAACAGTTTTGTTTTGATGTGTTCCGTTCCGTTTCATTTTCGTTTTATTTATTTATCTGTTTATTCGCGTCTTTCAGAGATCTCTCTTTTCTAGCTACGATTCTTCACTATTTTTGCCCGTTTTGATGAATCCACTTAAACTGGTAAATAAATTAAGAACTATCCTATTTGTCCAATACTAAAATGAAGGGAAAATGTGAAGTGTTAAAAATTAGGTACATGAATAGAGAGAATTACTGTCAACACTTTAGTCATTTTTGTGTTTCATGACTTCTTTTCATTTCTTTCACGCTTTCGACACTGTTTAACTTTTTTCATTCACTGTACTTCTTAATTATGCTGATGTTGATTTCTTGATTACTTCACTAATCACACACTATACTTAGTTGGTACCCTTCTTGGTCAATCTGTTCCTGTTCGGCCTCGATGCGTAACTTGAGGTTTGTTCCTGAAAGAAAAATAAACATAAATCAAAAGATAGCGGGAAATTTCGTCAATGAAGATATTTGAAAATGCTTACTTGGCTGCGTACTCGAAACACGCAGCCGTGTAAGGGCTTATGGAGGGTTGCCACCGGAATTGACGACAATTATTGGTGTCCACCAGGAATGCCCGTTGTCCACGTTACTGTACAACTTCTGTAAGGATGTACTAATGGAAGCAAACTTAGACACCTGTTACTTCACAGGGATTGATCTACTCTCTAAATAGCATCTGATTGACTTGAAGTACACAGACAATATTGTCTTACTAGGTAATAACACTGACAAAATGCAGAATCTTCTAAACGTGTTGAGCAGAAATCTGAGTATGTTTCACTGCTATACATCTCAGACTTGTCAAATGTAAGATGATGCTCCAGGACTGGTCCACTACAACTACTCCCAGTTCAGTGATAGGGAGTGAAGTGATGGAATGTGTCAACTACTTCACTGACTTGGGGATTTACATCAGCTCACCAAACCAACTGGTTTCTGACGAAATCTCAGCTCGGATATCGAAGGCACGTTTGGCATTCGTCCACTTGCAACATCTGTGGTGCCGACTGGCGAGATATCCGACTACCCATCAAATGACGAGTGTACTGAGCTGCAGTCTATTCTGTCTCGTTATACACCTGTGAGACATGGTTATTGAAAGTGGGAGACATGAAGTGATTACAGGGTTTCGATGACAGGTGTCATCTTAGCATTGCTCATGTCTGGTGGAATCACTGTGTCAACAATGAATGTTGAGGTCAGGTGAAGTGCACTAGGCAAGACAGGCTAGTCGATTGATTAGGTCGTGAACCTTAGTTGACTGAGATGACTTGGACATGTGTTGTGCATGTCGAGCCACCACCTACCTTGACGTGTCTGTCATTGTAGGGGGAGTTGGAGTGAGGTGGAAGAGAGTTCAGGGTGGCCAGATCCAGAAGTGGCAACAGTCGATGAAGTCCCTGACTGCTGATCTGAGGCGTGATGTAGATTGTGTTGTCTGTAGTCTCCGAGATGTTTGGTGTCAGTGATAGAGTACTATTTGTGGCATGGTTGAAAATCGGTCACAATGGTGCAGATGTATTTATTCCTTGACATCTTCTAAAGCTTGAATATTTGCACTAATTTTCACCTTCAAATTGCTTATTCTGTCATACTACACTGTTTGTTCACTTTGATATCCCTATAATTCAGTCCAACTATATATACTGCTGTGAACTATGACAACTTGAACCGACGCACTTGCGTATGGAGTTCTACTTTAATTCTGTGTCATTACGACACTCAGTCATTTCATATGCTTGTAAACTACTGCCTCAATGGTGGAAGTGACACAGAAATATGCATGCAATGATCTCGGCCTCCGACAATCGAAATATATGTTCATTTTTAAAATAATATCCACCCAGCTACCTGGTATTCATTGATCACAACTACTCACATTAGTCAGTAGTACATATTGTGTAGCTATCATGGTCACTTCATCGTAACAAATGCTTCAAATATTGTAATATTCGCATTTTGGTTTCCGTAAGAAGTCACAATGAAATTCAAAGCTTAAGTCTCAACTGATCGAGTCAACATTACCTTATACCTCACGATTCCTAAATATCTTGCCTAACTATGTGTATCACAAATTTATTCAAGCAACTGGTCAGCTTTTCTATTTTATTATATTCAAGCCGGACTATAATTTTACAAAGGAAAATTTATTTGTCTCACTAGGTTTGTAATTGATTACTTCAAAGACAATGTATTTCATTGTTTAATCATTGATAGAACACTGTCTAGCCTTTTGGTAAGTCATCGTAGGGAGGGCAATGAAAGGGGTAAGTTTAGTGGTAATAATCCACCCATTGAGTATAAAAAAGTCAGAAAACTGTTTCTAAGAGCTGGAATCGAAAAATAAAGCAATAACACTGAATATATAGTCGGTTGATACTTGTTATTTCCCGTTGTTATTCTGAATAGAATTAATCAGTTTTTGTTAGCATATGGGCTGCTATGCAGATGTTTCGATACTGTATAATTGCTGATTATGTTGTAATTTCGTTGGTGGTGGCTGGCAGTGGAATCCAGGACGCACTTTTCGTCCTATTAGGGACTGATCAACCAAAAAGTGGGCTTAGTCTGAAAACAGATTAAATGGAGCCAGACTAAACATGCACGAGTTGGTGGAGTTTTTGACCGTTTGTCTGAGCCAGTTGTCTGGGTATACTGCATATGAAATCGGCCCCAAAAGAGCAAAACGGTGTTGAGATGACTCTTAAATGGCTAGTGAAATCTGTAAACCAGCCGAATGTTTTCTAACCATTAAAATTTCTCAGTAGTCTACTTCCAGGTTGGATGTGATGTGAAAGTCGAAATCAGTGATTAGTGAATTTGAGTGGCTTAATTAAGAATCTATTTTTGTGCTTCACTTATACCCATATATTTCCATCTTCTTATCTTAAAATATTTTGTCGTTTATTTTGCCTGCCGTTCATCTTTTCTCAAGAACTTTTATGACTTTTGTTTAAATTCTCCGCCACCCTATGGCGCTTACATTCATCTTGGTGCCCCATAAATTAATGTAATAGTGTGGGGTATGCAACTGTAATATGATTCCTGATTAAACTTAGATACTGAAGTAGTACCAGTAAGTGAATCTATTTCTCATGCTGTTTGTTTTTTAAACCATTTCGGATGAAATTTTTCAGCATAACGATAGACACTGATAAACAAAATCAACATAGGATCAGGCAATATTGTGTAACGGTCCAAGTTACCACACCTCATATCAGTACTTCAAACGAGAAAGCATTACGATGAAAGATGAAAAACTTAGCGAAGAAAACAGTTAAGAGGGGTGGAAAAGACTGCATTCAGTATGAAAATGAAGATGAGGATAATTTGTAGACATATCTGCTCCACGAAGATCGATTCTGAGCCACGTCACTTACAGTTTCCAACCACTGGCGTATGTTGTCACATAGTCATCGACTGCGAATTCTACATTTGCCTACATGGCTCAGACTAGCAGTCAGAGATTTTGTGGACGAATGCCATATTTTAGTCTGGTGGCCTCTAACCTTTATCCAGTCTAAACCTACTTCAGCCAACAATCTGCAGTGAGGCAAACTGTGACTAAGCATGCGTAGGACATACACCAGCCATCTGAGCTGATGTAGGTCCGCAGCCCCATCATCAAGTGGCTTTTCTTTTCTATCCAAAGCTAAACGCCTGACTTCTACGTTACTAGCATGGAGATATCATGATACAAGGCCTATGCTCCCGAAGACAATGGGGATCAGACATCCAACGCCCTCTCATATCCTCTGCATTTAATGGCCGTGTTCAACACTCACGAAGTGAAACACTTCGAAATGGTGCGTAGCAAAGACGACCATCAACAGGCAGTTGGATATCCCGGTGATGTTATAGATGGTAAATTTTTGCGAAAGTCAAGTGAGCCTTTTGCATTCGTGAAGAGATTTCGTCGGGTAATGACCCATAACGGTTGATCTGACTTTCCAACTAAGTGTAGTCAACGCGCTTAACCGCTTCACATCTACCATTAGACAAAGCACCAGCAAAGACCAACCATGAAGCAGCAGTTTACATTTAGGTGGTGACAAGTGCAACATTTTCAAGTTAGAGACTTAACCTAACAGGAAATTGTCATCTATATACTCTAGATCTACAAAGGACTCTCCTGTGATAAGATTAATCTCTGTGAAGTCAAATGACGATAGGAAGATCTCCATTAGTACATCTAAGATAAAGCTGAATAAGAATGGAGAGAGTTGATATCCTTGATGGACACCACTCAACGTACACAAACCGCTGAACCCTTTAACACGTCCAAAGGTCTTCGATTATAGAGCCTTCATCAGTGATATCCTTACTTGGCTCTTTTTTCAGTGATAGATACTGCCATAGAGCCTTTCAGTTGATGGAGGTGAATGCTAGGGAATGGTGGAGAAACTCAGTGACGGTGAGTGTGCCTGTTTTCCAGAATCTGGCACAGGATGGATAATTGATCATTACGTCCACAGCCGGGTTTGCTGTTCCTGAGCTCCATTTAGGCGTCTAATGATTATAAAATTTAAAGTCTTACACACTACGTTTGTAAGGCTGATTAAGAAATTCTCACCTTTCTTTAAGACCCGGGCAGTTAGTGATTGAGATCAGTTAGAGGAGATCATATCTGACTGCTATACACAAGCTAACACTTCAGTTAACTTGACTAGTAATTCGTAGCACCACCATTATTATTATTATTGTTTGTGCTTTGGGTTCCTAGTGGAACATAAAGCTTCAGTAGCACGTCTCCAGTACACTCTGTTCTCTGCAAACTTTTGAACCTGGTTCCACGACAGCCCAGAAGCTCTTTTCCAGTGCTGATTACAGTTGTCTGTAGAATTCCTCCTTCTTCTCTTCATCTGCATTATTTGTAGGTGTGTAGTGTTGTGTAGCATTGTATGATTGTGAATTTCATTCCTCTCGATTTGAATCTTGCTGTCATGATCCTGATTGTGGAGGAGGAGATTGGTTCGCATTGCATGAGAGAGAGGGGGATAGAGAGAGAGAGAGCCTTTGATGCTGTTGGGGACATGATGATAGCCACTCGGAAACTCAGTGTGCTGTGCTCGTGGTTGTCGTTTGGGTGACAATATCAGAGTAGACTATTGACTCTCCTCTCCAGTTGACAGTTTGGAGAGTCAACTTCCATTCCATCTGGAGATTCCTCACTGATTCCCAACACTTCAATGCTATACCTTCTCATATCCTTTGTAATCTGTTCAGCCTTGCTAGTTTCATACATGGTGCGGACATTCCATGTCCCCATGTTTACTCTCGCTTTCATTGAGAGAAGTGAAGACATATCGGCCAATTGGCTTCCCGAAGGCTTTCAACAACTGGCATCATTTCGCCTCTCTGATTTGAGCAAGGAATAAATTCGTTTTTATTTTTTATATTTTGTTAGTGCTTTGAGGTTTCTGTAGCGGTTTGATTTGTTTTCCTGGTTGGTGTTGCTAGCGGTATGCTCAACCTTCCCTTTTTATCTGATCTTAGGACCGGCTAGTAACTGGTGAACTAGTTAACCAGGCGAGGTTCGTAACCACCATAGGATGAGTTATTTTCATTCTGAAAGTCCTTTGTAAATTGGTCATCTTATTCTAGGTATACCGGCCCATGCAAGTCAACTAGTCAGATATTCAGGTAATCTGAACTAGTTCAGCTCTATGAAATGAATTTGTCCGGGTAAATAGCTAATGAACTCGCCCCCAAATGAGCGAAGTGGCTGTCTGGTGTTTAGATCACTCTGATGTGGCTCAGGCTGACATACAGATCAGTTCGAGTGGTTTCTGGTTACTCAATTTGTTCATTAGTGGTATATTCGGTGATCACCATCTTTAAATACCTGCGGTGTCGGTTCGTCTGTCTCTGTTGCTCTTCTTCGTTTCAGATTACTCATAGCTTTCTTGACTATTACAAGTGTGGGGGTTTTATCTCGATGTTCTACTGAGGATCCGACTGAATAATGAGCAACGAAATAATACCTGGAGGTAGGTTGAACCGTTCCTCAAAGTGTTCCACCCATCGTTTCAGTCGTCCCCCATTTAGGTGAACCACAGATTCATCCTTCTTCACTATAGTCTCACTAACAACTAACCTTTTAGCTCCAGCTTCTTTGATAAGTCTAAATAACTGTCTACTGTTACCTGTCGCCGCTGCCTTTTCCACATTTTTGCATTTACTGTTTACCATTGTTCGCGATCATTGCGTAATCTCTTTCTCAATCTACATTTTAGTTTCACTCGCTCCTCATTGCACTTACCACCTGCAGAGATGCCTTCATGAGCATCCATTAATTCAGGAAAAACTAATGAGATCTACTAGCCCTTTTTAACCGTTCTCTGACAGTCAGTTGCAGTTTTAAGTACTGTTTTTGCAGCACACTAGAGATTGCACCAGGCTTCTTCTGATTTAGTGACGGTACGCTTTCTGATAACTACTTCGATCGTTTTTTACAGAAGACATCCAGCATCCATTTAGATAAAGAGATACGTATACTCTAACTAAAGTGTGACCATAGTCGAAATACGCTTCCGAGATGGATCGGCAAACTTCAACTGACCCTCTACAGCAACAACTGATAGGAATACAATCTACCTGTACTCACCACTGAGTTGTAGTCGGCGAAAGCCAAGTCATTTATTCTCTCTTTATATCTGAATTCTTACTTGTGAGAAATAAATGGTCTTCTGAGTACAGTTACAATAGGCGATCGCCGTTATTTGTTCACCCAACTGATTCTTAAAGTGCCACCTAAGTGCCTTTCTGCTGAAATTAGCCTACCCACCTGTTCATTGAAATCCTGTGTTACGACTACCATATCTAGCGTTTGGTTTTCATCAGGAAACTAGACAGTTATCGGTAGAACCCATCCTTCACTTCACTGTAGCCTCAGCTATTGGGTTCGCGAGTAGAGAAAACGGTGAGTTTCACCACTATTTATAGTCCTCACTGTGACATTTTATCAAACAGCACACAGGCAACTGTCAGCTGGGATCCTGTGCAACAGTGAACTTTCTGCCTGAGGACTCAATGCTATACTTACACCAGGAAAGGTGCGAGGACTAGCCATCCAATAGCCAGAAACTCGAACGGTGAATTTTTGCGGATTTACCACATTTACCAAGTGAGATTAACTCAATAACCTTACTTGAATCCTGTATTTGTGCCTAACAATCACAGAGCGCATTCGTGGACTTAGGTCCCAAATTTTTGACTAGTGAAAGCTTTTGGCCGATTTGATGGAGGATGTGGACATAGAAGCTGCTATGTATCGCTTGGAGAGTGGTTTCTAAAGACTATGGATCTGCTCCATGAATTCAGACCGTTATCAAGAGCTTCAGAGCTGGAATTTATTTAAGGCGATGTAGGATTATTGACCGAATGACTTAATGAAGGTTTGAAACTTAATGATGTGGAAGTTGGACAATGTTATGAGGGAAATTGGGTGCTGACAGATTTTTGAGGGTAGTTGACACTTCCTGGTTACCCACACTATGGAAGGCTATTTCTTCTTGAAGCCTATGAAAAAGAAGGGTTAATGCGTGAATGCATAGCCCAAAGAACATCTACTTGAGACTAGGAACGCAAGGCTTTTTTAGAAGTTTGATTTCTGTGAATCCTACTATGAACCCGTATAGCTGATATTGATACTTTGCAGTGTAGGGGGGGGATTGTGCTATTCTTAGGGTTAGGCTTTTCTGACCCCTCCCTTCCTATGGGGAAGGTGGTATCGGCATGGTACTGCTGGTCACTCTCGGGAAATACGTTACTTTTGTCACATGCGTTCAGCTAGTAGTACTACTTTTCCCTGTGACCACATCAGAGGGTGGGAATTTACACTATAGCTGTAAATATTTTTGTCTTGCTATTATCCAGCAAATATTTTTGGCATGGTAGGACCTGTAGATACAAACATGACTACCACTCTCAGGTAGCCCCTATTGAAGGGGAAACATATACCTGAGGAGTGTAATGTTGTGTAATTAATGGCTTTTATCAAGTAATCGAAAGTTTTATGTCCACTTTTTGTCATTTTTAAACATTTCAGACACGATATGATAATTGATGTAGTTAGCAAACTTTTCCACAAGAGATACTTAATCATCAGCCAAAACCTAACTTTGAAAATTTCATAGTACAAGGAAATAAACACTTTCTTCTTTGTCTGTGTAGACACTTTTTCACTGACTACTTTTGTGAGCTTTTGTTGCCTTTAAGTTTGTTTGTTTGGAAACTGAATGCTATTTTTGCACATGTGACCAAAGCAAAAACAAACAAATTTACAGAAAACTATGTCATCATTTTATTTCAATGAGATTTATCAGCTGGATGCAACGTAGAATTACAACAAAATTACTTGAATATTCAAATGCGAAGAGAGGTTCCGAAATTCAGTGCGTTGCTAAAGGCTTTCCTTTTGCTAAGTTTATCTAAGTTTACAACAGTACACAATTGAATGAGTGAATCTTAATTAAATCAATAAATACCCTTCTCACCTAGCTACCAATTGTCGCTACGGAACCAAATAGATAGGAGCAACTCGAAGAAGCATGTCTACTCGATTTTTTGAGCATGTTCCAAGAAATTTATGTTAGAAAAGAAGCAAAGTTCCTAAAAGTCCAGTAACCAGATATGTGATAGAAACTGAACACTAAAGGGAATATCATTGAAATTTTCAGGATAATAGATGGATCAATATGGCCAAGCTTACAATGTTTTGCTGAAGCCGTTGAAATCCGACATTTTAAACCTGTTAATCTGTCTTCACCCTAGTGATTTGGTGCTATTCTACCTACATCCTCTTTTCCTTGTTATCTTAGTTTTGATAAAATGCATTTCGATATTCTTTGATCATTCATTTGCTTACGTATTTCCTCATTTGTTTAATAATTCACTTCCCAAGGATCTTTGTTTGTTTGACCTCATTTTCTCTTATGGATCTGGAATTATTGATTGTATCATAAATAAATTACCGTTTATCTTGGCTACGATATGCAATACCTGTTATTGATAATTATAATTTCCCGAATTGCTTCACCACTCTAGGCAGAAAATCTCCTATACAAATGCCTCAATAATACCCGGATATTCATTATGTTGTAGTGCGATTGACAGCTAGCAGTGGAATCCAGGATGCGCGATTCGTCTTATTTGGGACTCATCAGTTGGATGTTCGTGCGTCCCAGTGAGTGACGTTGTCTTCTCTGAGACTTGGACCCATAACCCGTCGTTCCACTCTCTCATGTGTCCAAGTGGCCTAATGTATAGCGTTTGTTGTTTGAAACCATGGAAACGGGGTCCGAGTTTCAATAGGGACAAAATCACTCACTGAAATGCAGATCCGTCAGGCTGGCGAGCCCCAGTTGGACGAAACCTGCATCCTGGTTTCCACTACTAACGAACAAAATGGACTAAGTGATCCCATTGTATTTTAGGCTGCATGTAACTGATGAATATCTGTAAAATAAATGATGCCATTTTTTGTGCAAATTTTTCCGTTCTAACAGTTTCTGGTTACCTAGATTATACATTGTGAGGTAAATACGCAAATAAGTATCAATCAGTGGTTTTTAATTACAGTCAGTTATTAATAAAACCTAGTCTATCTGTTCATGCCTTTCTCATTCAGTGACTGTACTGTTTTCTTGAGCTTTATAATCAGCCTCCAACCATAGTCAGATATTCAGTGGATATTAGGATTGATAGTTTGTTAAGAGACTGGTCAATTTAGAAAGGTGATTAGTATTAGTTCTGCTAAAAAAATTTCTTTCCAATAATTTGAGTATTCTTTTTTCCCCCATCTTTACTTTCTGTAGTAAAAAGATGGTGTTTCGATTTAGGGAGAACAGGTGATACTTTATTGAATAGCTCGAAATGATAGAACAAATGAATGAACAAGTTAGCCTGAAAGGGACACAGGGAAGAGAAGGTGGTAGAGAGAAAACTTAGCAAATTTTACTCGAAGTTACATAAAACCCTTGAGAATCATAAAGTTTTCTATTGTTCTGGTTTATTTTTCTTCAAAAAATTAACTGAGGGATAGAGACAGATGGAGATGCAGCTGATGAATAGGCAGTGCAGGAAGTACATAAACAATCATAATAATACTAAGTATTAAATGTTAATAATAAATAAAATTGATGAATTAATTAAATATTCTCTTTAATAACTAAACTTACATTGTACGATAAATGAATAGATTGAAGCCTTGTGTGGATATGACCACGCTTATTACAATGGATACCTAATAATGAATGCTTCAGGCTATTCAAAGCAGTTGAGAATACAAGACTATTTTTCTGTGGATCGAATTAACTTGTTTCTTTTCTCAGTTTCTTGAGTATGATCAATCAACATATAAATAAGTGTATGCTTTATAAACTCTTTCAATAATGGAACAACTAGTGAAGATGTGTTACTTTTTGTAAGGAGTAAAAAAAAGGGCTGAGTTTCCAGTGAATGCATTTTTGCACGAAACCGAAATTTCTCCTGATTACTACTATGTAGTGTGATTTAAGTAACTATGATAAAGAAAAGAAATACTTGCTAGAAATGACGATTTACAAACACACGTTCACTGGAAGGAACTAGTAAGTTCACTATATTCAAAGATTCTTCAACGACGCCTACCCATGATGCATACAGGAAATCGGACCAAACTTTTGAACAGCATAGTGTGCAAATTAGTGTATGGGGCATTGTTTTGGAACTTGAGTAATGTGCTACAACTGAGGTATTTGAGCTCAGAAGTCTCATTTCCATATGACAATATCAAACAGAATCATCTTATTTGTAAAGTTCGTCTGTTTGGTGCTGACGGAAGCATATCATTATTTCCTTCCTTAATGTCAAGGAGTGGATACGATAACTCAATAGCCTAGTTGATAGTTCTCAAACTTTTTAATCGACGGGTGTTAAGTTCGAGTTTCAGCAGTAATACCGTCACTAGGAACCAAGTGCATCCAGCTGACGAGTCCCAGATAGGATGAAAGCAAACCCCCATACCATTGCTGGTCACTTTCCATCCCTAATATTTTGCAGCGTAAAACAATAAGTCATAGTCTGCTCATACTAAAAAATTGGCTGATTTTTTGAAAGCTGATTAACCTTGAACTACTATGAAAACTTTATTGTATAGCATGACAGGAAATTTACCTTTGAAAGACGTTTTGAAGTGCTTTATTCCCATAGTTTTCAGGATTACTTTTGTAATCACCATAAACATGGTTTAAAAAGCTAAAACTCTTATGACAGTCATTGATAACTTTGGTGCTTTCGTTAATATGAAACGAAGTGCGTTGCATCGTTGCATGCCACAAATTAACACATTCAAGCGCCACGTTATCTGGCAGTTGGCCAAAACCACTAACACATTTGTTAAGTAGTTAACAGCTAGGGAATCTTTCTTTTACTTTAATTCTTTCAAACAGAAAATCCTTTTAAAGATAATTATTGTATGTTCCTCCATGAATATCATGCGCAAATGTTTTTTGATGAATTCAGAAAGAGCTGTTTATCAAAGTTAGACACTGCAAGAAGTATGAAAAGAACACTAAACTATGTTGAATATGAACCAACAAAATTCTAAGTTTTGAAAACAACAAGAACGACAATTGAAGCTGGATAAAATGGATCTGTTTAACTTTGGCGGTATCTTGTTAACTGCTTACAACCTACAATATAAAAATAAATTGTTTTATTGAAAATTTAATGTACTTTAATCTACTGGAAAGAAGCAGAATTTCAGTCATCAGTTTTGATGGTCAGGAACGGCCATATTGTAGTTGTAAATGGAAGGAAAGTTAGTAAAGTGTAAAAACTGTCACAATTATATGCATGATTCAACTCTCGAAGAAAAAAGCCAACAGGGGCAGCAACTAAAGTACTAAAGTATTTAAAATTATAAGATCACTTAAGCAGGTCATTTGATACAAAAGTTACTCAGGAAAACAGGAAAAATATTGTGAGTTAAGCTTGGTTAGCTGAAAGCAGTACATATGGGCACAACTGACTCAACAAAAGGCGGTGTAACTAAATAAAAGTCAAGTCATAAGTGTCGAGGATAATGAAATTAGTCATGAGAGAACTTGAGCAGCTAAAGTATGTGCAACATACCCGAATAAACAGCCGCGAAACAAGAAGAATTCCTTCAAAAGTTAAACATTGTCCAGATAAGAATATGGGAAGTGAGTGAAATCTCCGGTGAATTATGAGATTAAGAAAGGAGGAAGTTAATTTCTTGGTAGCCATCATTCAAACTGCATATGCTTCCTTCCATTTTTAAACCTGAACTGCTCGCCGAACGTGCACTAACCAGGTATCCCTGCCAGATCAATACTGTTCCAGAAACTGGATAGCGAAACCGTCGGAACCAATCTGTGCCGTCCACAGTTTGAAAGATATCTTTTAATCGGTTCAAATGCTAAACATTATGAAAATTTTGAATAAATCTATAGTTTCGTATGATTTGTCGTCCTTACTCACAAAGATCTCACTAGAAGAAACCATAAAGATTGGTTCTATGTTGACATACAGACCTTCTTTCTTTACCGTGGAATGATTTCAAGCAGCCTTCACTGATGTGCACTAAAGTCGTCCTACTCCACTTCAATAAAGTCTAATGTCGTCAAATCGATAGAGTCTCTACGGATTACTATGCTTCCCTTATTTCACTGTGAACAAGCTTCTATGAATTCACTTTACTGGATAACTCCCGTTTAGTCAACGCAACCTTCCCTTACTACATTTTCACAGATCAAAATCTGCCTATTTTGTATCATGTTTATCAGATCAACCGTTCATTTTAAAATAAAGAATTTTTGTAGCTATTTGGTAAATGCTATTCACGTTGATAATATATTCGTGTATTATACATAAATAGAGAAGGTTTGAAGATTATCTGCCTTCATATGTCAAAGTACGATTGATATTGCAGCGAGCAGTACTGGAAATATCGAGTAAGTTTCTTATTTGAAAATAAGCATTTTCGTAGACACCAAAAGTAACATTCAATGTAGTTCTTTTCAAATGCATCTGTAGATCTCACACTTCAAGCTAGTCAACAGCTTTCAAAACATCCTTTGAACATAGAACCACATGTCGTCGTGTAAGCTTAGTTACTACGTTGAACAAATAGTCGATTAAGAATTCACGCTTTATAATTTCTTGTCTAGTCTTTCATTAATCAAAGGTCAAAATGAATAGACAAAGAACAGAAAAAGGAAGTAAATCTTCGTAAACGTTGTTGTCATGCTTACTCCTCTTTTTGATAATGTATCAATTTTTCAGTCTTTTTATAAGTAATAACAAAAATAGTATACTCAAATGTAATAGCGAATGGCGTGGGTGGAAAAAGGGAAAATTAGTTCAAAAAGTAATCAACTTCATGGTAAAATTGATGTTCAACTGAATGTTCACTTGACAAATATGATTTACTCAAGACTTTGTGTTATACAACAACTCACAAGAACTATAATTCTACACTGAAAACAAAAGCAGGTGCATAATATTACATCAACGCTAGCGTACGTACACATTTGAAGCCAGTCCCCCCTTTCACTTTTTTTATATCTTCCTCTCCTTTAGTGTTTCATAAGCTAAAATTTATTCGCGGTAACAAAATTTTTGATGTTCATTACTTTGAAAAGAGGGCACATACTTGTCATTAGAAGCTGAATAAAGTAGCACGCGATAGGAGTATTTATCAGAAAGAAGAAAAGTTTGTTTTTTCTCGTTTCCCTCTCTTAGGTCATAGTTGTTTGTTTGTTGACGGCTTTCTTTTGGTTCAGTGATTACAACTATTACTGTTATTATCATTCTTACTCATAGTTGACTTTCATCTACTCACGCACAAACACACACATCTCTATACTAATTAGAAAGCAAAGAAAGGCAGTAAACAATATAATCACCATAATAATAATAATAATAATAATAATAATAATAATAATAATAATAATATATCATTCCAGATTTCCAGTATGTGCTAACAATCCTTGAAAAGATTCTCCTTCAGTATGATTATTTCTTAAAAGATGAATACCAAAATCGTTATATGCAAAGAGAATCTTCATTTCGGAAATAATGAAATTAGTTTAAGGTAACATTTAAGATGACTTTTGGGTTCAAAAACTTATTGAGAGGTACATTGGCTTCACTATTCAATGACCTTTGCCTGTAACTTCGTCCTCATAAAAATCAGCATACTTCAATTGTTGAGTACACTGTATACATTTCTTTTTCTAGGTTCGATTTTCAACTTTCGCGAAAATTAGCACTACACGTGTGCGTTTTAAACTGATGTTGAAAGCTCTGTCGGGAAATGGGAGTTCAGACGGTGAAAAAGTTACCTGATTGATATACTTTTGATCAAAACCATCATTAGAATTAATAGTCTTCTCTTCTCTATGATCCCGTGGTGTATAAGTCGCTGGAACTCTCATAATATAGAAGAAATCGAATCCCTAGTTGGTTAGTATGGTTACTGGCATGTGAAAGAGAACGAAGTTGAGCAGATATGTTCACGAAGAGTCATCCTAATACTCTGAAACAGTAAATGGTAATAAATAAAATATATTTTGTAAAATCCTAATGAAGTAGAAAAATAAATTTCTCAAGGTGGTGGTGATGGTGAGGAAGGAGAGGCAATGCAATGCAACGCGTCCAAGGCAAGGGAATGTGGAGAAGGCAAGGCTTTGTAGATGAAGGAAGTGAATCAGGTAATCGTGATGAATAAATAAAGCTCACGTTTGCATTTTATTGTTTTAGTGTATGATTTGTTTTGTGTGCGGTTGAGATGTTGAGGAGAGATCTGTGTGTTTGTTTCGTGGTGTAATCGGTGCGTTGCTCCTTGTTGCGAACGTTGCTGCTGTTTTTATTGTTGTTTAGGCATACGATTTTGCTGGTGATGCAGATGATTGGGGTGACTGTGTGTTTCGTAGAGTTGTGTTGTGCTTTATATAGTGTGTGCATGTGTTGTTTTGTATATTGTGCAAATGGTAAGAAAAACTGTGTCACTAACCTTAAGACTATTCAAATTTATTTAGTTGTGTAACTTCAGCATCACAAATTGACTGGTTCATAGTCTACCAGTTCCATAGGAACCTTTAACCATCCAGCTCTCTCTCTCTCTCTCTCTTTCTCCTATCCACTTTAACCCTATGGATATTAAAGTGATAGAAATGACTTGAACTGTTTTCATTGTTGCATAAAAATTATCTTTTTTAAATGATGCGACTAAAACGGTAACAGGTAGTAGGTTGTGCTCCATCTGGTCAAAGTTAAATCAAGTGGTGTTCAAATTTACTAATTTGTTCGTTCAGACTTTTTTTAAGGTACTCTGGGGGTAGAATAGTCAAAGAAGACCCTTATCATTCTGTTTGATTTGATCGTTCTTGCAGATTGTTGGGTCAAAGTACTAAGTAATAGGATACTGTCCAACTGTAACAAAATACTTTTACGTTTCACACAAAATTGTACTGCTGCTTTGCGAGTAACATTTGCCTGTCCGATGTAGTAAAATAGTCTATCCTTAGTTTATAATGGTACGGTCAGTTGACCTACCATTTTTATTCATTTCCAACAGCTCTTGCGTTGTGTCTCATTGATTAGAAAGGAATAGTGTGTCTGAATTACAGGAATATTAATTTATGATGGATAGTTGGAGGTAACTGTTAAGCACCCCGTACCTGAGACAAGTTTTACGTTTGTGTTTACCTATCAGGAAAGGGAATATGAAGTCATACGCAGATCCATATGTTCATCTAGATACCAACCAGCATCTGCTGCTGATTTTCCCTTAAGATGGCTACCCAGTATTAACTGAGGTCGTTTTGCATGTTTAATTCCCATGAATTCTCAGAAGTACCAAAATGAATATAAGAATTTTATCCATTCTCAATAACGGATCTGTAAAGGTTTCCTTAAAGAGACAGAACCTGAGCAGAATATTACCGATATTTTCATCAAGAAAAACATCTCTGTTTCATGTCGAAAGGGTAGCGATTAAGAAGGAAACCAGCTGATACGAATATACTACTGTGCAATATGAAGAGTTGGGAACCATTCGGCTGATTTGCAGATTTCGCTAGTCAGATCCAACTTATCGAAGTACCGAACATCTGTTGCGTCCGTCAGTAAATAATTTACAAACTGATCGTCCTGTCAGCAGACACACTGAAAGATGTAGACAAAAGTAAGAACAGTGGGCGGTTACTCTCAATCAGGTGGATATAAAGTTCAAGCGATTAAATTTATCTTATGCGGTCAAGGTTGAATGAAATGGTTTACAAATACGTCCGCTCAAAGTCAACTCCATTTAAAACGCAATATATTTAATCGGCGCAAAAACCAGTCTATGCTGAATATCATAGAAAGTCAGATAACTAAGTTTTGCTCTTGTCACGGGTGATCTCAGTACATGAAATTCGTTTAACTGTTTTCAGATTGATTTTACCAGTGATTCCTGTTTATTTATCCCAGGCCAAACTCTAATGCTTAGTTCAGTGACTACATTACGAACTTTATGGGTGGATTTCAGTCGATGGTTACCATTTAGTACTTACATTTTTTACCATCTGGTGTCCAGTGTGTGTATGCAAATAGTTCCAAAAGGGGATCATTCACTTTGTGAATAGTTTGTTCGCTGACTTTAGAAGTGACAGCACCAACTTGTTTGAGGGTTCAAATCATGACTTTCTACTGATGGATACCAAATATTTAATGCAAAGCTTTGATTTAAACAGTTACAATGTTTAAGTCACTTTAGTAGATGAGTCTCTCTCAAATTTCTTGCAATTGGGTGTTTTTTCAGTCATTTGCGGTGACAAAGTGGAAACATGAATATGACCATGAGTAGTATCTAACTACCGATTTCATTCAGTAATATATTCAGTCATTTCATAAAACTTTTTTCAGAGTTCAAAATATGTGATTCCGTAAGGGTGGCTGTCAGTGGAACTTGCATACACACTTCTGGTTGGGTGGCTAGAAAATTAATCATTTCTGAAAGACGTCGATACAGATCTTACAGTTTATCAACAATCTATAATACACTGACTTTTATTACTTAAGGGTTTCGATTCGAAATTCTTCTGTCTAACATACTTAAGTAGCCATGCATTATGTAATATATCTTGAGATATATTCTGTAGGTTGTGCATTCCCTCTTATCTCAATATTTCTGATGTTTTGGATAATATCAATATACTATGAGGTCGTAAAGAGGTTTATTACACTATCAGATAGGCTTTGTGAACTGTTTAGTAGCGGAAGTTATTGCAACCAACTAGCTTATAATGCATGGAAGCCAATAATAAGTATTCGTGCAATGACCAGCTGTTAGTAGATGTTCGCTTGACCTCCAGGCATGCTGTTGCAGGGATACAAATCGAACATCAGGCCAAAGTTCAGCTGTGGTATTTCACTCAATTAAAATAAGAATATGTAAAACAGAATACGACAAAAATGTGGACCGATAACTCAATAAGCAAAAAGAATATACTAACATTTACTGACAAAAGATGATGGGCAGACATTAATAATGTACACCGAGAAGACAAGACAATCTGGACATCGAAACTAGGAAGTGAGTTAGCACAACACTCTTATTGCCTTAGATTTCGTGAACCGAGTCCTGCATTGACTAAAGGGTATGTTCCACTCAAACGTTCTAGGATGAGCAAAAGAAGCTCACCATTACTTCTTAACCTTCAGTAGTCAGTTTAAAAATTAGTATGCATAATACACCACTGACTCATTTTTCTGAAACATATAGCATATTATTCATGCTTAGATGACAACTGAAAAATAAAAGCGAATAACTAATTTTAGGGATTTCACAATTTGTCGAATTTCTTTGATTTATGTTTATAAACAAACCTCTGATTAGTGTCACAGACATTAACCTTTCGACCTCAAATTATTTATTATGCTCGTTTTTTTTGCTTGAGATAACTCATTTATGTATTGCTGAATTATTGTATATTACAGGTGCATATATCTCAATATTTATTGATGAACGAAATAAACAGTCGATTGGACGTGTTTTATGGACAGATTATTGAGTTAACTACCTAATACTATTTGTCACTGCTAATATTAATTGCCTACAAATTTCTTCGAAAAGCATGCATGAAATCATACAACCAAACATTCATTGAACAAAGGTCAGATCACTGGGATATTACAAAGAATAATATTAATTACTTCCAAGTTGATCATTGGTCTGAGTCTTTTTATGCGCAGGAGGATGATCACCTTAAATCTAGACGAGGTATATTTCGCCATGTCGGAAAATAAAAAGACCAAATAAACTTTCATCTCATATTAAATAACAGTTGTTTGATCATACCTTCGTATACTTTTATCAATGCACAACCTCTATTTCATATGAAATCGAAAATAAAAATCTCCTAGGAAGCTAACAACCATTCACTAGAATTGATATGAAACTTCTGTGTATCCGGTGAGCGTACACAAGAAGAAACGTTGTTCTTCACCTCGTGGAAGTGCTTTATATTTCGCTAATACAGTAAGCAATTTTCTTCTACGTCAGTGGATGCATGCATAAGACAAGAAGTTAACCAACCAAGGGTATCTAACATAGAGTCGAAGAATGATGGCTGAAACTATGATCAATAACTTACCCATAAATAATTTCGAACCATGCGTGAGTAGACAAACACTACAAATTTGAGGTTAGACAATCAAAAGAATCATATCTTAAGCACAGTTGATAGGGATACCAGATTACTGTCAGATTATGTACAAAATAATCGATTATCAGTAGTTGTCCCAGTGAAATAAAAGTCCAGTCTGAAAAGCATCTTGGTAGTGAGAAGGTGGATCGATATTAACTGTTTGTACCTCTTCAATGTTTATAACTCATCATTCTACATCTTTCTAAAATGCATAACTAAGGCTCGCAAAAAGATTTGCATCTAGATTCCGTGTCCTGCTTGGAGTTTCTCAAAGAAAAAAACCAATCGTACATGTTTAGTTAAAAGGGTTAACAAGAGCCTTAGAATAGCTGAGAACGATAAAAGGCAAAGGGCGTTTAGGAAGTATATTGATTAGTTACTGGAGGATAACCAAATTCATGTAGTCTACTACTAAGTGCTAATCGAGTTCCACTAATCACTTTGCAGTGTGGCCACTAGAGTAGAAGGCTCACCATAGCGATGCATAGAGATAGATGTTAGGTGGACACAGGCAATCGGGGGAAGATCTACACTTAGGTTTCGCGCTTTTTAGCACCCCTCAGAAAGGTCCATCTGTAACCTTGGTAGAACTAGTGTCCCGCTTGAGATTCGAACCCACATCATCAGGTGTTACAGCCAGACACATTACCACTGAGGTATTCCGGCCTATTTTACCGGCGAATGCCAAAAAGTACGGAACCTAGTTACACGGCTTCCCGCCGACTACCTGCATTCAGCCAACATCTATATTAGTGCCTAAGAAGTATTTCAATTCACTGAATTGTCTGAAGACTACAGTTCAAAGAATAAGATGACATTCACTATCTTCCCAATTGTAGAAACAACTAGTTACAGAGAAGTAGAAGATTAAAACAGCTTGATTACTAACCGGCTTGAATGATGACTTTGTAATAAGATGTACAGCGGATGTACAATTTTATTCAGTAGAGAGACTTACAAGCTGATTACCAGAAGTGCTAAAGGCTCTCCACTATGATCACATCTTGATGATGCATTAATGGAGAAGTTGAACGGATAGAATCTTATAGATTTTGAGATGATAATTCATGATTTCTTGAGCTAAAATTTATCATGATGGCTTTGTTTGGAAGGAATTTGAGTAGTTTTGAACAAGCTGTCCTCATGTTAGTGACTTCTTTCCCTATTCTAAGAGGGTAACAGAATTGTTTTCTGATTGAGTCTGAGTTTTGCAT
Source organism: Heterobilharzia americana (assembly GCA_944470555.2). Classification (NCBI taxonomy): domain Eukaryota; kingdom Metazoa; phylum Platyhelminthes; class Trematoda; order Strigeidida; family Schistosomatidae; genus Heterobilharzia; species Heterobilharzia americana. The sequence continues at coordinate 97,030,851 of OX104134.1, forward strand.
TTTAGTTAGTGGGTCAGCAACTTGGTGACAGTTGGTCATATTATGTTTAGGGTTCAGGTTTTCTTTTCGACTTCATCTATTACTTCGTGCAACCTGTAGCGTTTTAACAAATCAAGGTATTTATATTGTTTAATCACTTGGGCGTAACCAGTTTCATGTCTATTCTACAGCGCTGACCAAATTCTATTTGCCATTCTGTAATGTGGTCATTGTTGTTAGATTGCCTCCAACTACCTAATGTACCTAGGGCAGTCAATCGCGGCTCGAATAGTTCCCAGTAACTTTTCCGACCGCAGCACTGAGTGATACGGTTTCGAATCTTAGACGGGACATCAGTCCCCAGCAGGTTACAGACCAACTTGCTGAAGGGTATGAAAAAACACGAAACCTAAGTCCGTGGCATCCTGTCAGTTGCTTCCAACCATTCAACATTAATCCAAGGTAAAGTTTATTTATTCTAATTAACCATAGTGTCTTTTCCATTATGTGGACGGTAATTAGATCTTAAGCAGTATACTATGTGTTCACTGACTCAATGACAATTTTGGTAGTATTATCAAGAAAAACTGGATAGAACATTCTCATTTGTCTTCTTTCCTATGTATAAATTTCCTGCTCATATATGTTGCGAATGTTCGGAAAAAAACATACTGCTTATACTATTAAAAGAAGTTTTCAGTATCATCCTAACATTTTAAAATTTTTATCAACAAAAGTAACTTGAGTGAATTAAGAGAAACCCGTGGAAGAATTGAATGCAACTTCTGATAATATGGACCCACTGATCAATCATAAGCAACAGCTATTACTAATAAATTTAAGACTCTTATAATTAATTTTCTTACTTGTAAAACCGTTCAATTAGTTCACAGCTTTGATGTATTCACCATGTCTAGCTGACAGGATTCGTACAGCTGACAGAAATGAAATTCCTCAAAGTAACTGACTCATTTAATAGTAGCACTTCTGAGACAATAGTAAGGATTTATGGCTCTTACTGAGTATGACAAGGGGTTAAGAGTTTTGCTAGTTATCACACTGAAAGTGTAATTTGGTAATTGCTTCAACACTACGGAGTACCACAAATCTTTATCAACCTCATTCAACAGCAGCTATATGCTATATGAATACGATACATCCCAAGTAATCCACAATGGAAAGCTCAGCGATGCCTTTGAAGTGAAGTGAAGACAGGATTGAGACAAGGCTGTCTACTATCGTCACCGATGATCTTCCTGATTTTCGTCAACTGGATCGTGCAACAAACCGTGAGGAGCGAGATGATGGGCATACACTGGACCGATGAAAACAGCCTAGAAGGTTTGGATTTCGCCAACGATCAAGATTTGTGTCTAATGCCTTGTCACACAAACTCGAAGATCTACAGGCGAAAACTAACAAGTTGACAGATGAGACAGCGAAGACGGAACTTCAAGGGAATGTGGAGAAGACGGAGGTGGTGAAGATAACCAACCAACAACAGCATCAACAACAAGCATTAATCACTATTAAAGGGGGAAATGTAAAGGAAGTAGTACCTTTCACCTACCTAGGTAGGGCAGCATCATTTCAACTACAGGTGGTAGCACAGACAAGGATGTCACAGCAGACAAGATCAGAAAAGCAAGACAAGCTTTCATGTGTCTGAGATCAATGTGGACATCTACTGCACTCAGCATAAAGCGAGAACAAAATCTGGATTTTCAACACTAATGTCAAGTTGGCCTGTGTTTCCGCAATAGGTTGGGAAACTTGGCGTGTCATGAAAAGCACTTCCAACGAACTAGGGACATGCATCACATGAACAGCTGCCACCTACACTCACTCGATACAGAAGATGGAGATGAGATGGATGGCTGGAATAATAAGAATAAGCCAGAAGGAACTGACTGTGGCTGGCTGGCTGGCTGGCTAGCAACCAACCAACCAAGAACCCATCATCCAACACATATGCAGAAGAAGAAAGTGGAGATGGATTGGATTGGACATAGACTGAGAAGGTCGTTTGGGTACATCACGCGCCAGATCAGGTGAGGTCGTCGAGTGGAATCCGAAGGAGAAACGACGAGTTTGGCGTCGCAGGTGAGTGTGCCATTGAGGAGATCATGTGAGGAAGAAATGAGAGGTAGTGGGTATTGGTGGAGCGAGGTTGAGAAGACTGGAGAGAAGGGAGTGGAATGGAGGCATGCTACTGAAGCCGTATGTTCCACTAGGAACCCAAGGGAAAAATAAATGATAAATAATTATCACATTCATTCAATCTATTTATGTGTTTCAGAAATTTTTCTTAGGACAGTCTTAAATAATTAGCAAATGAGAATGAATGATTAGTGCTTATTTTGTCATTATAGACTCATGAGACCTTTTACAAATCATTATATTCTGTTTTAATTCATAAATTTCTGAAAAACCAGTTGGAGGGAGGTTAAGAAAAGAATAATAATGAAACAAATGTAATAAAGTTTAACTCAGTCTATTCATAATCAAATTCTTTCCTTAAGGCCATAATAATATAATTATTATTAACATTAAGTGAATTATAATAGAATTAGATTACTCATTTCAGCGGGTGAATTCTATACAGAATGCTTTTGAAATTATTTCTGCTTATGATGACTACAAATTCACCAACACACATACATCGTTAATTTCATTTATAATATGTCTGTACAGCGGCGAAGAACAGTTTAAATAGTTTTAAATTTAGCTAAATTACAAGATTTAATTGCAATATGCACATGTGTGTAGATAGATATGTAAAGAAATGAATGTTCACGCGGCAAGTTATTCAAAAAATTACAGTCTACCGTATTTTTCCTTGCTGTAAATATCGTTTATCTAATACGTATGATCATATCAAACATACCCATGATTCAATGTGCCAGGAAAGGAGAAATAGACATTACAATTTTCAGCTCAACAGGAGGTCTTCAAGACTTCACCTTCCTTTAGTTTAAACCATCATTTTACATTTTCGAGGAAATATTTAACGAAAAGGGAATATAGTTGTTGCTAGCGGTGTGTAGTAGTAGTAATTATTATTATTATTTTCTCCCCTTGGGTTCCTAGCGGAACATAGGGCTTCAGCAGCACGTCTCCATTTCACTCTGTCCTCTGCAGTCTCGTCAACCTCGCCACATGACTACCCACAAGCTTGTATTTCTTCCTCACACGATCTACTCCATGTCACCCTCGGACGACCAAATCGTCCTCTCCCATTTGGATTCCAATCCAGGGCCTGGAGCATGATATCCACAAACGGTCTTCTCAGTCCATATTCAATCCAATCCATCTCCACTTTCTTCCTCTGCATATTCTTTGGGTGATGGGTCCTAGGTTAGTTGGTTGGCTCGTTACCACACATCCAGCCAGCCAACCACAGTCAGTTCCTTCTGGCTTATTCTTATTTTTCCAGCCATCCATCTCATCTCCATCTTCTGTATCAAGTGAGTGTAGGTGGCAGCTACTGATGTAATGCTTGTCTGCAGTTTGTTGGAAATGTTGTCCGTAACCCACCAAGTCTATCAACCACCACATAGCAGCACTGACTTACTTGACACTAGTGTTGAGAATCCGGATGTTATTCACACTTTATGCTGAGTGAAGTGAAGTGAAGTGAAGTGCAGTGTAGTGAAGTGCAGTCGATTTCCACACTGATCTCAGACAAATGAAGGCCTGTCTTGATGTCTTTCCGATCCTGGCTGCTGTGACATCCTCATATGTACCCGTGCCACTGTCTGTAGTTGAGACGATGTTGTCCTACCCAGCTAGGTGAAAGAGACATCTGCCTTCACATCTCTCCCTTCATGGTGATTGGTGCATGTTGATGATGCCGTCGCTGGTTGGGTATCTTCATCACCTCCGTCTTCTCCACCTTCACATGAACTCCCATATTCCTTCACTGTCTCTCCTCGACTCTTCTGTCAACTTGTTGGTTTTCGCCTGTACATCTTCGAGTTTGTGTGACAAGGCATTAGATAGAAATCATCATCGGTGAAATCCAAATCTTCTTCTGCAGTCTCTTCATCGGTCCAACCAGTCTACGACCATCTTCTCGCTCCTCACAGTTGTCTGTTGCATGATCCAGTCCAGTCCAGTCCAGTCGAGTCAACCACAATCAGGAACATCATCGGTGATGAGAGTAGGCAGCAACCTTGTCTTGCTCCCATCCACTGTCTTCACTTCAATTCAAAGGCATCACTCAGCATTCCATTGTGAATCACTTGGCATGTAGAATCACATAGCACACAGCTGTTGAATGAGGTTGATGGAGGTTTGTGACACTGAAAGCGTAGTGTTGAAGTAGGTGGTTGTCAAATTACTTCTCATTCGACGCTGTCGAAGGCCTCTTCAAATTCGATGAAGTTGAGGTAGTGTTGAGTTGACTGCCATTCTATGCTGTGTTCTATGATGATGTGTAGTGTAGTGTAGTGTAGCGTTGCAATTTGATCTACACATGATTTCCTCTTCCTGAATGCAGCCAGCCAGCCAGCCAGCCAGCCAGCCAACCAGACAGTCCTTTCCAGTCATAATTTGAATGCAGTGAATCTTTCAGTCTCTCCAGGATGATGCGTCTTAATATTTTGCTTTGAGTGGACAAGGACAGGAGGATGATTCCACGTCAGTTCTAGCAAAGACGTAGGTCTGCCTTCTTTGTGAGTTTGACAAGATGGCTCTTGTTCCAACCAATCGGCAGGTACTATTCCTTCCATCCTTTCTTCCAAAACTTCTGCAGTGGTGTTTGTGAGCATGTCCTCTGTTGTCTGTGCATCTGTTTTGAGTGTTTCTGGAGGAATTCTATCTGGTCATACTGCTTTCCTGGATTTCAGTAGTTTTATGGTGTTTAGGACTTCGGCTGTTGTAGGAGTGTTTGTGTTGACTGATAGTTGAGTGGCTGGGCTGCTGGTGATATTTGTGAATGAGTTGCTGGTGGTTGTTGTAGTGGTGGTGGTCGATTCAAGAGGTTTTTTAAGTGGTCAGTACATCTTTTCCTTTGTTTCCCCTCTTTGGTAACTTCACTTCCTTCACTATCTGGCATAGGTTTCATCTGTGTTAATCTTTCCCCTCCCAGGTATATAATGTCAGGTCTCCCCTACCTGCAGCCAGTTTCGCCTCACTTCCAAGTGTGTCGTAGGAATGTCTTTTGTCTTTTCACTCACTCTTCTTCACTTCTTTATCCAGTGTGGTGTTATATAGGTTGTGGTCAGTTGCTCTTTCCGTTCTTCATCCCTGGGCTGCACTGCCCTGCTTCGTCTTCTGCCTCACCATCTTCCTCTCCCTCCTCTATCAGCTCCCATATGCCCGTGGAGATCCACACATTGTCTTGTCACTTCTTCTTACTTCGCAACACGTTATGCAGGTTTCCTTCCACGTAGATTTCAAGGTGTTCCAGTGTTCTTCGACTTAGGTTTCTTCAGGGATATTGCCTGATGTCTTCCATTTTTTCCTGATGGCTGACTGACTTGAAGATGTCGTCTATAGTTTCACCCTACAGTTTAGTTTCTGTTCTGGGTGTTGAACCTGAATTATGGTTTATCACTAACTTCTGTGAAGGCTTTCAACTTGATTTTCAATGTGGGTTCCGTGCACTAGATGGTGAGTGGGCTGAACCTACATCTGCTCCCCATTCTTCATATGATTTTGTGTCCAGTAGGCTGTGTCTCCACCTCCTCCAGATTCACATAAAGTCGATCTGATTTTAGTGTAATGTGTCCTAGTGTCTGGTGGAATCCATGTCGCTACCTTGTGAATATACTTGTGCTTGAATACACTGACCCACTCCAATCACCAAATCGTTGAATGCATAGAATTCTGCAGACAATTCTCCATTCTCACTCATCATTTCACTGAGTGCTTGCTTCTCCACACATGATGAGTTCTCTACCTGAGTTGTCCGCTCCCAGTTTGGCTGGCATTCATGTCACCCCACCCATCAGAATGAATTTGATGTCGCCAACTCAGATGGCGTCTTGTCCAGTGTTGATTACAGTTGTCTGTAGAATTCCTCCTTCTTCTCTTCATCTGCATTATTCGTAGGTGTGTAGCGTTGCGTAGCATTGTATGATTGTGAATTTCATTCCTCTCGATTTGAATCTTGCTGTCATGATCCTGATCGTGTAGGAGGAGATTGGTCTGCATTGCATGAGAGAGAGGGAGAGAGAGAGAGAGAGAGCCTTTGATGCTGTTGGGGACATGATGATAGCCACTCGGAAACTCAGTGTGCTGTGCTCGTGGTTGTCGTTTGGGTGACAGTATCGCAGTGGATTAATGACTCTCCAGTTGACAGTTTGGAGAGTCAACTTCCATTCCATCTGCTTTCACAGATTCCAAGCACTTCTCATTTCTTTTGTAATCTGGGAAGCCTTGCTAGCCATCTACAATTAATGTTCGGACAATCCATGTCTCCGTGCTTACTCAGCAGTTCACATGGGTTATGTTCACGTCCGAAACCAAAGTTTTAGTTTGACATTTTGAAGAATCCAGTACGAGACTATTGACTGACTATTGACCATCTTCTAACAATAGATTAGAAATCATTCAGTTGACAGGAATCAGATGAAGAGGAGACAGATATGAAAAGTGTCAGGCCATCAGCATATTTGATGAATTGATGGTAGTTGAAGATGGTGAAGATGGTGAAGATGGGTTGTATCGGGAGGAAGAGATAGAGATTGGAGGGAAGAAGGAGAAGTTGGAGAAGACGAGTGACAGTGAGCGATGAGTTGGGGCACTTCCCTGTGTGTGTGTGCAGGAAGTTGTTTGCTTAAAGAGAGATATGAGTACACCCAGGTGATTATCGTGGACTGAGTATTAGTCACGTGTAGCTTTTCCAGTAGAAGAGATTTCTCCTGACAGAATCGAATGCAGAAGTGTGGCATAAAAAGTTACAAACGACATTTTTATGAAGATTAAAGCATTAGTACTTCTGTCATTATCACTATTATTATTATTATTATTATTATTATTATTATTTGTAATAGTAGTAGTAGTAGTGTAGTGGGCTTTGCTGATCAAAATGGATATAAGTAGTCTATGTTGAGAGTGCGGCAGAAATCATATGGAACTAGCAGCAACGGGTAAGGATTCTGCCCAGTGAAACGCATGGGACTACGAGCGCGTATTAACGGCAAATCGGGATAGGAGCAGATGAGGAAATTAAGCATATTGTGCAAATGACTGTCGTAGTGCAAGTTTTGCCATATTTGGTGACTGTCGTCGCTATCTTTAAGCTTCCTTCAGTGGTAGTATTAGCAATAGTGGTAGTAATAGTGACGAGTTATGCTTGTAACTGGTATACTTGGTCCCTGAGTTGGCTGTACATTGTGTCTGCAATGTGGAATCCCTTAAGTCTGAAACAAGTACTCGATGTATTATAGTGTATCAATTTACGAATATTTTTCATGATATCATTTCAAAATTCACTTTGAGTTGAAACTTACTCTTAAAATTATTCTATAGATTTGTGATTTTTTCGCACAGACCACAACTCTACATCCCTAGAAATGCTTATCAATATTTATGTTATGCCAAAATAAATACTAGTATCACAGATAAAAACCTCGCCTGGTTAACTGGTTTACTAGTTACTAGCCGGTCCTAAGCCCGGGTAAAGAGGGAAGGTTGGGCATACGGCTACCAACCCTACCCCGTAAAACAAATCTAACCGCTAAACAAACTTCAAAGCACAAACAAAATATAAAAAATGAAAACAAACTTATTCCCCGCTGGAATCGGAGAGGCGAAATGACGCCAGTTGGTGAAAGCCTGCCTTCGGGAAGCCAATTGGCCGATGTGTCTTCTCTCGATGAAAGCGAAAGTAAACGTGGGGACATGGAATGTCCGCACGATGTTTGAACCCAGTAAGGCAGCCCAGATTGCAAAGGAGATGAGAAGGTATAACATCGAAGTGCTGTGTGACGTCAAAGTCAGAATCGGAAAAGCAAGACAGGCATTCATTAGCCTGAAACCAGTGTGGAGATCTTCTGCACTCAGCATGCGGAACAAGATACGGATTTTCAACACCAACGTCAAGTCAGTGCTCTTGTATGGCTCAGAGACTTGGCGCGTCACGAAAGGCATTTCCAATAAACTACAGACATTCATCAACAACTGCTTACGCTCGCTGCTGAAGATCAGATGGCCAGAAAAAATAAGCAACAAGGAACTCTGGGAACGAACCAACCAAGAACCTATCACGCAACAAATATGCAGGAAGAAGTGGAGATGGATTGGGCATACACTGAGAAGGCCGACTGAGGACATCACGCGTCAGGCCCTCGAGTGGAATCCCCATGGGAAGCGACGAGTTGGACGTCCGAGGGTGACATGGAGGAGGTCGTGCGAGGAGGAAATGAGAGCTTCTGGGCTGTCGTGGAACCAGGTTCAAAAGATCTCAGAGAACAGAGGTCACTGGAGGCGTGCTACTGAAGCCTATGTTCCACTAGGAACCCAAGGGACTAATAATAATAATAATAATAAATCACAGATAAAGCTCGTTTATAATTTGTTTCCCCAAAGATTCTGAATAAAAAGGTTATGCATTCGATCAGTACAGCAGTGTAATTCCTGTTATTTCAGTCGTTTCGCGTATTCCTTGAAAGCTGTATGATCAGTATGAGAAAATATAAATTACAGTGGTGACCAGTGGTAATTAAAGGAATGAACGATTAAACAACCAGCTCAGAGAACACAATACAACCAAGAAATGAAGTCACTCATTGTACCTTAATTACTAGAAACGAATTTCATAATAGTGATATGTTACTTCATCCATTTATCTGATTTACATCAAGTTATCAGTAAAATATTTTAATTTTTCGTTAGTAGTTTTGTTCACTTGATCTCCAAATACTACATTTCTGCTTTAGTACATTGTTTACACAATGTATTTTATTGATAATAAAGAAGTCTTTCACATTGGTGACACTACAAACAAGCTCGTTATTACTAGCAATCAGCCACCCAAAATTAAAAATCTTACGTGTTTAGGCTTGTTCTTCTTGTTGCAGCGATGATATAAATGGAATTATCACGTTAACTCACGTTTCTCCCACTGGTTGAGACAAATGAAAATATCTTACTGATAATAATAATTCCTATATGAAGTATTGAATCGTTATAAAATACATTTTTATGCCAGTCAGTGGAAATTGAGTCGAATATTGTATATTCTACCATTCAGTTGTGGAAACTGTAGATGATATACAATGTTTATTGTTCATTATGGTTTTACGAACTGAGCAGGTTTTTTTCGTCGTATCTCACTAATAGGCATAATAAGAGGACGTTGTTTAGACTGAGGTGAAAACATCAACCATCGCACTATTACCTCGTGAAAACACTTGTCTACTAAAAGGTGTATTATTCAAAAGAATGAAGAAGATAATAATTTCACTAGTCGAAAGTATGAAAATGAAAGTGGAAGTATTTATTTGTTCATGTTTCTAAAATGAATTCAAATCAAATTTAGTGTTTTCTTTAAAACAAGGTGTAAACAAGTGTGTATGAGTGAATAACATCAACGTCCTAATAATAACCCTTGAACATATACATATACACATACGTGTAGGCGAAGCAATAGATATACAAAGCTGTGAAAAGATCAAAAAAGGATCAATTTCATGAAGTTTTTTGAGTTTTATTTTGATAAAGGTTCAATGTTATTTTATGAACTTTGTAAATTGAACTCATAATATTTATTCTTATATTTAGAGGAGATAAATTTAAGGAGGAAGAGAAAATGAATTAATCGTTGAAAATGAATGATAGAAAAGAGTATTAAGGTTGAAACAAGGTGAAGTTTGCTTGTGTACCTCCATTTATGTATGTATGCGTGTGTGCCTATGTGTGTATGGATGAGTGTGAATGTTATCATAGAAACAATGAAAAAGAATAATAATCTTACTTTAAACAATCATAATTTAATAGTAAGTATATCATTGTTGTTTTCGTTGTTGACATGTTGACTGCCTTACTTCAGATTACATTCAACACATCTCTCTCCAGTAGGACCCACCCTGTACATAAAATAATGCAGTAAAAGGCCTGCTCTATTATCTTGTCTAAATTTTTACACTTGTTAATGTAATCTGATCTGATTGATAAGATAGATACAAAGAAGAGTGAAATAAACTGATGAAAGACCAATATAGTATGTGAGTTTATCAGAATCCTTTTACTCTCGCTTTCTCCATCTCTCTTTATTTCGCTTCCTTACCCAGTCCATTCAGTCATCTAGTCATCCATCCATTCGTTAAGGCAGTTAACATATCAACTTTCGTCAAGCATTTCTTCCTCTTCCTTACTTCTTGATTTTGTGAATTAAAACTTTCTCTATTTCACTGAGATTATAGAATAAATGAGGTCACTTATTTATTTGTTTTAATTTTCATTTATCTCTGAATATATGTATCTACATTTGTGTTCAAATGTATGTGTGTGTGTGTGTGAGTGTTAGAAGAATATCCATGCAGAAAAGGCAAAATGGACGAAAAGGAAGTAGGTAACAGAAGACTAATCTAAGATTAAAAGCAATAAAAGTGTTCTCACTCTACTTGTATCTAATCTTGAATTTTTACACATATTTTTTCATCTTTCTATAAATGAATTATATTCATACTTTTTTCTTTTAACATTTTCAGTAGTGCACGAATAAATCTGAGAATTCATTAAAAAAAGACTTTTAAGATGAAAAACATTAATTTCCAAAAGGTGTACCTCGGTGTGAATTCCGGAACGGTTCTATGGCGGATGCCAGTAGCAACTGTTTCACATTTGACACTACCGTGATCGATACTGAATGTTTTAATCACTTGTAAGACTTAGATCGAATCTATCAGGAATACTCCTAACTTGTCTTTAGCACAAGTCGATGTCACCTGATTATTTTGCAGAACTAAAAGAAGTGTAAGATAGCAATTATGGAAAAGATTTGTAGCTCAGGATAAGAATGATGATGGTTCGATGTTCTCTTAGTTTTCATCACAGAAATGAACCTGGACTCATAAGAACAACAATAGATCTCTTTCCAACTTACAAGTAACCAACCGTCCCAAAGAGATGTGAAAACCGGATAAGTGATAGAAGAAGACTAATTCAGGATGAGAATATGAAACATAAAAGGATTCAGATAAAAGCTGTCTCCGTAAATCCATAAAGATAACGAACTCCTACCTGCAAAGTCCCCTGTGTGTAATCCTTGCTGTATTATAGAATAAATATAATATATTATTCAGCATGAATGTGAGTTATGAACTGGGGGGAGAAAAAACTCTGAGCACAAAACCGCATAACCATTTTATCAATAGTAATTCCATATGTGTTCAGTGTATTTGAAAAACTGTATAATGTAGTTCACAGTGTGAATAAAAACAAATCAGTAATTTTATGAATTGAATTTACTAAATACATTGCTGCTGATTTAGAGATATTGAAATGTTTAGAAGTAACTAAAACAGAGGCATCAACTTCAGTTGGCTACTTGTTCGAACTCATGAACAAAGTGAACTTGAAACCTTAATGAAAGTTATGTTTCTGATAAATGTCCAAACTTCAATTTAGCAAAACGAATCATTCAGCTGGACATATATGAGTGCTGCTCTACAAGACACTTCTGTATACATTTTCCCATGAAAAAATACTGACAATTGTCACGTTCCCAATACATTATATTTCTATAAAGAAAAAATTGTAGTGTGTCGCTTTTAATTTCATTATATGTTGTGCTAAATAGACTAAACTTTAGAAGAATATTTCCGACTTTCGCATTTAGGAGGGACAGTAATTCGTCATGAAGGTGAATTTCTTTTAAAATTGAACTATATGAAAGTGTTTATGAGACATTAAAATCTCTTACTGCATAGAATGTAATAGAAAATGAATAGAGCATCTAATTGCGATTTTAATTGGTAATGGTAGGCTACAGAAAGTGGTCTCACCTAGCACTAGGACTGATTAACCATATCACCTGCAATTCATCATTCTGTAGGTCATTAAGAGGACTGGTCAAATGAAACGTTGATTTTTCATTGCCTTTTCTCTATATCACGCAAGATGCATAGAAAGTAGCAGAATTTCAATAAAATTATTATATTTATTATTATTTGTCCCTTGGGTTCCTAATGGAACATAGGGCTTCAGTAGCAAGTCTCCATTCCACTCTCTCCTCTGAAATCTTTTCAACCTGGCTCCACCACAGCCCACAACCTCTCATTTCCTCCTCGCACCATTTCCTCCATGTCACCCTCAGTTGGGACGCCCAACTCGTGGCTGCCCATCTGGGTTCCACTGCAGTATCTGGCCTGACGCGTGATGTCCTCAGTCGGCCTTCTCAGTGCATGCCCAATCAATCTCCTTTTACTTCCAGTGCATATTTGTTGAGCTACAGCTTCTTGGTTGGTTCGTTCCCAGAGCTCCTTGTTGCTTATTCTCATTATTCTGGCCATCTGATCTTCAGTAGCGAGCCAGCGTAAGCAGTTGTTGATGAATGTCTGTAGTTTGTTGAAAACGACTTTCGTAACGCGCCAAGTCTCTCAACCATACAGAAACACTGACTTGACTGGATTGGTGTTGAAAATCCGGATCTTGTCCCACATGCTGAGTGGAGTGCAGAAGATCTCGACACTGGTTTCAGGTTAATGAACGCCTGTCTTGCTTTTCCGATCCTCGCTGCTGTAACGTCCTCGTCTGTGCCGCCTGTGGTTGAAACAGTGCTTCCTAGATAGGTGAAGGAGGTTACTTCCTTTAAGTTTCTCCCGTTGATGGTGACTGCAGCATGTTGTTGTTGTTGGTGGTGGCACTGGTTGGGTATCTTCATCACCTCTGTCTTCTCTATATTCACTTGAAGTCCCGTCTTTACTGCCCTGCCCTGCCCTACCTCTTCTGTCAACTTGTTAGTTTTCGTCTGTAGATCTTCAAGTTTGTGTGACATTAGACACAAGTCATCGTTGGCGAAATCCAAGTCTTCTAGGTTCTTTTCCGCAGTCCAGCATATCCTCCTCTACTCGCTCCTCACAGTTTCTTGCATGATGCAGTCAACCACAATCAGGAATATCATGGGTGATAGTAGGCGGCAACCTTGTTTCACTCCTGTCTCCACCTCACTTCAAAAGCATCACTGAGCTTCCCATTGTCAATTACTTGGCCGGCATATGGCATCTTCATATAGTTGTTGAATGAGATTGATAAAGGTTTGTGGTATTCCGTAGTAATGAAGCAGTTTCCAAATAGACGATACTTATTTCAAATACACGTTATCAAACCAAATTTTGTCCTAGACGTGACCATCCGCTCAAGTAACAATGTGAAATTGGGTTGGTATGAATAATTTGGCTGTCTGAGTTGAATCAACTTGGGTACATTGCTGATTAGCTCGGCCCCAGACGAACGAAATGGCCTTTCGTTCGACTCACAGATCACCTTGACCTGGCTTGCAAGCACCGCTGATTGGTGTGGGTAACTTATAACTACTCAAGTCAGTTAGTAATATATTACGTAGTACTACATAGTATAATACTTTATATCTTGTCATTTCTGGAGAAGTATAGTGTGGCGTAACCTACCAATAGAAATCCATGTATCACTATCCTCTAGGCTACTTCGGTCACTCTATTTTTTCAGCCTACAAATAATGTCAAAAATTAACTGAAACCCTCAAGAAAGAACATATAGACGAGAAGGCTAAGGGATTCAGCTTCAGCTCTCTAAGGTGTCAACAGTTCCATCAACAATGCTGATAAGTAACTGTCTATAGTCGAGTGTCGTCAGTGTAAGAGATTCAACTATCGAATAAGATCAAATTCGGATGTGTCGGAATCCAACTGTATATATGTATGAACATTTTATTCATGATAATAATTTCTTACCAGACAAGTTCAACTCACAAGGTTAATTTTTCGCTTCTTTTTAAAATATGGTGTAATAATTAGATTGTTTACATCATATTGAATTATTCTCAAAGTGGTGGTTTCTGTGAGTTGACATGAATATGTTTTTCATTGCAATTTAATATAATATAGAAAATACTGGGATAAAGAAGTAATAGATAGTTATTTCATATTAGTATAACCTCTTTCCTTCTGTGAAATCGAACAGAAACATGTGAAGTCCATTGGTTTAACGTGTTAACCTTCTTCCGTAGTTTTCATTGATTCATCACTTCCATAAACTTGGTAGACTGTTGCTCTCATGCATGCAGTCCTACAGTCACAATTAAGTTCAATTACAGTTCTTACGAAGATCCCCTGAATTGGCTGAAGCAATAGACAGAAAAATATTTCTCTACATTGCAAAGTGATCAACAGAATTCTGTTAGTAATTAAGGCCAGGTAGTATTAAATGTCACTCTCCGGTAACCAACCAGCTTTTATACCCAGCTCCACAGGTGGTTATTTGGTGCCTAAATGGCTCAGTGGTAATATCTCTGAATTCAGCTTTGGATTACGTTGACTGGGAGTCCCTGAGGAAACCAGTTCGCTTCAACTTGCAGACGCACTTTACTGATGAGTGCTGGTAAGGATGAAACCTAAGTCAAGCAGGATCTGCCACTGGTTGCCTGCAATCATCTAGCATCAATAAAAGTGGGTCGCTATGGTAAGTCTCATAGCTTTATGGTTCCACTGCGAAAATGGTCTGAGGGACTCGATCAGCACTTAGAACTAGGAAACACAGACAGGTTGTTTTTCAGTGAATACTTGAAATCAGTCTTGTTTAAACATTGAAGTAAAGTTAAATAAGTGGTTATGCGAATTTACTTATAAATGTAGGGGATAGAACTGCTACCTTAACTGCTTTCATTCATATATGATAGATACTAGATAGTGCAATTTGATAAACTGTTATTTAATGATATATAACATTACTAATGACTTGACTTATTTTATGTGATGTAAAGGCTGACACTAGAGTTCGATACAAAGACTGACTTGCAGAAATGAATAGGATGATAGATAAGACAGCTAGGTAAATCTGCTATTAATAAAAGTAAGCCGGGGTTAAGAAGGCGGTTATAACTGATACAGTGCAAGACAGAATGCGTTGCGATTGCTTGTGCAAATGAAATGGTGTCCTGAAATGATAATGACTTACTGGACTAAGACTTATCGGCTTACTGTACTACAGTTTTATATATATGAGAAATGCCCAACCACTGCCCACCACCTTGTTATACTATTGCATAGGTCAAAAATTGATCCAAATAATCAGGTTTTAAGTTAACGTGTTAATCCTTGAACCTCAGTTACAATGGCCTTATCGACTAATTACCACAGTTAAGTTGCACTGAAGGTCGCGGGTTCGATCCCTGCTGGTGGGGTCGTGGGTGCGCACTGCTGAGGAGTCCCATACTAGGACGAAACAGCTGTCCAGTGCTCCCAGGTTTCCTTTGTTCCTCCAACTGATGTCAGTCTAAGATGAATAACAACTTGAAATAATTCCAAATCTCCACAACTCCTCAAAATTTAATTGAACTGGTGCTCATTGGTGACTAGTTTCGAGAAGTATTCCCGAAGTTCCAATGACAAGTCGTGACCAGTGGAGTCAAAGCCTGATGGCCATGAGGATGAATATTTTTTAATTGGGTGAGTCTTTTATGTACCGCCAATAATAAGTTTTAATAACTTTTTATGTTCTGTTTTAATGCTATTTCACCTCAGTAAGAAGGAACAGCAAGAAGTTACTGCTTGACTACATGATTTTATCGGTCCACTTCATCAAATCACAAACTTTCTGAACAGCTATCCACTTTCACAGTCGTAATATTCATCAGCAACAAGAACAGAAGCTGTAAATTATGTGTGATTGGTATCTGTTTGCCTGACATTCAAAGTGCATACAATTAGTAGTGGCACATGTGAGATAAATGAAATGTTTAACATAAGGATGCATGCATAAGTGATACGAAAATGGTATGCATACAGGAATCTTCGCTTCACAACACCGCAATAGTTACATAGTTAAGGCTCCGAATCCGGAGTGAATATGTATAACCTGCTCATTAATCAAAAGATGGTCAAGTTAAAGAAAACTGTTGTCAAAGTACATTTTCACCGAACTACAGATGTTTGTAACAAACTCAAGAAGGAAATTTAATTTACTGCGTTTTTGAATTTAGATAACTAACTGTTTGATTTTTATAAGTCTCTTTCACCTACCTAGATAGGGCAGCATCATTTCAACTACAGGTGGTAGCACAGACAAGGATGTCACAGCAGACAAGATCAGAAAAGCAAGACAAGCTTTCATTTGTCTGAGATCAATGTGGACATCTACTGCACTCAGCATAAAGCGAGAACAAAATCTGGATTTTCAACACCAATGTCAAGTTGGCCTGTGGTTCCGCAATAGGTTGAGAAACTTGGCGTGTCATGAGAAGCACTTCCAACGAACTAGGGACATGCATCACATGAGCAGTTGCCACCTACACTCACTGGATACAGAAGATGGAGATGAGATGGATGGCTGGAATAATAAGAATAAGCCAGAAGGAACTGACTGTGGCCGGCCGGCTGGCTGGCTGGCTGGCTAGCAACAACCAACCAACCAACCAACTAACCAACTAACCAACCGACCAACCAAGAACCCATCATCCAACACATATGCAGAAGAAGAAAGTGGAGATGGATTGGATTGGACATAGACTGAGAAGGTCGTTTGGGGACATCACGCGCCAGACCAGGTGAGGTCGTCGAGTGGAATCCGGAGGGGAAACGATGAGTTTGGCGTCGCAGGTGAGCGTGCCATTGAGGAGATCATGTGAGGAAGAAATGAAAGGTAGTGGGTATTGGTGGAGCGAGGTTGAGAAGACTGGAGAGAAGGGAGTGGAATGGAGGCATGCTACTGAAGCCGTATTTTCCACTAGGAACCCAAGGGAGAAATAATAATTATTATTATTTGATTTTTGTAAACACACAATGAACTTATTGAATAGTTGTACATTGAAAGAGTAATGCCAATTCTACATCTTGTCAACTCCTTTTGTTTTATCAGTACCAATCAGTTACAAGGTCAAAATAAACAAAAAGTGGATGAAGGGATCTTAGGAATGTCTAAAACACTACATAAATCACAGTGAAGCCACAAATGCAATACATATTGAAGCAGTTAGTCCCTTCTATGAATGTGGATAATGTACGTATTTAGAAGACATAGTTTATCTGAAAAATGTGAACAATCTGATCACATATTCACTTGTTAGGGCATTTTATATGAATGAGTGAATGGAAAAAAGCGCCGACATGTACTACTATCATTACTTCTGAGAATATATTTTAAAATAAATCTGTGATACGATATGCATACTCGTAATATCGCGATTATATGTACACAACTAGACTGAAGCTCTAGTCCATAGTTTTACTAGACTGATTTATCTGTTTACTGGTCACTATCTATAGCAATACTGACAAAAGTGAGTCTACTAAGATTGGAATAACAATGACAGACCTTTTTTAGTGAGATATTAGACATCCATTAAGAAATAAGAGATTATTCCCTTCATTTATCCAGAGTGAAATGTTAATTTTTCTCTGTCTCACTACCTTTCTACCTGAGTTGTTTAGCTATGTATTTTTTACACACACACACACACACACACACACACACACACACACACATACATTCTCACTATATTTGTCTCAAGCGGTTACGGAATCTTTCCTACGGACACAGTGAAATCGTTTTCATTTTGAGTAATGCACTCATCAGAAAAATTCGAAAATCTCTTCCGTATGCATTTTTGACTTTCTAACATATCTAACCACTTTCATTTTTTAAAAAAAGAACGATAATGAAAGTCAATTTTGTCTAAAATGTACAGTCTCATTGCATTCCTACCTACATACGAGATAATGGGAATATGTCTCTGGTGTGTATGTGTGTCTGTGTGTGTGTGTGTGTGTGTAAGGAGTTGAGTTGAAGTCTTTGTATTGAGAAGCAACGATATATGTTTCATTTTAAAACATGAAAACAGTTACAGAAAACATTTTCTTTAATTTTGTCGTTAAAATATTTGTCAATCACATGGTAATTTCATTACTACAATAATTTGCCTAATAGCAGAGTTTAGCCACCCCCCAGCCTCTCCAACTCACACACACATTTATTGTCGTTAAAGGTAATGTTTAGGCCTATGCATGTATATAACGTTGACGTACTCAGGAACAAAAAACAACTTTGAATCCACTTCATTCTACCATTTATTTCAAATTTTAAACTAGATGATGTACATAATGCTGCTTTAATTCAATTTCATCCATCCGCCCATCTCATTCTTCTGTCGATTTGTATTAAAAATCTTTAGCCATCAACTTCATCTACACCCTATGAGAGTTTTACATTAACAATGATACTATGAAATTCCATTTCTATCATTACTACGATTATTATTGTTATCTTCAACTTTTTAAAAAAAAATGTACAGAGTAATTCCTCTCTGTGAAAAGTAATGGAAGATTAAATTTTCACTACAGAAATTCAGACGATATTAGCAATGCTAATAATAATAATAGAGATAGTAAACCACGTCACAAGTCCATTAGGCGTAAGCATCACAAATTGATTGATTCCAGTGTTATTATAATTAGTTCCCCACCTCCCACTGAGCAGTGCGCTCAAACACAGACACAGACACACATACAACGACTCAGATGACTATATGAAATTGTTTGCTGAGATGGCCCTGAGAAGACGCTATTGATACTAGTGTATTCTTTGCACTTAACGGTTATCACTAGTCTGGAAATTAACTGTCATGAATTCGTTCCTCTCTTTCCATTTCCCGCTGACTAAAAGGAAAATGAAGAATTTTCAATTTTGCTTCTTATTCACTTCTACTCTTTAAATCTTTAAATTTACTGCCTCTTTTCAGCTTAAAAGCATTCACACAAAGAGAGGAAAAATTAGAATACTTCATGTTCAATGGTTGTAGTATTTCATTGTTAATTGTTCGGAAAATGACTGTTTGTTAAATTGAAAGGAATTAAAATGGAGGAATAGATTTAAACTTTCACTTTTTACTGAGAACAACTACTCAACTTGTCTCCAACTCCCCACCCATAGCTTAACTAGTTAACTAGAAAAACCTTTTAACATAAAAATCTATTTATTCAGTTAAGTGTAATGAATTGTCATGCAAAAGCAATTACTATTAGCATGTGGAACTAATTTCTTTACCTATTATTCACTAAATTGTAGCTTTTGTGATTATGATTGATGCAAGTGAATTTGAGCAGTTAGAAAAACTTGCATTCCCACTTACCTACCCAATGCTTTTAATTTTCTGTTGGGAAACATCGTGCTTTTCCAAGATTTCGATTCGAAAATTTCAGCAAATTAAATATATTTTGCGTCGTACTCCTCTTGGGAATTTGAACTCCCTCAACATTCTAAGTTCAACCTTATAAACTAGCTGACAAATGCCTAGTTCATAAGGTCATTTGATCAGAACCTTTATGCACATGAAATGTTGTCCTGTTCACCAGCACTTCGGATTGACAGTAAGTCGTTTATTTTCTTTCTGCATTATCTTATTTTTACTTGTTATCAGATGGGTGTCTGTAAATCGGTTTCTTGAGTATCAGTTCAGTATTCTGCATTGCTGGTTTCAAATTTGATTCATTCCGTCTCACTTACACACCAGTTCCAGAAAAGCAAATGTTGTCCAGAGAACTGATTTATCCTAAATATGTGTGGTCAGACCCACAATATTTTGAAATGCAACATACTGCTTCAAATTCTTGATCAATATCCCGTATATTGTAATGAGTTTTTGCATGAATCAACATCTAAATGATAGACACCATCTTCAATGACTTACGTACCTTGTATGAAAGCATACAGGATGTTCACAAACCTTTCTTACCAGCCACTAAACTTAATTTTATCAAAACAAGCCTACAGATATTACAGAAAGTCATTTCCACTGAATACTGATCAACAGTGGTTCGCTAATACCATAATCTCTTTCTAAAATGATAGCCCTTAGTCACTCTCATAGTAAACAGAGTTTATTCAAACTGACTTCAGTGAGATACTGATAAATTACGGAAAAACGAAACGCAGCTGTGAATAGTTATGAGTCACTGATCAAGGGACTCATGGCATCAATGAAGATACATCCAAGAAAATGCCGGGTGTTACTGTTGTTTGAAAAGTCGACAAGAATGATACGTCGGCAATATTAGCTTGGTAGATTGCTATTCCTCATGGATATTGTTGATCTGGCTTGGTATGATGTAAAGTGAGTTTTACAACTCAGGTCACCTTTCCAGTTCACCCACTAGTATTGTATAAGCAGGTTAGGGAAAAAAGTCTGTCACATATATCATACAACTACTGCTCTGAGAGTTAGGTTTCAGTTTGGTTAATGTTCAGTTTACCAAAAACAACTGAAGTTTCTGCCTTGCGATAAATGGAGGAATGTGAATTAGTCCACCGTAAGCTTTGTTAGTTGCCCATAGTTTAAACATACTTTATTCCATTCCCATCTTCTAGGAGAACTTTACAGTCTATCAGCTATGCTAGTCTTTAATCTGTTCACCATTGTTGTTTTATATATAAAATTGGTTTCGAAACTTTAGCTTGCATAAGAATGATACCTTGCAAAATAAAATAACATTATTGGGGTTTAAATAAGTACTGAAATGACTGTCTAGTGTGGGTTGACTTCAAATACTTTTATTATAGAAATAGTAATATGAAATCCAGGTTTCCTTCACCTTAGTTTGCTTTTCAGGTTCAGAAGTAGAGATTAATGTTGTTACTGAATCCGAAAATAATGTTAACTAAATTTATTAGTTAATTTTTGAAGACACTCCAGGTTGATGATAATGATTAAAAGAAAAGAGTGAATCTGTAGGCTCTTTTCTTTACTTCATCATCAGATAGGTTTTTTTTAACAACTATATCCGTCAAATGCAATAAAGACATGAACTATCCAGTAAACAAAAATGAAAACAGAAACACTAACTTCGTTATTAGCTGAAGCAGAATTTCAGTTGGAGAACCACTGAAAAGTGGGGAGCACCAGATAGCTGTTTGGAGCTCCTTAGGGGTTCAAACTTTCGACAAGGATAGTCATTGGAAAACAGAAAGTACATACCATTGGATTCCAACCCAATGACTCAATGCTGAACACTACCAAGAAGGCCAACACTAGGAAGAACAGCTGTCCATCTCTCCCAGAGTTTCACTAGTTTCCCAACTGATATTCTTCTGTAGTGGAAATCAGTAGATGTCGCAATGGTGCAACATTTGTAGTCATTCAAAGTCTGCATATGTGTAAGACCTATTTTGTATTCACTAGTGAATTTGTTTCTAAGGTAATATATCCTCCTCAATAGTTATTGAAGAAGAAAGAATGACCATTGAAGTTATGAAGAACGACGATTTATATTCACTACTTCCAGATCACTCAGTTCACCATATGATGCCACAGATCTTTAATATCATGCAGTGAAATCTTTTTTTACTTGTAAACTGATTGGTGCACTAGAATGCAAACGATCATTAAAAACGTGAAGTCTTCCTCATTTATGTATTCATTTTTAAAGTCTAATAGGAATTGGATGCTTAGAAATGTGCCAAACAAAATCTCATAACGTTATTATAAATATATGAGGAAAGAGATGAAGAATAATAACGTAACTAGAGAAGATTTAGTGAGAACATATTTTATGAAACTTTAATTCCTTTTTTATTTTAAAACAAAATCATGCAACATAGGGAAGATCCTGTTAACTTCTTGTGGCTCTGATTCCAATATATATCAGTCAAGCTACCAAGTTATACAACCTCGCCTGGTTAACTAGTTCACCAGTTACTAGCCGGTCCTAAGATAGGGTAAAGAGGGAAGGTTGAGCATACCACTAGCAACACCAACCAGGAAAACAAATCAAACCGCTACAGAAACCTCAAAGCACTAACAAAATATAAAAAATAAAAACGAATTCATTCCTCGCTCAAATCGGAGAGGCTAAATGACGCCAGTTGATGAAAGCCTTCGAGAAGCCAATTGGCCGATATGTCTTCACTTCTCTCAATGAAAGCGAGAGTAAACGTGGGACATGGAATGTCCGCACCATGTATGAAACTAGCAAGGCTGAACAGATTAAAAAGGATATGAGAAGGTATAGTATTGAAGTGTTAGGAATCAGTGAGGAATCTGCAGATGGAATGGAAGTTGACTCTCCAAACTGTCAACTGGAGGGGAGAGTCATTAATCCACTGCGATATTGTCACCCAGACGACAACCACGAGCACAGCACACTGAGTTTCCCAGTGGCTATCATCATGTCCCCAACAGCATCAAAGGCTCTCTCTCTCTCTCCCTCTCTCTCTCCCTCTCTCTCATGCAATGCGAACCAATCTCCTCCTCCACAATCAGGATCATGACAGCAAGATTCAAATCGAGAGGAATGAAATTCACAATCATACAATGCTACACAACACTACACACCTACAAATAATGCAGATGAAGAGAAGAAGGAGGAATTCTACAGACAACTGTAATCAACACTGGACAAGACGCCATCTGAGTTGGCGACATCAAATTCATTCTGATGGGTGGGGTGACATGAATGCCAGCCAAACTGGGAGCGGACAACTCAGGTAGAGAACTCATCATGTGTGGAGAAGCAAGCACTCAGTGAAATGATGAGTGAGAATGGGGAATTGTCTACAGAATTCTATGCATCCAACGATTTGGTGATTGGAGTGGGTCAGTGTATTCAAGCACAAGTATATTCACAAGGTAGCGACATGGATTCCACCAGACACCAGGACACATTACACTAAAAATCAGATCGACTTTATCTGAATCTGGAGGAGATGGAGACACAGCCTACTGGACACAAAGTCATATGAAGAGGGGGAGCAGATGTAGGTTCAACTCACTCACCATCTAGTGCACGGAACCCACATTGAAAATCAAGTTGAAAGCCTTCAAAGAAGTTGGTGATGATAGTCCGCAGTTGAAGTTCGACACCCAGAAATTGAAGGGCGAAACTAAAAAGGACATCTTCATGACAGCCATCAAGACAAAATGGGAGATATCGAGCAACATCACTGAAGAGATCTATATGGATGAGCACTGGAACTCCTTGAGATCTATATGGAAAGAAACCTGCATAACCTAATTAGGAAGGAGGGAATAAGAAAGAAGATAAGGAGTGGAATGGATCTCGATGGATACATGGAAGCTGATAGAGGAGGGAGAGGAGGATGGTGAAGCAGAAGATGAATTAGTGCAAGGATGAATGACGGGAAGAGGAACTGAGTACAACATATAAAACACTACACTGGAAAGTTAAGTGGAGAGGAGTGCGCGTAAAGACAAAAGACACTTCCACGACACATTGGCAAGTGAAGCAGAACAGGCTGCAGGCAGGAGAGACATAGACCTGACACCATTGTATCTAATACTCAGGTTATTGTCTGGGAGGGGAGAGATCAACACAGATGAAACCAGTAACAGGTGATGAAGGAAATCTAATTGACAAAGAAGAGAAACAAAGGAAATAATGGGCTGACCACTTCGAAAAGCTCTTGAATCGACCACCACCACCACCTGCACTTCGTTGAGAAATACCACCTGCAGTCACAGAATTACAAGTGAACATAAATCCTTCAAAAAGAAAGGAAGTCCTGAATGCCATAAAGCTACTGAAATGTGGGAAAGCAGCAGGACCAGATGCAATCCCACCAGAAGCACTGAGAACAGACTTAGAGACAACAGCTGACAAGCTCACACCACTATTGCAGAGGGTGTGGAAGGAAGAGAAGGTACCTGCCGACTGACTGGAAGAAGAGGTACCTTGTGAAACTCCCGAAGAAGGGTGACCTAAGTCTCAGCAATAACTGGAGCAGAATCATGCTACTGTCTACCCAAAGCAAGCAAAATATTATGCCGCATCATCCTGCAGAGACTAAAGTGTGCACTGGATTCAAAACTACGACCATAACAGGCAGACTTCAGGAAGTACAAATCATGTGTTGACCAAATTGCAAGACTACGCTAAGCATCATCATTGAACAGAACATCGAATGGCAGTCAACTCTTCACCTTACCTCAACTTCATCGACTTTGAAAAGGTCTTTGACAGTGATATGAAACTGCTTCAACACTACGGAATACCACAAACCTTTATCAATCTCATTCAACAACTATATGAAGATGCCATATGCCGGCCAAGTGATTGACAATGGGAAGCTCAGTGATGCTTTTGAAGTGAGGTGGAGACAGGAGTGAAACAAGGTTGCCGCCTACTATCACCCATGATATTCCTGATTGTGGTTGACTGGACCATGCAACAAACAGTGGGGAGCTGTGAGAAGAGGGGGATATACTGGACCGGGGAAAAGAACCTAGAAGACTTGGATTTCGCCAACGATGACCTGTGTCTAATGTCACACAAACTTGAAGATCTACAGGCGAAATCCAACAAGTTGGCTGAAGAGGCAAGGCAGAGCAGGGCGGGGTAGCAAAGACGGGACTTCCTTCAGGTGGATGTAGAGAAGACAGAGGTGATGAAGATATCCAACCAGCACCACCAACAACACCAAGCTGCAGTCACCATGAACCGGAGAAACTTAAAAGAAGTAGTCTCCTTCACCTATCTAGGCAGCATCGTTCCAACTACACGCAGCAGCACAGACGAGGACGTCACAGCAGCCAGGATCGGAAAAGCAAGACAGGCGTTCATTAACCTGGAACCAGTGTGGAGATCTGCTGCACTCAGCATAAAGGGTGAACAAGATCCGGATTTTCAACACCAATCCAGTCAAGTCAGTGTTTCTGTATGGTTGAGAGACTTGGCCCCCTTACGAAAGGCATTTCCAAAAACTACAGACATTCATCAACAAGCGCCTACGCTGGGTCGTTACTGAAGATCAGATGGCCAGAATAATGAGAATAGGCAAGAAGGAACTCTGGTTGGCTGGCTGGCTGGCGGGCAACGAACCAACCAAGAAGCTGTAGCTCAACAAATATGCATTGGAAGTAAGTGGAGATGGATTGGGCATGCACTGAGAAGACCATTGGGGAACATCACGCTCCAGGCCAGTCCATCGAGTGGAACGCAGATGGGAAATGACTAGTTGGGCGTCCGAGGCGAGGTTGACATGGAGGAGGTGGTGTGAGGAAGAAATGAGAGCTTGTGAGCTGTTGTGGAGCCAGGTTGAAAAGATTTCAGAGGAGAGAGTGGAATGGAGACTTGCTACTGAAGCCCTATGTTCCACTAGGAACCCAAGGGACAGACAATAATAATAATAATAATAATAATAGCAGGTTATGCGATGTCTTGAACTTAACTCAAGGAATAGTGGTGTATCATTGGGTATCAAAGTAACACGAATATGTTTCAGTCTATTGCTTCATGTCATGAACTCTAATCTTGTACAAAACTCTTTCCTGGTCAGAAAGCAGTGAAATATGTAAAAACCGACTCGGAAGCACGTTTGAAACGTTTCTACAGAAGTCAAGGTTTCCAGAAATACCTAATGTCTGTAGGCTTCAGAATTAACTATGCAATCGAGCCACCGGATGCAAACATTATTTTATGGAAATCAGTAACTGAATGCTAAATCCACCGAAAAGCCTTAGTTCAGAATCTATACTTTGACACCGTTTCCATCTGTGCTAGAGCAGTTATTACGTTGTCAAAGATGATCCACATATGAAAATACAGCCATGACTTCCACTATACTAGGAGTGACAACAAATGGCACACCTCCACTGGTACTCATCTAACTATCCAGATTCAGCAACTTTCCGATTGCTTCAGACTGCTCAGCACTGTACTTGAGTGTAGGTGTAAGATCACATCAAACTGTCAAAAGAGACCTACCTAAATCCAGTAATGTATCATTCATATAGTCTTTAAAACAGTCACCGAGTAATTATAGATTTAAACGACGTGTATATTACCTCATAGTAAGATGAATTGTCAGATATATTAAAAGTTGATAATTATCTCTCCAGTAAAATATGTCCGCCTTGATAACATGAACTTTTAATAGAGGTATCACGTTTGACAAAGTTTAGGTAAAGTGGAGAAATTCAGTAATGCCATTCATCTCTACTACTAACTTGAGACAATGAGTAGTTGTGTTTGCATCCCTCTAATATTGCACCATAGGTAATTTTATGCAGCTGTCTTAAGATATTTATAAACTTCTCACAAACACCTCTTTTTGACGAACGGTTTCAAGATATAACCCTGTTTAATGGATTAACGAAACCCTGATAACATTAAATACAACAAGTCTGACGACGTTCAGTTACATAGGGGATGATCCTGTTTCTAGCTGAGAAGTATAACAGGAGCTAATAATTTGGAAGATTTTTACCTAGGTTGCCCATGATATTTTTTAAGATAAGTACTGTAGCTGCTTTCAAGAAATCCAAAAAGTACTTCAGTAACATCACATTAGGATTATCGAACATTCAGAGTCTAATACACTTTCGTGAACAGTTTAGGCGACTGTCTAACTAAATGCTATCCTCCATACATGAAGATAACTGAGGGTAGTTCTACTGGGTTGAGTATCATATGATATCAGACACTGCATTAGTCTCAATGATAGTTGATGTAGAAAGGCAGCCAAGCTGATTTTTGAAGTGCTAAATATAGCATTTCAGTTTCCTTTGAAAATTTCCAACCACTATATGATCCACTTTAAGGACTGTTTCTCTGATACTAGGGTCTTCGTTGCAGGTAGATAAAATGCGCTATAACAACTTTTAACTCCTACCAAATTCAGCGGATACTTCATTATACGCTACGTGTAACAACCAAGATATCCAATTTTTGAGTTAGCATTATCTAATTCTTTACTCAGAAGAATTAAGATGAGTATTGGACAGGTTATCTATTGTAAGTATCCCTTATGGTCATTTTTATAGCATCCTTTATGTAGAAATTAGTAACCACTCTCACGTCTAGCTTAGATGCATACCGACTTGCGGCGCTAGGTGCAACAAATTCGCTTACATCGAAGAATTAAACGCAAAGTTCTTTCAGTGACTGTAACACAAGATAAGCCAGATATGCAATGAACCATTCTGAGACTCTACTTCGCTAGTCCTAACGAAGTCACAGTTCTGCATAGGTTGTCTGCAGTTGATTATGAAATAAACCATTTGAGTTCCGGCCTGCGTAACATCAGAAGAAATTATGTCTTGGTTTGGTACCGATAAATCATGCAGCTCAGAATACAAAGCATATCATCCAGCTGGTCGACAAAAAATCCCGACTGGTTATGTCTTTTACTCATCTTCAAGCTAAGACACCGGAAGTATGCATCCAAGTCCCCAAGCGACATGACTGTATCTAAGGTAAACCCTTAGATGAATAATAATAACAATAATGATGATAATAACTATAAAAGAAAGAAATTTCGAGAGTACTGGGATGAAATTTTCGGCATATCAAGTGGACAGAAACCATTTATACATTTATAGAATAAAATGAAGTAGACACTATATATATCAAGAACAAAAATATTTACATCCTCTACAACTTTTCTGAAAATGTTGAGTTTACTTGGGTAAACAGTCAAAATAGGAATTCAATTCACAATCAATAAATAATAGCAAGCTATGTACTCATCAATTAGTTTGTATTGAAATGCAAAAGTTGATTAGTTACTTCATTTCTAACACTCTCTTCGTCACACACACGAGACGAGCTAAATACACTGTTGTAGAGAATTCGTATTTTGTAGTACGTGCATGAAGTCTTAGATACTTGCTCGTGGTGTCGCCTGACGACTGATATATGAAGAGCTTTGAGCAAACAGGATACTGGTCATCCGACAAATTCACGCCTACCAGATGTTTATTTACATGAGTTAATGTGTTTGTCCACAACTGTTTTAACTAGAAGGTTTAGGTTAGGTATACGAGCAGTTCTGCTGACAATCTTCAAAGTTCTATGCAGTATAGCATAGTGTATGTCCAGCAACCCGAAAAAGAATGTAAGCGAATAATAGAAGGAGATGGGTAAGATACATGAGTTTATGAAACACGAGAGAGGGGGCTGAGTGAGTGAGTGAGTGAGTGAGTGAGTGAGTGAGTGAGTGATACCAGATACTCTCAGCTTCCTGATATGGAAAGTTCGGTGGAAAATTGTCTTCGAAATTAGTCATGTATGTGAGGATCAGGAAATGTTTGAAGAAAAACACACACACCGAGATAAATCACACTTGTCATATTTATTCTCTCATGCACAATCACGAATTGAACAGGAGTTATGAGAGCTGAGCAGTTCACATGGGTTATGTTCACGTCCGAAACCAAAGTTTTAGTTTGACACTTTGAAGAATCGAGTAGGAGACTATTGACTGACTATTGACCATCTTCTGACAATAGATTAGAAATCATTCAGTTGACAGGAATCAGATGAAGAGGAGACAGATATGAAAAGTGTCAGGCCATCAGCATATTTGATGAATTGATGGTAGTTGAAGATGGTGAAGATGGTGAAGATGGGTTGTATCAGGAGAAAGCGAAAAGACTGGAGAGAAGAAGGAGAAGTTGGAGAAGACGGGTGACAGTGAGCGATGAGATAGGGCACTTCCCTGTGTGTGTGTACAGGAAGTTGTTTGTTTAAAGAGAGATATGAGTACACCCAGGTGATTATCGCTGACTGAGTATTAGTCACGTATAGCTTTTCCAGTAGAAGAGATCTCTCTTGACAGAATGGAATGCAGAAGTATAGGCTGAAAGGTGTAACTGACATAATTGTCATTGCTATCGAGATTATCAACAATATTGTGATGCAGTCAGTGCACAGATGGCATCCAGAGTGTTTCTACTACTTTCAGATGCGAATTGATTAGGATTGCTGAAAACCTTTAATGAAGATCCAGGCACAGGTATTCTTAGCTTGAAAATAATTAAGAAGTATATGCAATTGGATGGAATCCCAAACACACACCTGAAGTCCATGACTTAGATACTGAGACTATCTTAATATGTTTCCAGACAGCTGGTATGGTGTTTTCTGAAAACAACCTACTAAACATGTTAGTTGGTACATGGTGTAAAATATCAGCACATACGAAACTTGACACGCAGTCTGGACTCAATTTGTGTGAAGGGTTCAAGTATGTGAGATACTTGAGGACATATCTTTCTCAGTGAATTTAGGAAAAAACCCTTAGTTTGTACTGGACGGACAAAGTGAAATGAAACAGTTGGGTTAATTTTCTAAAGATCTGCGCAAATAGCAAAGCATGCTTATTTACAAATGTGTCTACTACTAGTGAAGTACTTAGGAAGGTTCTACCAGCTGGAAGACTTTTTGTTGGATAAAAGTTTTGGTTGCATGGTGGATTCAGACGTATAATTTCTAACTTCATTAAAACGTTCAGTCGATGAGCACGCGTTATATGAACTAAGCAGTTAACGAAATAATCCACCCTTATATACATTGTGTTCGCGATTTATGGATGCATGGTTTGAGAAGAAAAAACGGACAATTTTTCTTGTCAGTCATTTTCCACATCAGCTGGACTTCCTGATGGAGAGATAGAAAGGATACCAAAGAGGATGAATTTAAGTAAAGTAATTTCATTTCTAATGCTTAAAGGAGTCTTAACACTAGTTAAATCTGGTTTTGACGCGATAATGTTTCCAAATAAATGCAGTTGGGATGTTTTTTGGACTGAAAGATTGAAAATTTGTTAAAACCATATAGCTTAGTTAATGCATGCAGCTATATCATTAAGAGTACACGTAAATAGTGTACTGTTCTAGAGTTCAATTTAAACTTCCCTGTTGTTCAGTTTTGCATCAGAGTGATAAAAATGGAGGTGCATGGTTTCGAGGTAAATGAGTTAGATAGCTCAGTATGTGCTACATTTTTAAAGTTAATTGTTCAGTGACTCAAAATTCTCAACTATGACTAGCTTTTCAGCGGAACAAAATTTGTAGACGAAAGTAAAGGTAGAAAGAATAGAGTAGCACTGTCGGCAAGATAACTGCAAAATGAGTAAATTAGTATGGGGTTTGAAAGACTGGACAGTAACAAGATAACCGAGCTTACGTCAATGTATTTATTATATCAGGATTCGTATGACAGTAGAAGCACTGTCGTTGTGACCAGGCCAAAGCATGCATTAGTCTCAGACGACTACTCTCCAAGACGCTGACTTCAAACTTAATCTATATGGTTGAAAAGCAACTTTAAGAGCTGCATTATCATGGTCACTAGTAGCTAAAGCAGATCAAAAAGGGAGTAATTCCTTAGAAAGTGTGGGTCCTATATGCTCCTTTAATTTTTTAATTCCCTTATATGAACCTTGTGTGTTCACTGATGCAAATATCGGCTTTTACTTTGTAAAAGAATTTCCTGGTCACTTGCTTGGAACTATATAAAAACGTCAAAAGAATCAGTTAGGGGACAGGTAGTCCTTAAGCACTTTCAACCCCTAACAAGTTCATCGTTCTTAGGCTATAACATCTAGGATAACCAAAGGTGGAAGCAGCGATGGATAGAAATCTTTGCTCGAGAATGATTACTCCATTCTACAAAGTAACAGAATTCAATAAAGAACGACCGCAGAATTCTAATTTACTACTTCTAAACAGACGCGCTTATGGTCAAATAAATATTTTGATCTTTAGAGAGGAAGAAAAGGTAAATGGCAATGGGATTTCCAGCTTGTTTGTGCTTAACTGGACGCTGAAATAAGTTCGGCCTGTGAACAAAATGACTTTCACTTGCAGGCAATAGACAGGAAACCCTGATTGACCTAGGTTTCGTCCTTTTTGGCACTCGTCAGCAAGGCGTATCTGAAACCTTGAGGGAACTGATATCCCTCCTGAAATTAGAACCCACGTCACCCATTGCTACAGTCAAAGATGTCACCGCTGATTTTCGCCTGTATTTTAATATAAGTTTGTTAAAATGTTGTGTGCAAACTGAGTTTAACTTAGAAGATGTAAACAAAAGTTCCTAGATTAGTTTGTGAAAGTCTTATGTTTGATGACTAGGAAGATCATAGGTTTCATTTATGTAATATAGAATTTAAGTGTAGTTGCACTGTACTACAGTGCCCAAATTACATGCTTACACCCCTCTTCTCTGTGTCAACAACTTATTTAAATTGCCTTCGTTATGCAAAATAGTTAGTTCGGTAAAAATGCAGCGTAAAGTCAAGATTGGTAAGAAAAGAGTAAGAGTATATTGTCCAGTCCTTAAAAGATATCGATAACATGAAACGCATAAATTTCTTTGCATACAAAGCTATACATCATAAAATGTGTTAAATTTAACAACGGATTAGATAAGCACATAACTGTATTCAGGCATATATGCTTTATTGATATTGACCTGGTTAATTCTAGATGCTTCCTGCGTTCACGTTTAACAAGGGATTTTTCTTCTCTCTCTTATTCCACTCTGAGATATCTTTTATTCAAACAATGTGAAGCAAGTATATATGTATACCCAAAAGCACACATCCACAGACACACAAGCTTTGTTGTATTCACATACAACCTTTCTATAAAAGTTTATTCCAAAAAAAATAACATTATCGGTGTGCGGGCCTATATTTGTATGCATATGTGTTATATGTACAAACGTGATTATAAGACTACATAATACACTGATGAAAGTAGTATTTGATTTATGCATCAACTGCAATACAACTGATTAGTGTTGCATAAATTGTAAAGAAAAGTTTTATTACATTGTCTTGTAATCACCAAAAATGAATGAAAAAAAATAAGAAAATGTTGCATTGATATCTACATAATGCACATACTTATTTGTGTATCCGAATATGTATATCTACATATGAAGGAGTTTGAGGCGAAAGTCTTAGGCATTGTTCAACAGCATGATAGTGTGATATAATTATGTTACAAAAAAGAACAAAACAAAACTTACAGTGATATTTAGGTCGTATTAAAATAAGACCTGGAAGCTTAAATCTAAGTTGATATGTGTCTTAGTTGTTGTTGTTGTTTTTTTAAAAACAACAACAACAACAACAACCACTCTGTGTCAAATCTGATTTGCATTTTGTATGATGGATGGATGTACAAGTGTTTGAATGCGAATCTGTGACCATGTGCAGCTGTATTGAGAACATCATAACACTAACAACACAAACAATAGTGCTGAATTCAACTTATCACCATTATAATAAGTGTTAGAATAATTTCAACTAATTAGACATACAAGTTGATTTCAACCTTTTTTTTCCGATATATTTATTTATGTATGGTGAGGTTTTAAATGGGTCGGTGAAAGTGTGACTTTGTATTCCAGTGTCTATGTGTATTCTAGGTGACGATGATGATAATAGCGGTAATGGTTGTATTTTAATCGTGACTTCATTCTAATTAGCTAAAACAAAATTCATTAGCTATGAAGATGCACCTATTTTACTATTATTCATTAATGTGTTTACTTGGTTTGATCATTCGTTGTCATGGTACATGAATGATAACACATTTCTCACTTTTTATCTAATTCTTTGTGAATTTTGTTTTTCTGTGGTAATATTTGTTTGAAGAATTTAGATGAGAGATTTGAATAGGGTATTCGAATAGCTGCACTTTAAGTACATTAGAAGTGGATTTTTCGACTAGGTAAATTTCTTGCATGTGATATGAATTTATAACAATGATTATAGTGTTGGTATTGTATGACATTGTATTTCATAAAGTTTTTTTTTCAGGAAATAATTCGTTGGACGTACGTGTCTCCTCTAAGAGATTATCGTTTCCACTAAAATCTGACCCAATTTTCCAGGCATTGATTCTTTGTAATACAGTCGATCATCCAGCAAAACATCAAATTCCTATTAAGAAGTGAGTTGATGGGGTCCCATCACAATGACGGAATACTGACTGCCGGATAATGAAAGTCCATGGACACGAGGTTATTGAATAGCAGATGAAAATTCACAAGATCGAATAGAAATACCTCAGTGACTAGTAGCTGCAACATTAAAATTTGTGCAATCAAGGCTGCCTACAACCACCCATGATCTTGATTGTGGTCGACTGGATCATGCAACAAACCGTGAGGAGCGAGAAGATGGGCATACGCTGGACCGATGAAAACATCCTAGAAGGTTTGGATTTCGCCAAACTCGAAGATCTACAGGTGAAAACTAACAAGTTAGCAGATGAGACAACGAAGACGGAACTTCAAGTAAATGTAGAGAAGACAGAGGTGATGAAGATACTTAAAGAACAACAGCAAGAACAACAAGCATCAATCACTATTAAAGGGGGAAATGTGAAGGAAGTAGTACCTTTCACCCACCTAGGTAGGGCAGCATCATTTCAACTGCAGGCGGCGACACAGACAAGGATGTCACAGCAGACAAGATCAGAAAAGCAAGACAAGCTTTCATTTGTCTGAGATCAATGTGGACATCTACTGCACTCAGCATAAAGCGAGAACAAAATCTGGATTTTCAACACCAATGTCAAGTTGGCCTGTGTTTCCGCAATAGGTTGAGAAACTTGGCGTGTCATGAGAAGCACTTCCAACGAACTAAGGACATGCATCACATGAGCAGCTGCCACCTACACTCACTGGATACAGAAGATGGAGATGAGATGGATGGCTGGAATAATAAGAATAAGCCAGAAGGAACTGACTGTGACTGACTGACTGACTGACTGACTGACTGACTGACTGACTGGCAACCAACCAACCACCCAACCAATCAAGAACCCATCAACCAACAATTATGCAGAGGAAGAAAGTGGAGATGGATAGGATTATACACACACTGAGAAGGCCGTTTGGGTAGATCATGAGCCGACCAGGCGAGGTTGTCGAGTGAAAGGCAAATGGGGAAGGACGAGTTTGGCGTTTGAGCTGAGACTGAGATGGAGTAGATCGTGTGAGGAAGAGATGTAAGCTTGTGGGCAGGCAGTCGTGGACATATAACAAAAGGACTGGAGAGAAGAGAATGAAATGGAGATGTGCTACTGAATCCTTATGTTCCACTAGGAACCCAAGGGAAAAATAAATGATAAATAATAGTAATAATAATCATTTTAGGGCATTTTAGCAAAAAAAGAAATTAAAAATCAATGATAACAGTTATATAGTGAGAAAAATGCGTTTCTGCTAAATCTAACAAAACAGAATTCTCGACATAACTCCTAATTGGCAGTTCCCCCTATATATTAGGAATCAGTTGAGAAGTTGTGGATTCCAGTTTTTCGCTTGTCACTACTCCCCAGCGGGACCTATTCCAAAGCTGAAGGAAACTAGTAGTAGCTTGATGGCTCAAGGGACAGTAAAAGGGTTTGTTGGGTGTCGTCTAAGCTTCATTTATCAATGTTTCATGATCTCATGCAATTTCTTATGATTGAAAAGCATTCCACCTTCATTATCCTCAAAAAATCTATTCCAAGGTTACAATCCCAACACTTTAAGTTACAAATTTGACGGAATAGCTCATGCAGTGAATTTAGGAAAATGCCTTTGATAACAATAATAATTGGAGTAGAGATTGTAAAATATCTCCAATGAAATGCGTGAAATACCGTAATTCAGATCCTGTAGAACTGTAAACTTTAAATACATAGTGTTTTAATCATCTTTATAAGTGGTAAGGAAAAAACTGTACGTACACTGAAGTCAGTTATTCAAGCCGAGATCATGGCAAGTTACAGTCATATAAACACAGTATCGACTATTCAGTTAGCAAACGATTAGAACAACTCCAAATCTCCTGCACTTGGCGAAAATTGGTTTAAGCATCTAAACCCCTTATGGATTGATATACACAGTAAAATAAACAAGTAGACTCAACGGTTTCCATACCCAAACTAGTGATTTCAAATCAGTTTCCAACATCTTTCCTAGCCAAAATCGTATTTTACAGCTTCTAGTTACAAGCACCACTCATCATTAAGTAGGCAAGATGGAAGGGATATATGAACACAGCAGCCTAATTCCCTTACAGAAAGGACGAACAACGGTTAAATTAGGATCTATTGTTAATATGGAACACATAATTTACTTATAAAATGCTTTTGGGGTAAGGTTTTTACAAGGCTTTTTCATGTTTTGTATGTCTTGTGAGTCCTATCTATATTTTGTCTGCCTGCAATAACTGAAGTTTTAAGAACATTCCTATAAAAAATACATTTCACTTATCTGAACTTCTCTCAATAACTTATAAAAGCGATAAATAAAAAAATAATTACACTGACCTAGTTCCGTGGTTGTTCTTTTAGAGTTCTTTGAAAACCGTAATTACAACATTGTTTTAAATAGACATAACAGAAACTGCTTGATTTCAGTCGGTCAGAAAAATATTCACTTTGGCAATCTACAAGCTCAACAATATGGATTGGGTGTTACAAATTCATTTTGAGCAATAAAACCTGCCCGAATAGTCTAAGTGTTTCAGGAAGGGCTTATCCACTGAGCGTTTGGGATGTGGCTCGGATGTCAAACAT
Source organism: Heterobilharzia americana (assembly GCA_944470555.2). NCBI lineage: Eukaryota > Metazoa > Platyhelminthes > Trematoda > Strigeidida > Schistosomatidae > Heterobilharzia > Heterobilharzia americana. The sequence goes on from OX104134.1 coordinate 97,066,294, forward strand.
AACAACTAATTGAGAGATTTCTGCTATCACAGGAGAGATAAAAGTTTACATCAGCACTTCACGAATTCACTCAAAGTTGTATACTATTTTTTCTGTTCAGAAGGCTACGGGATGAGGATAACCTAAACACATTAAGTCTCCAAACAGGGGAAAACCTCTATTGCTTTGAGTGTATATGTTTCCATTGGAGTGTTCTTCTAGCTAACAATGTTTTGAGATGAACTCTTTTCAGTATTTTGATAGCCTTCAGCCCATGTTAATATTATCTGGGATTTTAGACTTACAATAATTTGAACCGTTGTCCTAATGCATTACACCAATATTATGCAATGTAACTGCATCCACAACGAAACGTAGGATATATTGTTAGCGTTCGATCACATGTTCTGTGAAACTTAAAATGGGGGACAGTAACTACTCTGACTTCGATTGTCAGAGAGTAGGCAGTCATTCATATAACTGGCATTCTACAGTAGCGCTTAGCGTTACTGCAACTTTCATTCCAAGTAACGAAATCGTGTGACATGAACAGAGTCAAATTTAAGTTCAGTTGACTAATAACTCACTATTAAATTGCCAAATATGACCTCCATAAATTTTCAGGCCAATGAATTCCGTATGTTACCAAACCTGTTCACTGCTTTTATGATGTAAATATTTGGACATAACTGAGCACCATTTTATTTCTTTGGGACGTCCAATACATTTTTCTATCAAATGATAATTTATAGAAATCATAACACTTCCAACGCATCTACTTTTAAAGCCAAATGTTGTTTTCAGAAGTGCTATAAAAGTTACAACCAAACCATTCTTTTCGAATTTCTTCTGTTTGGGCACAAAGTTGTTGATCATAAATTGAGCTAAATGTCTGCCAAAGAATACATTTATTTCTCAAAACGCGTCACCTGTTTCTGGTTTTGTGGTCCTTTAGTATCACGCTTGGCGTAACAGATTTCAAAGGATCAGCTGCAAAATTATTAAAAAAATGGGGAGAATCGGATGGCTATTTCTTTCGATTTTGAGGGTACTCAGTGGTGCGGATCCACAACCCCATGAAGTGTTGAACTGTAACCTGTAGGGTCGACTAAGTCACGAGGGATGACTGACGCTCACTGGTGAGACTAAATGATGACTGTGCCATACGAAGAACTAACAGAGATTGGAAAAATAAACCAAGGGATTCTAGCCCGAAGTCTGTAGGTCAGCATGCCCGTTGTGAGATACTACGGTCCCAGTCTTGACCTCTCATGAGGTCCTATGTGCACACTTCTGAGGAGCCCTGAACTGTGATGAGATAGCTATTCAATGCTCCCAGGCTTTTGACGTTTTTTCGGTCGATTTCAATAAGTGATGTTCACTAGTTACAGACTAATGAGTCTCTATAAGACCCCTAATTGACCAGAAGATGTCATCAGGGGGATTAACCCAAAGCATGCGTATATACACGTTATGAAATGGCTGCTGTAATATCTTCATGTGATGTCGTGCTATTCCTAAATAATTTGTAAAAACTGTAGAATACGGGACCAAATATCAGGTGTCTCCTTTCTAATTATTGGTCTTACTATTGTTGGTTTTTAGCCAGCTATCCAGATAACACTGTCCAGTCGATCTGCAGCTTTTATGCTGTCGCTAATTTGTAAGCCTGGTGTCAAATTTTATTCCTAAAACTGTGTATATAGAGGTTCATTTCCAATCATAAGGACATAAAAATCTTCATATTATGGTAGCTGTAAAAGATGTGAGTGAATAAACTTTCAACTAATGGGTCCGAGCCCCACTTCGTCTACCGAGGTTTAGGGAATTAAGTAGTATCATTATCATTAACTACTGGACGAATACGCACAAGGTTGCTGAGTAGATCTTGCTTTCTCGATTTTTCGCGAACTATCAAGTGGTTAACACGAATATCAGATTTAATATTTAAGGTGATATTGAGATTATGATTGCTGATTGCTGTCGACTGGATCATGCAGCAAAACCTAAGGAGCGAGAAGATGATCATAGGCTAGTTGGGTCGATGAAGAGACATCAGAAGAGGATTTGGATTTCACCGACGATGATTTCTATCTAATGCCTTGTCACACAAACTCGAAGATCTACAGGCGAAAACCAACAAGTTGACAGAAGAGTCGAGGAGAGACAGTGAAGGAATATGGGAGTTCATGTGAAGGTGGAGAAGACGGGGGTGATGAAGATACCCAACCAGCGACGGCATCATCAACATGCACCAATCACCATCAATGGGAGAAACCTAAAGGAAGACAGGCCTTCATTTGTCTGAGATCAGTGTGGAAATCGACTGCACTGCACTACACTGCACTGCACTTCACTTCACTTCACTCAGCATAAAGTGTGAATAACATCCGGATTCTCAACACTAGTGTCAAGTAAGTCAGTGCTGCTATGTGGTGGTTGATGTACTTGGTGGGTTACTGACAGCATTTCCAACAAACTGCAGACAAGCATTACATCAGGAGCTGCCACCTACACTCACTTGATACAGAAGATGGAGATGAGATGGATGGCTGGAATAATAAGAATAAGCCAGAAGGAACTGACTGTGCCTGGCTGACTGGCTGGCTGACTGGCTGACTGGCAACCAACCAACCACCCAACCAATCAAGAACCCATCATCCAACAAATATGCAGAGGAAGAAAGTGGAGATGGATAGGATTATACACACACTGAGAAGGCCGTTTGGGTAGATCATGAGCCGACCAGGCGAGGTTGTCGAGTGAAAGGCAAATGGGGAAGGACGAGTTTGGCGTTTGAGCTGAGACTGAGATGGAGTAGATCGTGTGAGGAAGAGATGTAAGCTTGTGATCAGGCAGTCGTGGACATATATTAATATATTAATATTAATAATAATAATAATAATTATTATTATTAGTCTCTTGGGTTCCTAGTGGAACATAGGGCTTCGGTAGCACGTCTCCAGTGACCTCTGTTCTCTGAGATCTTTTGAACCTGGTTCCACGACAGCCCACAACCTCTCATTTCCTCCTCGCACGACCTCCTCCATGTCATCCTCGGACGTCCAACTCATCGCTTCCCATGGGAATTCCACTCGAGCAACTGGCCTGACGCGTGATATCCTCAGTCGGCCTTCTCAGTGCATACCCAATCAATCTCCACTTCCTCCTGCATATTTGTTGCGTGATAGGTTCTTGGTTGGTTCGTTCCCAGAGTTCCTTGTTGCTTATTCTCATTATTCTGGTCATCTGATCTTCAGTAACGACCCAGCGTAAGCAGTTGTTGATGAATGTCTGTAGTTCGTTGAAAACAACTTTCGTAACGCGCCAAGTCTCTCAAACATACAGAAGCACTGACTTGACTGGATTGGTGTTGAAAATCCGGATCTTGTTCACCCTTTATGCTGAGTGCAGCAGATCTCCACAGTGATTTCAGATTAATGAACGCCTGTCTTGCTTTTCCGATTCTGACTACTGTGACGTCCTTGTCTGTGCCACCACCGCCTGTAGTTGAAACAGTGCTGCCTAGATAGGTGAAGGAGGTTACTTCCTTTAAGTTTCTCCCGTTGATGGTGACTGGAGTTTGTTGTTGGTGGTGGTGGCGCTGGTTGGGTATCTTCATCACCTCTGTCTTCTCTATATTCACCTGAAGTCCCGTCTTCGCTGCCCTGCCTCTCCTGTCAACTTGTTAGTTTTCGTCTGTAGATCTTCAAGTTTGTGTGATATCAGACAGAAGTCATAGGCGAAATCCAAGTCTTCTGGGTTCTTTTCCGCAGTCCAGCCAGCGTATCCCCATCTTCTCACAGCTCCTCACAGTTTCTTGCATGATGCAGTCAACCACAATCAGGAATATCATGGGTGATAGTAGGCGGCAACCTTGTTTCACTCCTGTCTCCACCTCACTTCAAAAGCATCACTGAGCTTCCCATTGTCAATCACTTGGCTGGCATGTGGCATCTTCATATAGTTGTTGAATGTGATTGATAAAGGTTTGTGGTATTCCGTAGTGTTGAAGCAGTTTCCAAATTACCTCTCGGTAGACGCTGTCAAAGGCCTTCTCAAAGTCGATAAAGTTGAGGTAGAGAGCTGATTGCCATTCGATGTTCTGTTCAATGATGATGCTTAGCGTAGTCTTGCAATTTGGTCAGCACATGATTTGTACTTCCTGAAGTCTGCCTGTTATGGTCGTAGTTTTGAATCCAGTGCATTCTTTAGTCTCTCCAGGATGATGCGAGTTAATATTTTGCTTGCATTGGGTGGACAGGAGAGTGATTCCGCGCCAGTTCTTGCAAAGACTGAGGTCTCCCTTCTTCGGCAGTTTGACGAGGTAACCCTTCTTCCAATCAATAGGCAGGTACCTTCTCTTCCTTCCACACCTTCTGTAATAGTGGTGTGAGTATGTCCGCTGTTCTCAGTGCTTCTGGTGGGATTGCATCTGGTCCTGCTGCTTTCCCGCATTTCAATAGCTTTATGGCGTTCAGGACTTCCACTTTTGTTGGAGGATTTATGTTCACTTGTAGTTCTGTAGCTGGGTTGTAGGTGGTATTTCTGGACGAAGTGCAGATGGTGGTAGTGGTGGTGGTGGTCGATTCAAGAGCTTCTTGAAGTGGTTGGCCTATTGTTTCCTTTGTTTCTCTTCTTTCGTAATTAAATTTCCGTCATCATCTTTCATTGGCCTCGTCTGCGTTGATCTCCTCCCAGATGGTAACCTAGTTATTTGATAAAATATTGTCAGGTCTCTGTGTCTCCTGCCTGCAGCCTATTCTGCTTCACTTGCCAGTGTTTCGTAGAAGTGTCTTTTGTCTTTGCGTGCACTCTTCTTCACTTCTTTGTCCAGTGTTTTGTACATTGTACTCAGTCCCTCTTGTCGTTGAGCATCCTTGCACTGGTTTATCTTCTGCTTCACCAGCCTCCTCTCCTCTATCAGCTTCCGTGTATCCATCGAGATCCATTTCTAATCTTCTTTCTTCTTCCATCCTAATACGGCTGTGCAGGTTTCTTTCCACAACTCTTCCAAAGACTTCCAGTGTTCTTCCACACAGGTTTCTTCAGGGATGTTCCTCGATATCTCCCATTTTGTCTTGATGGCTGCCGTGAAGATCTCCTTTGTAGTTTCGTTCTTCAGTTTATTGATTCTCCAGTTGACAGTTTGGAGAGTCCACTTCCATTTCATCTGCTTTCACAAATTCCAAGCACTTCAGTGTGATACTCTTCATCTCGTTTGCAATCTGGGCTGCCTTACTGGGTTCAAACATCGTGTGGACATTCCATGTCCTCACGTTTACTTTCGCTTTCATCGAGAGAGGTGAAGACACATCGGCCAATTGGCTTCCCGAAGGCTTTCACCAACTGGCGTCATTTCACCTCTTCGATTCGAGAGAGGAATAAGTTTGTTTTCATTTTTTATATTTTGTTTGTGCTTTGAAGTTTGTTTAGCGGTTAGATTTGTTTTACGGGGTAGGGTTGGTAGCCGTATGCCCAACCTTCCCTCTTTACCCGATCTTAGGACGGGCTAGTAACTGGTGAACTAGTTAACCAGGCGAGGTTGATGAAGGGTAATACAGACCAAGAAAAAGACTAAGGAAAGAATGTGGGTTTGCTATGTAGTACCTTCGCGTTATTTTCGAAATATGAAATACAGAAACAAAATATGAATTTATCTAAGCCAGTGATGAGTGGGGTTGTTTCAAGTGAAATATTAGCTAATTCCTTGTTCCGAATGTTACGAAATCAGTAGTACACAAATGAAAAGGTTTCTTAAGAGTGAAAGAAAGATGAAACATGTTGTTGTAGTCAGAAGAATAAATACATTCAACATTGTATCATGAGAAAGTTGTCATTTGAACTATCACAATATATTTGTATTAGCAACTATAATGAAGTCACTGAGAAACTAATATAACTTCAATATTATTATTATTATTTAACCTCGCCTGGTTAACTAGTTCACCAGTTACTAGCCCGTCCTAAGATCGGGTAAAGAGGGAAGGTTGGGCATACGGCTACCAACCCTACCCCGTAAAACAAATCTAACCGCTAAACAAACTTCAAAGCACAAACAAAATATAAAAAATGAAAACAAACTTGTTCCTCCCTCTGCACTTCGTCCAGAAATACCACCTGCAGCCCAGCTACAGAACTACAAGTGAGCATAAATACTCCAACGAAAGTCAAAGTCCTGAACGTCATAAAGCTACTGAGATGCGGGAAAGCAGCAGGACTCGATGGAATACCACCAGAAGCACTGAGAACAGCGGACATACTCACACCACTATTGCAGAAGGTGTGGAAGGAAGGGACTAATAATAATATAATAATCATTGTTTGCATTGTGAGTATCGAACCTATGTGTGTTAAAATAGGATGATCAATTCGCCAATGATTTACAAATTCCATGCTCCACATTGACGTTTCTCAAAACTGAGTATTTTTTCCACTATCCAACTGTGATGTCGACAATTTCTGATGGAAGCCACACAGCCAAGATTAGAGAATGTGATCTTCGATCCAAAAGTCTCATGGATTAACGAACAACTTGAGTAGTTAGAAACTAATCCCCTGATAAGCTTGGTTTTAAGCAGGTGAAATGGCCGTCGTGTTTAGATCACTGTGATCAGACTGCCGAGATCTACAGATTAGCCTTAGGGACTTCTAACTACTCGAGTTGTTCAGCAGTAGTATACTTCGTTATCTATTCATGGTGGTCAGCGTTCTATTATTTCTAACGCAACAGTTTTGTCTATCTATCTATCTGAATGTTCAATGACATTTAGAAGAGAGAGCATGTTATCTTTCTTAGTGCTTTGATCTGTCTGATTACTCAGCAAACAAACTGTTCATACTGGTGTAAGAAATGAGAATTTGAAGCCACATAATTTAAAAAAGGAATGGATTCAAGGAGCTTTACTTTATCGAAACTGTATCCAAAGTTATTATATTTTATATACTGTATGAGTAGCTTACGGAGCTCGTTGAACAAACAAGCAGCGATGACTCTCCTTGAGTTCTAAATGCTGCTTCTTTGATATATTTTAAAAATAAACTCAGAAATATTAGAAAAGCTTAAACTGTTTAAATGGTTTTTAGTTGAATAAGAATTGATTCCACCAACCAGATGTCTTTACTCTTCTATGAAATCTGGAAGTGATTATTCAAAGATTTTGATTATTAAGATTAATTAAAACTTGTATAGTTTCGTAGGAAAGAACTTATAGTAAGTGGAACCTTTTGATATATTTTGACTACACTTCTACCTGGAACTCATGTGATTATAATCAACCATTATACATTTCTGCTTGCTGATATTTGTAACTCATAAAGGTAAGTTTTGATTTCAGAGGAAGTTACTGAACTGTAGCATATACAAAGACTACCACATGAAATCTATGAGAACAATAATTTCAGGGAAAACACATTAGGTGGATGAATGAGTAGGTACAGATGTTCATTCAAAAATGCATAGCAATCAAATGTGCCTTATATTCTGACAAACTTCAATATAGCATCCAGTGATAGCTCTTGGCCTATATTGATTATCAACTGGTGGTATCTACACAGAGTGTCTCCAGCCTTCTTCACTTTTATCAACGCTACTGATAACGAAATTAATGATATGTTCTTCTTATTACTTAACTGCCTATCCCACTGTTTATTTCAAGTAACATGAAAAAGAAAAGACTTTCAGACCAAAGTCATCCCGACTCATGAACGAAGTCTATAGAATGTTCTTTGTCCACATATGTGAAATGTGCATATTATTACATATGCAAAACCACTTAAAATATTAAAGATTTGTAACTAAGATTGAAAATGAAAATTGTTTGGTGTTTTCTGAGCTTTTAGTTTTGTTTCTGGATGCTTCATCACCAGGCTAGGTGACTATCAGTACTTACTTCTTTACAAAGTAGTAAGCTGTTTTTGTGATAACCAAGGTCGGCAGCATCTGCTTGAGATTACCTGTGGAGGTATCTACTGGACGGATCCAAGCAAAGAACCCATGACCATCCTAATGACTTGATAATAAGCCAGATAATTCATTTGGGACTGGACACCTTTGCGTAAACGAGTAAAATATATCACATCATGATTTACAATAATACCAGTAGATTAATTTGTTAACAGACTGTGTTTCGGTCTACTCACTGCTGTACTTGTAGATAACGCAGTCACATCGTACGTCACTGTGATATTGTCTGATATTTCGATATGGACTAGTTATTCCGAAGACTAAAATATAATTGTCAAAATATGAACGATGAATTTACTCTGGGTATGCTTCAAAGTCAATGAGCAATGGTCAACTCAGGACCAGCGAATCTCTCACTGACACAAAAGATCACAGAGGTACATTAGATATATGGATTCTGGGTAGGTTATGCGTCAGTCTTTTTATTTTGGTTACTTATGAACTGAGTTATAGACAGTTTCTTCTTCAAAACCTCTTTGGGATGCTTCTTTGCTCCACTGTAAATACGAATACCGTAGGCTTTTGGTATTGTCAGATTGGAAACTCATTATGTCATTGAGGACTGTTGACATACTACTTACGTTTGTACTGAATATGACAACTCTGTGAGCTCTTCTAGGTCTACGCACAACTGCTTCTTTGTTTATAGGTAGTTTTTGCAACGATCACCATCTTTGGTAAGATTCTTCTTCTGTTGAGACTGTGTTGCTGATTACTGTCTAGCTTGTGCAACTAATTAAGAATCCAGCTTGCCACTCTTATCTTCACCTATGGGTTCCACACTGGTAAGTTTGTGGTAAAATTTCTCAAGTTACTTCGCTACGTCTATTTGATTGATGTAAGTCTTTGGAAGGCAAGTGAAAAGTGGTCTCGACATTATTGGACTCTTACACAACATCATTACGGGACTCTATTCATTCTTATGTATCTTACCAAACATGCTTCAAACTAGATTTTGCCTTGAAATGAGTAATATCTAACAAAGCTATATAAATCTCATCACACTCGAATAACTGCCAACATTTTTACTCAACATATATGGAAAACTTTATTGTTTTTACTACACTTAGATCAGCTGTCTTCGGAAACTTAACAAATTCCGGCGGCTGTGTCAATTAGCAGCCTAACTGAACATTTTAAACGATTCATTCTTTTGATACTTGTAATTTCCAACAAATGAGAAGCAAAACCAGATTGTATATCACTCATTGAGAAACGCATTCAATAATTGTGAATATCACTTATCCGATGCCCAAATTATTTCAGATGATTAAACCGAAACTTGGTTTGGACTTGCATTTTAAACAAGTTTATTTGAGATAAAACACAATGAATAACAATGCTTCATTCTGTGTTATCCTTTAGAAGATTTATTTACAATGTGAATATCATCTTGGTATTCAAACCTACTGCATACATGAAATCTGTTGTTCGCGTTGCTATGTCTACAATACTGTTTCGAGTGCTGTTAGAGTCAAATAACCAAATAATTTAAGCTATATGACGAAAAAGTTTCTGCTGGTGATTATTTATGGAGGTTTATCATCGCTTTGAATGGTTTCGCAACATGGTTACATAAGCTTATTAAAAACAATCAGCGAGCTTCATATCTAAAAAGATAACTCGATGATAAGTTTATTCGATTTTGAGGTTTATGAGGGATTTATTTATTGATTTCAGGTGGTTATTCATCACAGATCGACATCAGTTGGGGAAAAAGTGGGAACATGGGAGTACTGGATAGCTGTTTGGTCCTCAGTAGGTGGGGTCATCTGCCCGTTCTCCTCAGGAGTCCCATACCAGGATGAAGCAGCTGCACAGTGCTCCCAGGCTTTTAGTGGTTCTCCAGCTAATGTCAGTCCATGGTCAATACCAACCTGAAACCGATAACTTTATTATTTGCGGTGATAATAATAACCTCAAAAACCTGCTTCTTACTTTTAATAGTACCAACCCCTCTACCAACACCATTGTAGACGCAAAGTCAAACTCGAAATTGTAATTCCTTGATGTCCAACTCCAATGGAAAGATAAAGATCTATTTACAGAAAGCCTATTTAGAACGGTCAGTTTATTGGTTTTCAAAGTTTTGTCTCATAAGTGGGAACAGGAATCTTATCAATTCACTCTCCTAAAGAATAAGAAGAATATGCACACAGGATACCATCTGTAGTGAACTACAGAATTTAAGGAAAGTCCTGAAGGAGAAGCGGTACCCACTGAGATTTATTGACAGGTGCCTAGATTGAAGAATCTCACCGAAGGCTTAGGTACTACTGCGAAGGTTTTACTGTTGAAGCCAAAATTCAAGGGGATAATGCGGCGGATATCCTTAGGAAGCAGCTGTGGGGATCCGCAGACAGAAAATTTTCTGCCACCAACCTTGAAACCACATTATCTTTTTAAAACCTCATTCATAAGTAAGCGAAAGATAAACTGGAGCATTGGAGCACATCAGCTGTTATCAGTTTAGTTGTTCTTATGGAGCTGAGTATACCGGTCGTATAATGTGCTAGCTTGTGAATTCCTCTTATGAACACTACCCAGTGTGGCCAAGAAGGTTAGAACAGAAATGTTTCTTCATCTCTGTAAAAGAATATAGTAAAATCAGAATACCTAGCTCCTTTTGATGAGTCTTTTGAAATTTTAAATAAAATGTAAATAAGCCACTCAAAAGGAGTAAAGTTAGGACATACAGGCATAGCTGAAGTACTAGCAAGTTGAAAGTTTCAACCATTATGGTGCGTTCAAAAGAAGTACCCACAACCTCTTTTTTGCCGTGGCCATAGTAATGTTTTTGTCACTAAATAGTTGCTTTGTGCTATAATTACATTTCTTACTTTCTAGCCACTTGTACATTCAACATGCCTATATTTGGATGACATATCTTTCTATTTTTATGGAGTATGTTCTGACGGGAAATCATTCTGGAATGTTCTATCCGTTCCATTATCCACTCACAAATGTACATTTTAAGGTATGTGTTCGTCGAAAACAAAAATTTTGTTTTTCTGCATTCTTCTTTCCTCTTCTCCTATGTTCACGTGGGTTTATTCTTATATCTAAATGTCACTATGTAATTTTTCAGTCAGTTATGATTGTAATGGTGATGATGACAAAGTCGACTATTATATTGGTATCGATGATCCCAATGGTGTTGAGAGCGGTTATACTGTATTACTTCAATTAAAAAAGAAAACTATGAATTCAATCTGATTAATATTCTTTAGTCTTTTCTGAAAATGAAGGGAAATGTTCAGCTAATATGATTATCTTATAAAAATCTTATTCAGTCAGCTGGATGAACAGTCGTTATTGCATTTATCAAAACCTAGTTAATTATTAAACTGAGCATATCAGTGCTCCGACAGAGCTTAATTAGGGTGTATAAATACTCACGGGTGCGTTGTAGTATATATATATATATATATATATATATATATATATATATATATATATATATACCCTTTTTTAACGTACATCAAGTGTAACATGAGGTGTCACGTATACTGAATCCAAGTAGGGAAAATGCTTGAAATTTATTTATATAAAAGGGATTAAATCAAAAGAGTTATAAAATTCATGATAACGTTGACGACCTCATTATGCAATGTGACGAAGTTCTACAAAAAAAGAAGAAAAGTAAAGCGAGTATTAAAAAGAATGATGAGTAGATGAGATAAGAAGTGAAGAATGCATTGGATATGATTTCAGCAGCATGGATAGTCAACATCTGTGTGCATACAAATGTTTCAGATAAGACAACCCATCACTGAGAAATATAGTGGAATACCGAAATAAGAAAGTCGAGCTGTAGAATGATAAATCAAGAACTAAATAAGAATTCTCTCATGTATATTCGGATAGTTGTTTGCATTTGTGTGTGCTTGCCTGTGCACAAGAATGAAAAGAGACCGACTAATATACCGTTTAAATAGGATTTTAACCAGGAACAACTGACATCTAATTGTTAATAAGCTTATCTACTAAGCTATTTCCACATATGAAAGGAAACGAGAAATAGTTAGTGATTAGTGAAAAAGAAAGAAATATCTTCATAATTTAAATAGATAATTTTGAGTAGGAAAGAAATTAGAAAAATGAAAGAAAGGATTAAAGATGAGTAAATCTTTCAAAACTCATTAGATTAATTGTTTTCACTGTGAATATTAAAAAACACTTCGTTTCAACTTGTTATTAATAAGTGACTTATCTCATCATCATAAATTACTCTTGATTTCTTTTAATAATTTACTTGAAGATATAAATAAATTAATTCGTGTTAACTAGAGCGTACGTGAAGTAAGTTCCAGCGGATAACTTATTTGATTTACTCACCTATTTATCCTGCTTATTCATTTATGATTCAGTTAGAGATTGAACCTATAGCCTTCGAATGTCACAATGATCATTGCTTTCACAAAACCAAAAAGTTACATCTTAACTTTTATGGGACCAGTCAAGTAGTACATGAACATTAAAATAATCTTAATGCTTCTCTATTTAGTGCCAATACTTATTGAAAAGTATCTTTCAATGATAAGGGAAAGTTGAGTTTATTTTCAAATGGTCAGTGAAATTTCCAAGCAAGTACTAAAAACTGCTTATTCGGTATAAATACAAAGCAATTTAATGATTGGGCATTTTGCTGACTAATTCAATTTGTTTTATGGTACTCCATACAATACTTGGTTCATTCACTACCGCATCCCCGACTTATTACGTTAGCTAAGATTTACACAGTGACTATTGATATTGTGTTGGCGCCCATTTGGTCCACTTTTAAAAATGAAATATCTGAAGGAAAGCCAACTCAGAGGTCGATCAGTTCGATCTAGAACAACAACAGGGAATTGAAAGTACCAATAAGTAATAATAACTGATGCCCGTTGCACAATAGGTGTCTCTTGTGCTCCAGCAGCTTAGTGAACAACGATTTGGCGTTTGAAGCGATGATTTCTGGGTTCATGTCTTCGGTGGAACAACATCACTCACTAAGATGGAGGTACGTGTAGCTAACGAGTACCAAATAGGACGAAACGCGTGCCCTGGATTCTACTACTAACCACCATCAAGCAAATTACAGCTGAGACATTCACCCATCAAATGTCTTTTTTAGTAGCAGAAGTTTATATGTCCGGCGTGGGGTAACTACTCAATTATAATCCCAACTCATGAAGATGAATACCGATAAGTGAATATAATAAGATAAGAGAGTGTTGCAGAATGCTTTGAACCATATGACACCAAGTAAATGTTCATTTCTTATTGCAGGTGACAAAGTCCCATTAAGAATCAGTGCACTGAACAGTTTTTCTTACATACTGGTCACTAGTACATCTTCAAGGGTATACATATATATATATATATATATATATATATATATATATATATATATATATATATAAGAGTTTTGATTTTTGCGGAGTAACCGACTTCCGAGATATAATGAATTATCCCCACACATCTGCAGTAATGAAGTTCATTCCGTCTGCAGAATGAAACTAGATAAACCATATCTATGTTTTTTATAAGCGAGTGAGGAAAGTTCAATAAATTCATGATATAAATGTCAAGAGGTTTCCAACTATACACAGATATAATTCATATATTAGTCATAACAGTGAAATATCTTTCGACCGGGAGCAGACTGATATATAAGGTGGATTTTTACACAGAGTGATCTCATGTATTTTTTTTATCAGCCATGTCAGGTCACCGGCAAGCAGCTACAGTAACTTCAAGTCTCGGAAATATTTTACGGTGAAACTTTTGCAGGTGATTACATTTTTTAGCGAAATATACTACTGGGCAACGTGAGTGGTTAGAAACCTTTCAGGTTGTTCTCTAGATTTCACTAAGCAAATCAGAGTGGTCTGAAAGCTGGATGGTTATTTCCATCGTTCTGAGCAGCGCACTTTACAAATCATTCGCAAATCGATCATCGTACTTACAGTACACCAATTCATTCAAGTCAACTAGTCTGATTCAGTTGGTATAAAACAGGTCGACTCTGTGAGCTGAATATGTTCGGGTACACCTCTAATAAGCTCGGCCTACAAACGAGCAAAAAGATCATCCGACGTTTAGATCATTCTGATCCGGCTAACAAAATCTGCAGATCAGCCTGAGTGATTTCTAACTACTTGAGCTGTACGGTAGTAGTGAATTTCGTTATTTCGTTACATTTCTATGTTAGAGATCATACCGTGTGACCATGGCTAAGATGTTTCCGATGGAAACTCTGTTGACATCACAGTTAGACAGTTTAAAAAGCCTTCAGCTGTGAGAATTGTCAACGTGGACTATGCAATCTGTAAATCGCTTGAAAACTGATTATCGATCTCTTTTGTCCCTCATTTTACCCTTTTGATAAGTCATAAAATATTTCTCTTTGTTTGAGGATACTACTAACAGAGTTTACCTCTCAATATGAGAATAACCTACTGATTCAGTGGGCATGACTTCCGTTAAGTTTCATTTGGGGATACACCTTTTGGTTTGATAGAATACTGGATGTAGATCACAGTAGGTACCAGGAACGTTTGGAGGCAAAGGGTTCCTTTCATATTTTCAAGCTAAATGAAGTGAAAAACAATGAAAAAAATCAAGAAAACTAGTTTTTCAGTCTTTGCTGACTAAGATGAGCTAATAAGTTGAAACCACACATGTTCACTAAAGTTGATATTAACTCTAGCGCTGAATTAAATGATGTCTAGAGTATAAAGCAAGGTTTCAGATAGCCCTGAAATACAATCGGTTGTGATAATTAACTTTATAATTAATTCAAAATCTAACAACGAAACCATTAAGTATAAGGTTTTTTTTATATGATACCGTCGTTGATTGGACCGAATTGATCGGTCCTGTGCGGATGCCTCGATATTGCCAGCAATCTAATTGTGTTAATGATGGATCGTGGCTAGCAGTGGAATCCAAATAGGACGAAATGTGCATCCTGCATCCTGCTCGTTGGTGACTAGCTTCGAGAAGTATTCCCGAAGTTCCAATGACAAGTCGTGACCGGTGGAGTCAAAGCCTGATGGCCGTGAGGACAAATAATCAACGATGACATTGGGTGGCGGTTTGCGCTATATCGTGAGCTAACAGAAGTTGGAAATATGGAGCATTGGATTCCGACCCAGTGGCTCAATGGTAACGCGCTGGTCGCGGAACCTGAAGGTCGCGGGTTCGATCCCTGCTGGTGGGGTCGTGGGTGCGCACTGCTGAGGAGTCCCATACTATGA
Organism: Heterobilharzia americana; assembly: GCA_944470555.2. NCBI lineage: Eukaryota > Metazoa > Platyhelminthes > Trematoda > Strigeidida > Schistosomatidae > Heterobilharzia > Heterobilharzia americana. Next base: position 97,081,486 of record OX104134.1, read on the forward strand.
CGAAACAGCTGTCCAGTGCTCCCAGGTTTCCTTTGTTCCTCCAACTGATGTCAGTCTTCGATGAATAACAACTAAGTGTTACAATATAGTTCAGTTACATTTTAAGACTGACATTTATCTGTCAAGCGTTAAGGTGAATTAAAATTCTACAATTAACCTAGACAAAATAGTTTTAAATTGTTGAGTGAATTACTTTTCAATAAGTTCGATATTTAACTACACTAAAATGGCATGCTGCTTAAAGCTAACAAGACGTTTTATTCAGTAAAGTATGATGAAGAACAAAATCAGTTTTCCTTTCAACCATTCAAACAGGTTATATAATAAATTCAGTGGAAAGAAATGATATATTTATCGGGAAATAATCATAAGTCAGCCTCTTGTAGCATCTTCGGTGAACAAATACAATCACTAGACCAAGTATTAGCGAAGATAACAAAGGAGTATGTTCGAAATGAGACGGAGAGAGCTATAGACATAACATATGAATCGACAAATCTTTGAAGCAGACAAAATGCAAAGAATTTTACTGCATCCACTAAATATCTTACAGAAATGTTATTGCCTACATCTGGTACTGCCACACATTTTAAGCATATTTAACGCTTATGACTTACTTCCCAAATCCATTCCTTTTTCTGCATGGGTGAACATTCAGTTTTGCAGTGCCAAACATGATACATTTTTTCAATTTTCATCATTATATTTGTCCCTTGGGTTCCTAGTGGAACATATGGCTTCAGAAGCACATCTCCATTTCATTCTCTTCTCTCCAGTCCTTTTAATATATGTCCACGACTGCCTGCCCACAAGCTTACATCTCTTCCTCACACGATCTACTCCATCTCAGTCTCAGCTCAAACGCCAAACTCGTCCTTTCCCATTTGCCTTCCACTCGACGACCTCGCCTGGTCTGGCTCATGATCTAACCAAACGGCCTTCTCAGTGTATGTATAGTCCGATCCATCTCCACTTTCTTCCTCTGCATATTTGTTGGTTGATGGGTTCTTGATTGGTTGGGTGGTTGGTTGGTTGCCAGTCAGCCAGCCAGCCACAGTCAGTTCCTTCTGGCTTATTCTTATTACTCTAGCCATTCATCTCATCTCCATCTTCTGTATCCAGTGAGTGTAGGTGGCAGCTCCTGATGTAATGCTTGTCTGCAGTTTGTTGGAAATGCTGTCCATAACCCACCAAGTACATCAACCACCACATAGCAGCACTGACTTACTTGACACTAGTGTTGAGAATCCGGATGTTATTCATGCTTTATGCTGAGTGAAGTGAAGTGAAGTGCAGTACAGCTCAGTGCAGTCGATTTCCACACTGATCTCAGACAAATGAAGGCCTGTCTTGATGTCTTTCCGATCCTGGCTGCTGTAACATCCTCATATGTACCTGTGCCACTGTCTGTAGTTGAGACGATGTTGTCCTACCCAGCTAGGTGAAAGAGACATCTGCCTTCACATCTCTCCCCTTCATGGTGATTGGTGCATGTTGATGATGCCGTCGCTGGTTGGGTATCTTCATCACCTCCGTCTTCTCCACCTTCACATGAACTCCCATATCCCTTCACTGTCTCTCCTCGACTCTTCTGTCAACTTGTTGGTTTTCGCCTGTAGATCTTCGAGTTTGTGTGACAAGTCATTGGATAGAAATCATCATCGGTGAAATCCAAATCTTCTTCTGCAGTCTCTTCATCGGTCCAACCAGTCTACGACCATCTTCTCGCTCCTCACAGTTATCTGTTGCATGATCCAGTCCAGTCCAGTCGAGTCAACCACAATCAGGAACATCATCGGTGATGAGAGTAGGCAGCAACCTTGTCTTGCTCCCATCCACTGTCTTCACTTCAATTCAAAGGCATCACTCAGCATTCCATTGTGAATCACTTGGCATGTGGCATCATGTAGCACACGACTGTTGAATGAGGTTGATGGAGGTTTGTGACACTGAAAGCGCAGTGCTGAAGTAGGTGGTTGTCAAATTACTTCTCATTCGACGCTGTCGAAGACCTCTTCAAATTCGATGAAGTTGAGGTAGTGTTGAGTTGACTGCCATTCTATGCTGTGTTCTATGATGATGTGTAGTGTAGTGTAGTGTAGTGTAGCGTTGCAATTTGATCTACACATGATTTCTTCTTCCTGAATGCAGCCAGCCAACCAGACAGTCCTTTCCAGTCATAATTTGAATGCGGTGAATCTCTTAGTCTTTCCAGGATGATGTGTCTTAATATTTTGCTTTGAGTGGACAAGGACAGGAGGATGATTCCACGTCAGTTCTTGCAAAGACGTCGGTCTGCCTTCTTTGTGAGTTTGACAAGATGGCTCTTGTTCCAACCAATCGGCAGGTACTATTCCTTCCCTCCTTTCTTCCAAACCTTCTGCAGTGGTGTTTGTGAGGATGTCCTTTGTTGTTTGTGCATCTGTTTTGAGTGTTTCTGGAGGAATTCTATCTGGTCGTGCTGCTTTCCCTGACTGTAGGTATACTGTCTCTTTACTCTAATGTGCTCACATCACATCCACTAAACGTTCTAGATCCATAAAACTTAATTAGGACCCCAAGAAGTAATTCGTAATTTTGCAGTTACGGACCCTAATATAATATGGAATATATAATATAATATAATACATATGGAACCACAGTTCAACCCAAGGCAGTGTGCTTTGTCGATAGTGTAGATGTTTCCTTTGAATGAATCATTAATTTCTAAACAAACGGATTCAAAATATAGTGTCAATCATTAGCTTCATCATACTCATTGAGCTACTTACATGACTGTTCAATTAACAGAACGCTGCATATTTTGTTGGAGCAGACTATGAGTGAAAACTTTTTGACAGATGTAGAACTGTTTTATTGATTTCACTGTATTTGTTCAAGCTTACTTAACTTGCGTCCTAAGCACTAAGCAATCTGCGTTAGCAGAAATTTTAATTAAATAATAGCATTCTGGGAATATATGTGTTAATACGCTGAAGCTGTGTACACAGTTTAGTTTTTATGACCAGCTTACAATGAAGGAAACGTCCATTACTTCTGGTCAGTAGAAAACTAGAATAAAATTGTAGTTTCTGCAAGGACTTTACTGATATTTCTACCTGGATTTATATGGTGAGTGATACAGACAGCGTAACAAATCTATATGAAACATAAGGAGTGCTATTAGTTTCTTCTATATTCTGCAAATTGTGGTCCTTACTGAAGAATAAACTCTCGACAAAAGTAGTGTATAACCCCGATCTTCAATGCCGTTTTTAATTCTCAAAGTTCACTTCACATGCCTATGTAGAAGTTAACAACCTCAAAATAATAGTAAAACACTTCAAAATAGTTTACACAGTGGTTTGCCATCAGGTACAAAAACAGTGGGAACCAGGGAGCACTGAGAAGCTTCTTTATATAAGATAAGGAATGCTCAGAATTGGGACAGTCACCTTGAAATTCGCAGATTTTCAACAAACTAGCCAACTAAATGCGAAGAATAGGATAGTCAATTTGGAAGTGGTTTACAAATTGCACGATCTACCTTGACATTTCTCACAGCTGAATAGTTTTTCCATCCCCTAACTGTGGTGTAACCGGGTTTCTGTTGGAAACCACACAACCAAGATCACAATGTATAATCTCTGACACAAAATTGTCATGAGCTGCGAGATATACTACTAATGAACATTTTGAGTAGTTAGAAACCACTCAGACTGATCTGTCGATTTTGGTAGTAAGGTCTGCATGATCTAAGCACCGGATAGCCGATGAGTAACTACTCGGCTGTTAGAAATTTCGACATGGACCGTGTAATGTGTAAATCATTTTCAAACTGGCCACCTTACTTTAAGTATACCAGTCCATGCAAGTCAGCTATCTAAACTTAATTGTTGTAGACAGTTCACCTGAGAGCTGAATTTATCTGGGAACACTGGTGATGAGCGCGACTCCAAGTGGGCGAAGCAGCCATCAAATGTGACGCTTAGATCAATCTGATCTGGCTGGCGAGATTTACAGATCAACTTGAGTGACTTCCAACTACTCAAGTTGTTCAGTAGTAGTATAAGCGATAAAAAATTGAATAACATCCAAATTTGTAACTCATAATACTTAGAAATGTGTCACTTGAGTAAGTTTTCTGAAGCTTCTGACTGAAAGATTTTCATATGGAATTACGGTTTTAAAAAAATCCTAATGATCATAGTGAATTCATTTTAAAAAATAAAGTAATTCACTGTTTGATAAGAGCAAAATAAGTAGTACATTATAGATGGATAGTGGCTAGCAGTGGAATCCAGGATGTACATAAAAGCAGTTATACTAAGCAGTACATTGTTGCATCCTACTCCAAAGAAATAGGTGATAAGCTGTATGCCGAACGAAGAAGCACATTTTAAAATCTAGGCATTATTTTGGCTGTTCAATTATCTTGTGTTTACTTAGACATAAAAAGTTGATGTAGATTATTTTGAAAGACCAATTTTCACTATACAGAATAATTATTTTACTTCTTTGAGAATTCATGAAGTAGTAGAGGAAGAAATTCCATTGAATACACATTCTGATTAGTAATAATTAGAAAAGCATGTCTAGAACTCTGATGAAACAATGACTACTTTGTACATTTGAATTTGAGTCAGTTACCATCGAAACTCAACACAGATGAAACAAAAAAAGAATGACGAAGGGAATTTAATTACCAAAGAAGAGAAACAAAGGGAACGATGGGC